>CM064514.1:4764334-5364334 GCA_032716605.1 Paralithodes platypus | reverse complement strand
CCAACACGCAGTGCGGCGGTGCTGCCAGATGCGCCCGGACTAACTTTAACTGTCCCGTTTGACAGGAATATTGTACGATTGGCGGGAGAAGCTTACGTTTGACCGGGCTAGCTGCTACGTCTTACGGGGCTGCTCCCGTAAGACGTACCAGCTAGCCCGGTCAGACGTAGGATTTCCCGACTTTTGACATACATGAGCGCGAGCCACGTATCTGATTCGAAATCCAAAACATACCGGGCGGCCTTGGCTGCACCCACCACCTCCCCGACCAGCGTGGCTACTCCCGCCATGCGTACCAACCCCCACGACTAGACACAATTTCATTTACGTTTTGCGTACTAAGCCCTTACATTTTACGTATTCGGTTGCCAACTACCAATAAACCTTCGTACGGAAGCATACGGGAGCATATACGTGCATGTGTGACCCCAGCATTACACTTATGATGTGGGACTCTTTCCCCTGCGGCGGGTGTTTCAAACATGCGAACCGCGGGGCTTGAAAGGGGACTATTATACTAATAGGCATATTGTCAATGATGGAGGGGCCACTAATAAATAGTGACTTATCTTAACCTCGTCAAATACTAGTAGCTGATTATGCCCAAGTTACGGGTAAAGTGAACATTAAGGTGCCCGACTAAGTATTTATACAATCTTTCGAAAAGAGAATATTGATTTGATCCTAAAGAAAGGAAATTCAATTTAAGCCGAATTGAGCCTACCTGATCTCCATCTAGATCCGCGATCGTGCTAGAAGATATTTGATTAAGTTGTACCATTTATGTTCTCATGTTAACATGGCATTCTTGTTCAATAATATGTACTTAGGGAATAAGTGAAATAAAGCTGTATTACAAACTATATTTTGGCATTACAGTAAAACTCCGCCCAACCAGACTAATTGGGGGGAAACTCTGTCCGGAAGTGCCAAAATTCCGGATCTGGTGGGGTCCGGATAGGTCCCACACAAACCCATACGAACCGGACAATTCCGAATGTTAGAGATAATTATGTCCGGTTCTCTAATTCGGACTACTCCGGATGTCAGACATAATGAGGTCCGGATTGCTAACTTTGTACTGTCCAGTACCTTCCTAATCTAAATAAACTGGATCTGAAAAAAGAAATTAGTGTAATGTACAGTATATCTCTTTCTTACTGACCTGTATTGTAAGTGGAGTGGACAGTGAAGGTGAAGTAGAGTGTATGGTGGAGTGGGTGGTAGTGGAGGTGCCATACAAAAACAATGATTGCAACTGTAGCACATTTTTCATGTACTGAACACATTAGAACACTGAACACTTTTTGCCACTTAAAAACAGAACTGAACTTTTTATTTTCTTACCACAGTAAACCATATTTTACTTTCTTATTTTTGCAATACTGTAATATATTGAGGCATAACTTAGCCTAATCAACTTTTAACCCCTTCAGCACAATGACGTAATTTTACCTTTATTCTGGGTAAAGTTAGACGATATTATGCAGTTTCAGAAGGACCTATGTTATTCAGAGGGTTTATTGAGATCGTATTTACCCATTTCAGTCATAGAGGTAGATTATAAGCTAAAGAAAATCGTCTAATGTTAACCAGAATACTCTATGTTGAAAATTACATATTGGTGGAGAAGGGGTTAACAACCTTCTCACAAGCCTCACCAGCCTTCTCTCCACTCTTTTCTCCACTCTCCGCTTCCTTGGAAGTCATCACAACATCACTATCCATCTTGGTGGGGCAGGCGAGTAGAAATAATAGCACAAACATGGGGATAATATCCAGATGACGCACGACGCTTGGAGCGGACCACCTGACTAGACGTAAACAATGCTTTTGGCGCGAATAGACTCTTACCCACAATGCTGTTCGGTCCGAACTCGTGTTTTTTTTTTCTCAGCCATCCGGACTTGTCCGAATGGCTGAGACATGTGTCCGAACCCGAATGCCTGTCCGGAAGTCTTGGGATTCCGGATGGGAGGGGGCCGGATGGGCGGGGTTCTATATGTATCCTCTATTGTATTCCTTACATGTACTTGTATGAACTTGGAAATCCCAGTCTCGAAAGAACTCACCTGAACTAATAGTTAAACCTGAATAAAATCAGGGCATAACAATATGCTATGCTGCTATATTGCTCTCACCACTGTTTTCACTTCCACTAGTTCTAACAGTCACCCTTTTTTCCAACACTCCCGATGCCGCCCAGCCGCTGCTTCTAATAATGATAATAATAATAATCGTTCTTAAAGCTAGCGCATGCTAAGCCAGCTAAGGATAGCCCAATAAGGCTGATTAGGCGTATTTCCATTGGGGTCCTGTATTACTACCCCATCTCCTTGCTCATGAGGGACGGTAACGTCGCAGTGCTTGTAAAAAAACTTTAATGCGTCGAGCGTGGGTGCGATCCTGGGACCTTCTGGGTGGAAGTCCAAGACGCTAGTCACTACACCAGCGAGCAGCCCCACCTTTTCTTGGGATGCCATGTCAGGACATGGGGATTGTTGCCTCCACGCGGCGTGTTATACGACTAACGTATACAGCCCTCGCCGTTGTGGGGGTTGCCTCATTGCCTTGCTGGATTTTGAGTGCCGGCCTGGTTCTGTGGGGGCGTCAGTGGCTATGGGGAGGGAGAAGCGTCGCCGCTCCCGCTCTACTTCTCCTTCTCGCCGGTACCATTCAGCGTCCCCTGCTGTGAGGATCCCGATCTCCCTGGAGGGCCGCAGAATCAACGACCTTCAGGGCCATGAAGAGGTCTACCCCGGTGGCTCCAGTGGAGCCTCCTCCTCGCCGTGCAACTCCCGTCCTGGAGAGGGGTCTGCTGGCTCCCTCCTCTACTGCCGCTGGGTCCCTGCAGGAGGAAACATTGCCTAGCTAAGGCAAGAGATGTCCCATGCAGGTCTCCATGGCCTCCTTGAGAGCAGGCATACTAGAGGATGTCAAGGCAGCTATGGTCGAGCTGCGAGGCCAGGAGGGGGCTCCTACCCCTGTTCCTCTTCCGGCGCCTGTGGTGGCTCCCTTGCCAACTCTGACGGCTTATCTCTCCATCTGTCCTGATGTCCCCGCTGATACTCCCGTCGCCAGCTCCTACTCCGTCACCTACTCTCATCCTGCCGGAGTGGGCCTGGATTTGGTTTCCCAGCCCCTCTCGGTCCCCGCCCTCTCCTAGTTCTGCATCCCCAAGAAGAAGCTCCCATCACTTTATTGGGAGTCTGCGGCTTGGCGGACGGTCACTGCTGCCCACCAGGATAGGGCGGTTGTTCTACCGTACAGTGAGTGGGCGGTTCCGGAAGACTGGACTGTGCAGGTCAACATTACGCCCGCCTTCCGGGCCATTCATGCAAAGGACCTGCATGGTTCCTGAGGTGGACATGAGGGTGTGTCTGAGCCGGCAGGATATGCGGTTTTTTTTACCTACCGGCCCTCGGTTGCATCCTCCGCCGTCACGAAGCCTTGGGAAGACTATTCCCGCACTGACATCCATGCGGACAACAATAACCTGGCGGCAATCTCAGGGGTCAACCTCCTGCACAATGACTCATTGAGCGTGACAAGGACGGGGTCCTCATTCTGCAGCTGCCTCATTTGGGTGCAGTACCCCTGAGAGGAGTGGTTGGAGGGGGCTGTGTAGTTAGTTTGGCTGGAAGTCTTCGGAGGGGTCATCCACCATCCCGCCTCCAGAGTCCACATTCGTGTCTGGGCTAGTCTGGCTTTCCTGCATGGGCATGGATAAACGCGCCGACGGTCTCCCTTGCCCCTTCTTCACGGCCCCGGACACGCCTGTCATAGACCGAGACTTCCGGCTACGCCAACACTTGAGCCATCACCTCTCCACCCTCCTCAACCGACTGGAGTTGGCCGTGGTGATGCTATGCCGCTAAGGGACCCCCGGCAGGCCTTCGAGCATGCGCGGCCTCCAACTGGCCCTCAATGGCATCGTTGACGTCTGCCACTCCCTCTACGAGGCCACCCGTTGCAGGAAAGCTCTCCGGGTTGCCTTCTGCACGAAAGCACCCTCCGACGTCAAGACCCGTCTCCTCCTGGCAGAGCTGTTGTCCCCGGGCTTGTTTACAGGAGGCTTGGAGGGTGGCTTACTTGCAGGAGGCGGGGGACTCTTATGTCTCCCAAAGGAAGGACGCGGCAAAGCCCACGTCGTCCTCTACCACCCGCAGTCGCGGGGGCCGGGCTGGTCAGGAGCAGGGTCAAAAGTCTTTCGATTCTGGGAGAAGCAAAGGCCGTGGGGAACAAGGATCCACGTCCTCCCTTGCTTACAGGTCTCCGGACCGCCGTCCCCGTCAAGAGGGTACACGGCAGTGGCAGTGTCCGAGGACCTCCTCTTTGTGAGCTGCCCCCCGGCAGGTGGAGGTCAGGCCGGCACGTGAGTCCCGTCCACTGTTTCGAGGGGGGGGGGGGAGGGGGCGGACCAGTTCCACCACGATCAGTCCAAGTGGGACTACACACCAATAATTGTGTAGTTCCTCCTGGGCAGTCCCTTCTCCCTCCCCCTAACTGTCTCGATCCTCGATTCGGTGATGGGCATCACTCTAGGCGCCCACTCTACTGACGCTGGCCCCGTTAGTCGTGGGCTCGTCGGGTGGTGAAGCGGGGTCTGTCCTGGAGGTGGAGGTCCCGGCCTCCTCCCTGACATCGACCAGTGTCTCCTGCAGTGGCCGTAGTGATACGGTCCATGCACATGGGGGGGTATAATCACCGAAGTACAGTACCTTCACACCTCAGGGTCTTTCTGTCTCATGTTTTTCAGGTACCCAAGAAGGGCTGCGATGCGATGCGGCCAGTGGTTGATCTGTCGGTACTCAACCAGCATACCGTGAACACTCATTTCAGATTGTTGACGATCAATCAGGTGCGACTGGCACTCTGACCCATGTCGTAGGTGGTGACCCAGGACCTAACGACGAATGCATTATTGACATGTGTCGATGGCTCCTCGGTTCCGCGGTTACCTAGCTCTCTAGTCAGGTCAACAGGTTTTCACGTTCGACAGACTACCATTCGGTCTCAATGTCGCACTGCGGGTATTTACAAACCTCGTACAACGGGCTCTGAATCCTCTGCCTCGACAGGGGATTTGGATCCTGTTTTCCTTGGACGATTGGCTCATTGCCGCAGACTCTTCATCACAATATGTACAGGATACGCTGACAGTAGTCAAACACATCACAAACCAAGGGTTCAGACTAAACATGCCCTGGTCGTGCCTCACACCGTCGCAAGACGTGGAGTGGGTGGGCTTGCACTGGGACCTCGAGAACGCTCGTCACCCAGAGCCTGGTGAACGCGGCGAAACTTCGACAGCATCTTTTTGCCGTGTTGCACTCTGTCTCGTTCGCGTGTCAAATCTGGGAATCCTTGGTGGGATCTTTTAATTGGGTGTCTCTGACCGTGCCTTTAAGCCGACTCAGGCTCAAGGGTCTCCTTAAACTGGGCAACAGGCACTTCCCTCTATCGCCCCCCTCCTTCGGCTTTGGCCGGTACCGTGCTCCATACGTCTGAGATTGTCACACTGGGTCGCTTGGGGTAGGCTCACAGCAGCGGTGCCCTGGACTGCTCCGCTGCCGACCATCTGGATGAACACCGATGCATCAAGCAAAATGGGGTGAGGCTACCGATCTACCATGGGTCATCACAATCAAGGCAGGTGGTCACCTCTCTCACACCTACACATCAATACTCTGGAATTATTAGTGCCGTTGTTCTTCCTGAGGGTTCACGGGCAGGCCCTAGCAGGCACGTCGGTGGCCTTTAGGATGGTCAACATATCTGCGGTTCCTTGCATTCTAAAGCAGGGCTCCTCCAGGTCTGTGGTCCTCCAGGACTTGGCGGAGAACTTGTTTTATGTGGCCGGACTTCACAGCATTACCCTGCATGAACCATACCTGCCCGGGACGGCCAATCTTTGGGCGGCTGCTCTGTCAAAGGGACGGAGCACCCAGGTCGAGTGGTCTTTAAGACAAAGCATTTTCGACGACCTAGCCGTCTCCTGGGGCAATCTGCAGGTGGACTTGTTCGCCTCACACAAGACGACCAAGTTACTGGAGTTCCTTACCCGCCGATTGCTTTCAGCAAGGACTGGAACAGGTGGCAGTCGAAATACGCTTTTCCTCCACCCTATGCACTCTTGATGTGCGGAGTCCTCCACAGGCTGAGAGAATCCCACGGCAAGGTTTGGTTGATCGCGCTCCTCTGGCCGGCACAAGCCTGGTACGCTCAGCTGTACCGATGGTGCCCGAGTCCTGTTACCCTGCCTGTCTCAAGCTTCCATTTGGAGCAGGTTGGAGACCTGGGGACCTCGTTGGCATTCGCATCGTGGATGTTTGTGTGGCAGGGTGGTTCCCGGCTTTTGGAAGCTTGACTGATATGCTTCATCAGCGCTGGACTATGGCCACATGGAAGTTAAAATACCCAAGAAGACACCCCGCAAAACAACCAGGAGGAAAGTGAACAACGAAGAAAACGTCACCCCAGCCTGCAAGGGGTAACAAAAGAAAATCAATCAAGAACACCAGAATAGACCAATCCCAAGAAGTCACCTCCAGAGAGGGAAGTGAACCAAGGCGCGCCCCAGGGAACAGCATCTGTAGCGACACCCAGAAAAGCCCGGAACGTCCTCCGACACCAGGAAAGACGATCCGCCAACCAACCACACCCAGGACATCGACCCAGAAGGGAAGACTAATATTCAGCCAGAAATATTGGAATAAAACACTTATCTATGTTACCTACTATATTCACATGTTTCTTTAATTGTTCTCTCATAAAATATAAACCCTAGTTAGCCCACATTATGTTTTCGTTCGTTAAGAGGTTACTTAAGGGGAGATTTCCACCTGGAGGATTTTTTTCTGAACCTCTTTCTCCCTCATGTTTAGCCCCATTGCTTGTGAGATTTAAAGACGCCTGACCCATTAGTTTGGCGATTTTAAGAACCCTCGCCCCATTTCTGTCAATTTTAAGACCATTCGTGCCATTTAGGTGTCGATTTTTTCCTGGCGAGCGATAGCGAGCCTGTAATTTAAGGGGAACCGGCCTTTGGCCGGGAAATTTTTCTACCGAAAAATGTACAAATTTATCTTGAAAGGTGATCAAGAGGGAGTAATTTTAAGCTTGATGGAAGTCTAGGGAATCAACTAAAAACCTCCCCGTAAGTTCCTCAACTATTATTATATGATAAGATGTAATACAGCGTATTATGTATGATATGTGAAATGTTGATGTTGATGAAGACCCATTGTCTTCGCAATATTGCCTAACATTCTGTTTCTTTAATAACTTTATGCTTACTAAGACCACCACCATTATACTATAATACCACCACCATTATACTATAATACCACCACCATTATACTATAATACCACCACCATTATACTATAATACCACCACCATTATACTATAATACCACCACCATTATACTATAATACCACCACCATTATACTATAATACCACCACCATTATACTATAATACCACCACCATTATACTATAATACCACCACCATTATACTATAATACCACCACCATTATACTATAATACCACCACCATTATACTATAATACCACCACCATTATACTATAATACCACCACCATTATACCACCACCATTATACTATAATACCACCACCATTATACTATAATACCACCACCATTATACTATAATACCACCACCATTATACTATAATACCACCACCATTATACTATAATACCACCACCATTATACTATAATACCACCACCATTATACTATAATACCACCACCATTATACTATAATACCACCACCATTATACTATAATACCACCACCATTATACTTATGCAAACACAATATAATACCGAGTAGATGAAGTATTTCTCTTATTTTCTCCCACAACATATATTCACATGTCTTCTCATTACTACACTATTCTACTAATAAACCACATCACCTTCCTTCATGTATTTAAACTTCACTAAGTTACAATTGCTTATTATTTCATTTGCGCATCTCCCTCTTCACTTCTAACATATGTCAACATACACTCGCCAGAAGTACCAACATGCACTCGCCGGGAGTACCAACCCCTCGGAATACGTGCTCGCGTATATATACCATAATATAATATAGAGAACCATCTTTCTTACTTTTTCTAAGATAATAGGATAGCCAACCTATTGATATATCCCTGTATATTAATCGTAAACCTAATAGAATACTCTTTAATATTGAATACCCTGATGCGCATTCATACCTTCACTTCTTCCATTGTTACCTTCGTTTCCGGGATTCCCAACCTTGAATTTAAAGCCCAGAAACCTTAAACCTGAACAAAAAGTTATATTATCCCGAGAACCTCATGACCCTGTTCTTTTCTATGACATGAATAATAAGCCTTTACTAAAACCCTTTTCATATAAAATACCACCTTTGTATAATACTCACTTATCATTGAGTTATTTATCAAGTAAAGTAGCATTGACCTCCCGCTAGAGAAAGAAGGACTCTCTATCCTAACAGAGAGTGCGCGCTCACGCCCTTGCTCCCTTCAAAGGGTGAACGGGTACCCCTCAGTAATCGTCAACACTATGTCAGGAAAATCTGAGAGGAGTAAGCAATTTTGAGGCTTCTTATAACTGGCATACCAAGTAAGAAACCTCAAGATTACCCTCCCACTCAGTTGGATAGACGGCATACCGAACATCTACTTGTCTGAGGAGCTAAAAATCCTATTAAGGGATCGTTTTTAATTGTGGCATACCATCAGTTAACATCGAAGCTTCTAATGGGCCGTAGGCTACCTTCAGTAGTAAAAGTTGAAGTAGCCAGGCATACCTACGCTTCAAAATGTTATTACTGCAGATGCGATCTTTGTTATCACTGGCATACCAGTGATTAACATAGATACCTTTTTTAGGTTACGTGTTCTATTGGAAGTATCTGTGTTATTACTGGCATACCAGTAACTAACATAGATGCCTTTAATAGGTTCTACTCTTAATAGTAGAGAGTTGAAGGACTCAGGCATGCCTGAGTCTATAGTCTATTATTAAAAGTTAACACACCCCAAAGTATCCTAGTACCAGGATCCTTGTTATTACTGGCATACCAGTGATTAACATAGAGACCTTGTCTAGGGTATTGTGTCCTACTAAAAGGATCTCTGTTATTACTGGCATACCAGTAACTAACATAGACGCCTTCTAATAGGTTCTACTCTTAATAGTAGAGAGTTGAAGGACTCAGGCCTGCCTATCCTTCAATATTCTACTATTAAAAGTTAACACTCTAACTCCACGCAAGAGATCTGGCATGCCATGATCTACTGTGCGGGTAAGGGCTTGCGAGCTACCCTCACGGGCACTCTGCACAAAAGTCCTAGGTGTACTCAGTCTACTGGCATGCCAATAGACTAGTGCAAATAAAAGATTTAAACACCGCACTACACCTTTTCACAAGGGACCTTGGCATACCACGGTCACTTGTAGAAATAAGGGATTGTCGAGATACCTTCACAGGCACTCAGCATACACAAGTCCTAGGTGCATTTTGTCTGTGGCATACCATTAGACTTTGCAACTAAAAGGTTTAAACACTGCCCCGGATTCCTTGAACCTCTTATAAGGGTCAGAGGCAGACGAGAAAGACATTTCCACAGTCTTCTCGCGTTAGCCCGATATAGTGTTACTTCGTCATAACTGAGGCACTATATTCAAGACCTTACTCCAAGAGTACTTTAACGGAATTCCATCAACGGTTAATATAACGGTCAGGATAGACGAGTATTCCTACCAAAGCTATAGGCTCAAAATACTCGCGTTAGTCCGATGTGGTGCCCAACTGTTTAATTATAGTTACGGAGCCACATTCAAGACCTCAAGCCCATTAACCCATCTGTAAACTAATTCACACGACCGGTCACCCTAAACGGCCTACGGAGACTCAGAAGACTACAAGCAGCAACTGAAATCAGTAACTATAAAATCAACATTGGAAAAGTGAATTACGTTGATACCAAATGACGAGGTAAAAAGTGAATCAGAGTCCATAAGTTTTAACCTATTGAGAAACACCAGTGCGCACGGTATATGAAGAAATAAGTTAGAGTCCATATATATCTTAACTCTGCCAATTTCCTAATGTCCATAAATAAGTTAGAGTCCCTCGAATCTCATATTTCGAGATAAATCATTAAAAGTGTCAAGTAACTCGAGTCCACAGAAACACACTTGATATTTAAGTGTACAAGTGTTAAACTAAGTATTAGTACACGACTCGACTTTAACCCTTCCAGCCCGGGTGTCCTTTTAAAATGACACCTCGAAAGGAGGGCAGGTGCCCGGGTGTCCTTTTAAAATCCCTGTGCTTGAAAGCGTGCTTCAAAATTCGCGCGGGCAAATTTTACATTGCAGGGGCGACCGCAGCGCCACCAAGCCTCAACTGCTAGCGTTATCAGTTCGTACGTGGCCGCCATAGCGAGTTATACTGAAAAAATGATTTCCGACATGTCCGATTCGGTGCAACCTCCCGCGCGCCCCACTGCTACCCCGCTCGCAACTTCGACGCCTGTTGCAACCGAGAAGAAAGCTCAACGAAAGAAAGTGAAGCGTTTGTTGAGTGATAGTACTATACAGCGAGAACTATTTGATAATGAAGAGAGCAGTGGCGAAAGCTTGGTGGACAAAGAACAATTTATAAGTGCAAGCGAAGATGACGATTTCGTTGGCTTTGGAGACGACGATAATGTTGATTTATTTGAGGGGGGAGACAGTAGTGATGATCCTGATGTGGAAGTGTTTCAGGAAGGTGCTATTGAACTTCCAAGTGTGCTAGAACCTAGGCCTACCCCCTCGCCATCTTTGCTATGTCAGCCTAGGCCTAGCCCTAGCCCAGGACCTTCCCCTTTGCCTGCCCGTACGCCCTTGAAAGTGGGCAAATATTTTTATAAACAATCGTTGGTGAAAAGTGCAGCTAAAAAAGCACGCAGGGCAGCCGCAGAAAAGGATAGGGAAGCTGAAGACAGCGATAGTGACACCGACCCTGGTCTAGCAACCACCCGCATTCCTTTGTCCCGACGCCTTGACCCGGGACGCCGCGTGGGTCACCCACAGCCCTCGGCTTCATCTCTCCTTCAGGATGACCAAAGGGCCTCTTCAAGTGGTATTAGTAGTGTGCCACAGCCCTCGACACACCGCAGAGCATTATTTGATGCGGAGAAGCCCTCGGCTCGCCGCAAAAGAAGCCCAACTCCCGAGGCCGAGGCTCCCATTGTTGAACCTCCCGCAGCCTCCCGCGCCCCACACCGCCGACGCCCGGTCACTTCTTCACCCGAATTGTCTCCTGAAGAGGATGCTGACGACCCCAACATTGCCCCAGATGACCTGACGTTGCCTGAGGAGGAAGAGGAACAGGAACAGGAACAGGAAGAGGAAGAGAAAGAGGAAGTCCCGACAAGACGAGTGAGAGGGCGAGGTCGTGGACGTGGTCAGTCTGCCGACGCCGCTGCCCCTGGGCGTGGGCGTGGGCGTGCAGGGCGTCCGCGTGGCCAAGGGCGTGTGCCAGGGCGTCCAGGGCGTGTGCCTGCTGCACCTGCATGCAGTGGGGGATCCAGCTCAGGCTTAAGGGGGGGGCTGATATACATGAGGGGCGCCATAATTCACACAATATTCTTTATGTGTATTGTATTTCAGATAAAATGCAGTATATATCAGATGTAAGGGCGCAATTTTGGTCATTAAGGGGGGGGGGGGGGGGGCGGCCGGCCCCCCCCCCCTGGATGCGCCACTGCCTGCACGTGCTCGAGCATCAGCATCCGACCTGTTTGTGTGGACAGATGGGGCTGATTTTGAGCCAGATTGTCCTGCCTTTGACGAGGTACAGATGGGTTCCGGGGTGTCACCAACATTTCCCTGTGGCCCAGATGCTACCCCCAGTGAAATATTCTGTGGCTTCTATGACAATGAAGTCATGGAATACCTCGTCGAGGAGACCAACAACCATCATGAGATCTGTGCCAACTTTCTTGGGAGGAATGCCAGTGCCAAGATGGTGGCATGGAGAGCTGTCACTGTGGCAGAACTATATGTGTTCTTGGCACTCACAATGCTGATGACACATATCAGGAAGCACGCTCTGGCAGACTACTGGATCACTGGCGACATCATAACGACTCCAGCATTTGGCAAGTACATGTCCAGGGACAGGTACTTCGACATCCTCTCCTATCTCCACCTGACAAACAACATGGCAGTCCACCTTCCCGACTCATTATGGAAGATCAGGAAGCTGTATGACATGATACGTCATCGGTTCACCACCTACCTGATTCCTTTCCAGAAGATGTGCCTCGACGAGTCTCTGGTCCTGCTCCGTGGTAGGCTGCACTTCCGACAGTATATCCCGTCCAAGAGACACCGCTTCGGCATCAAGCTCTTCGTCCTCTGCGACTGTTTGACGGGGTATGTGCTGGACTTTGTGGTGTATAGCGGCAAGGGTGGAGAAATTGTGACTGACCCCCTCATTGGTTTTGGTGGCGCTGTAATGAAGAAGATGATGGAGAGGCACTTCAATCAAAACTACATCCTCTACACAGATAATTACTACACGTCGCCTATCCTGACCAAGTACCTCCATGACCGCAAGACCGGAACTGTCGGCACAGTCAAGGCCAAGAGGAAGGGCATGCCAGGCTACCCAACCAAGACGAAGAAGACGGACATCTTCCACAAGAAGAGTGGTCCCATCCTCTCCATCCACTGGCATGACCAGTGGAAGGTCAACCTCCTCAGCACATGCCACAAGGCCGAGATGGTCGCCATAGGGATGGTGGACCGAAGAACCAAGAACCCCATCCAGAAACCAGCTGCTGTCCTGGATTACAACCTAAACATGCGCCTCGTTGACAAGTCCGACATGCAGATGGGCTTCATCGACTGCCTGCGAACATCTTGCAGGTGGTACAAGAAGTTTATCCTGCATACGGTAGATATGTCGGTCCTCAATGCTTACAACATCTACCGTCTGAGGACTCCAGGAGCCAAGAAGTACAAGTCCCTGTGGAAGTTCCACAAACAGGTGATACTTGAGCTCCTGGCTAAACATGCGGGTACACCAGGGAGGCCACTACAAGGACCAGGCCAGCTGGACAGAACGGGGAGTGCTGAATTTTTCAGGAAGCACCAGCTCAACGCCCTTCCTTTCAAAGGACCAGGTAGTAAAAACAGAATCCAGAAGAGGTGCCATGTGTGCAGCCACACAACTAGAAGACCCCGCAAAGCCACAAAAACCACTTGGGAATGCCTCGAGTGTGAAGTAGGACTGTGTGCTGGCACCTGCTTCAACGACTTCCACACTCTAATAAACTTTTGGAGTGGAAGTGACAACAGTGAAAGTGACACTCAAATGTAGGCTAAGAATAATAATATAACTAAGTATAAGTGAAAAGGACACATATAAGTAATAATAAGTGCCTTCAATAACAATATGAACAAGTGAAAGTGACACTAAAATATATATTTCTAACAATAAATAAGTGAAAATGACACTATCAATAAGCCTAGTCCAGTGAAAGTGACAATATAATAATAATAAAACTAAGTATAAGTGAAAGACACACACAAGTAATAATAAGTGCCTTCATAACAATATGAACAAGTGAAAGTGACACTATATATATTATTAGCTTACCTAACAATACATAAAAGTGAAAATGACACTCAATTATCAAAGTCCAGTGAAAGTGACACTATAATCATAATAATAATAATAAAACTAAGTAATAAGTGACAGAGACACAAATAACTTCATGTAAATAACTTTATTGAGTGAAAATAACATAATAACTATAATAAATGACATAATAAACATAATAATATGCTTCCGGGCATAATTGCGGGTGGAGCGACGAGTGCAACTGGGCGTCATAGCCGGGGCCGCGGTTGAGTGTTCGAATGCGCCGAGGTAAATACGCGGCAAAAGTTACCTCCACTTCCATCACCATCACTCCGGAACCAGTTGAGCTAGAGAGCTCTAAGGCAAGGTAAGGCGCCCATTTCTATATATGTTTGATTAATGTAGGTAATATATTAAGCGAGATTAGCCTTAGTTTACTTTTGTTGATTTTCGGCCAGATCGCCCGGATACGAGCTCCGTCCTTTGGAGAGCCAGCCCGGGCCAGGAGGGTTAAGAGGAATTCGAGATTAAAATGCAAATAAGCCGAATTTGAGCATGTATTAACTCTGCCATAATTCCGACCAGTGATAAATAAGTTATAGTCCATAATTCTCCTATTTTGAAATAAATCATCACCAGTGCTTAGTAACTCGAGTCCATAGATAAGGACTCGATATATATGTGTATAAATGTTCAGTGAAGTAATAACACACAATACTTGACTATAAGTTAGTGAAATCAAGATTAAAATCCAAATAAGCCAATAATCCATCGACTCTGCCATAATTTCCATCACAGCTAAATAAGTTAGAGTCCACAATTCTCGAATTTTAAGTTTTAACCATATACACCAGTGTGCAAGGTGATTATAGAATTTATAGTGTATAACATCCTACTCTATTAACTCTACCTAACCTCGTCAATAAATATAACTACTTAACCAGATTTGAACATTAAGTAGTCATTAGGTAACTTGACTGTTTTCTAATAGTATCTTGTCCTACTAAGATACCTAGATCTTGATTACTGCGAAATGAATAGTAACTTAAGGGGAGGTGTGGCAGAGTGGTATTGCCACTGGACTGGTAATCCAATGGACCCGGGTTCGAATCCCAATATGTCTGTAATGCCCTCGAAAATCCCACCGCTGCCACCAATGAAATACTGGGTGCGAAGGGAATTTTTCTGTCCTGAAAACTCCCCAGGCCCACTTAGGCGCCCTTTCCTGGGGCCTGGCGCGGGGCTCGAACCTCTGAAGGGAGTTTAACCCTGGGAGTTTTCAGGACAGAAAAATTCCCTTCGCACCCAGTATTTCATTGGGCATTACTATGTCAATGGGAAGATATTATTGGGATGGAATTTGTGTTGTACCTAGTTTCAGTGCATTACCACAGCCCACCGAAATCCCTCAAAAAATACCCTCATTGTTCCCTGATTAAATAGCACTGTATGAATATTTCCATATTCAAAATATGCTACAGGGGGGCTATGCCTAGTGAGTTAATTGCTCAATAGGTGGCGTTCTGCGAGTGAGGGTCCAAGTCTGGGGAATGAGACGGTGAAGCGCAGAGGTGGAGCAGCTTCAGAGATGGTGTTGCTTCGAGCCGGGGTGCTTCGCATGTCTCACTCCCTAAAGAAGAGCTTATATACGGGACCACTCCATCTAAACTATGTCATCTTCCCTCTGATCAAGCGAACCAACTAATCTCTGTTTTATCTCAGTCTCCCAGTGTGTTCCGTGATACTCCAGGGCTCACTTCTTTGGCCGTGCACGACATCGACGTAGGGGATGCAACTCCCATTAAACTATCCCCCTACCGTGTCTCGCCACAACGCAGGAGTATACTGCAGGTCGAGCTTGACTTTATGTTATCTAATGAACTGATCACTAGGGCCTTAAGCCAGTGGAGTAGTCCAGTCATACTTGTGCCAAAGCCAGACGGGAGCTATAGGTTATGTATGGACTATAGGCAAGTCAATGCTGTCACAAAGAACGATACCTACCCACTGCCACGGATCGACGACTGCATTGACCAGATTGGTACAGCCACCTATATCAGCAAGATTGACTTGATGAAGGATATTGGCAAGTAGCTCTCACCCCTAGAGCGAGGGAAATATCATGCTTTGTAGTCAACAATCAAGCCTTCTGCTGTAACGTAATGCCCTACGGCTTGAAAAACGCCCCAGCTACATTCCAGCGCCTCATGAATTTGGTGACTGAAGGGGTACCTGGGTGCGTTGTCTACATCGATGATATTCTTATCTTTTCACAGTCATGGGAGGAGCATCTTTACCAACTTAGATTGCTATTCTTAAATCTTGCTGATGCCAATCTGGTGGTTAATCTTAAGAAATGCACCTTTGTAAAGAGTACGGTCCTGTATCTAGGATATACGGTAGGTCAGGGGCAGGTTACACCTCCTCAAGCAAGGGTAGAGTCTATTCTAGAATTCCCAACTCCTTGCACTAAGAAACATATCCAAAGGTACCTAGGCATGATTGGCTATTATAGGCGTTTCATTATAAATTTTTCAAAGTTGACAGCTCCCCTGACAGATCTTCTCCGTAAGGATGTGAAGTTTGTGTGGTCCTCTGAATGTGAAGAGGCCTTTATTGCTACCAAATATATATTATCTAATTATCCTGTACTCCGAGCTCCTGATTTTAACAGATCTTTTTCCCTGGCAGTGGATGCGAGCAATACCGGGGTTGGTGCAGTGTTGCTCCAGGAAGACGACTGTGAGGTATTGCATCCTGTGTGCTATTTCAGTAAAAAATTAAATTCTGCCCAACGTAACTATTCAGTCATTGAGAAGGAGCTGTTAGCATTAATTTTATCCCTTCAATACTTTGCTGTCTATGTGCAATCTGCCTCTGGTGCCATCACTGTATATACTGACCATCACCCCTTAAAATTTTTGCATAGGTTCCAAAATAAAAACCAACGACTGACCAGGTGGAGTTTGTTGCTGCAGGAATACTCCCTGGATGTCAAACATATTAAGGGGGTCCAGAACGTGCTAGCCGATTGCCTATCACGTATCTGTTAAAGATTACATTTTCCAGGTTGGCCTCATACAGCAGTAAGTTTAACTTAATGAGAGGATTTTGGCAATTAGCTCTCCCTTGTAGCGAGGTAAATATCATGCTTTAGTAGTGTGCTGTCAAGCCTTCAGCTGTGAGATGCCTTGCAGTTCGAATAACGCTCCAGCTACGTTCCGGCTATGTTCTGATGTGGTACCTGGAGACGTTGCCTACTTTGGGTGATATCCTTATTATATCCTCATTATAATCTTGCTGTTGCCAATCTGGTGGTGAATCTATTTATGTATTATGTTTAATATTATGTACTATACTCCTTAAACTCTTTTCTAGGGGGGAGGTCTGACATACGGAGCCCTATATGTTAATTTAAGAGTTAGAATTAGAGTTGAAGGAGTCGCACTACCCAAACGGTGAAGCAGACTAGCGAGCAAACTAGCGAGTGGGGAAACCAGCTCGCCCGCATACCTGCAAACAAGCCTTCACACCTGCGTGCGTCATAGGGGACCCTGCAAACTACTCCGATGACCGGACACTATGACGTATGTTCGACGCCAGGAGCTGTGATTGGACCATGCACCTGCTATGCAACTCGAGGAGCTGTGATTGGAGCAGGCACCACCCCCAGCCTCCTGATTCGTTCCTACACCATCATTGTTTAGTATATAAGACCCGAGTTGTGGGCATTCAAATCAGTCTCATTTGGGGTTGGGGAAGGTGAAGTTGCAGCTGGAGGAAGACGGGGTGAAGTATTATAATGGGATTGTGACTGTCAGTCAGATTATATAAATGTGTGTTAAGTGTGTTCGGTGTAAACACTTACGTTATGTTGGTTAGTGAGATATGTGATTGGGAATTAACGTTAACGCTACTATTATGTGCTTAACTATTTGATTGGGAATTAACGTTAACGCTACTATTATTGTGTACTTAACTATTTGATTGCGAATTGACGTTAACGCTACTATTATGTGCTTAACTATTTGATTGGGAATTAACGTTAACGCTATTATTATGTACTTAACTATTTTAGTTGCCTAACTTGTGGACTAAAGCAACTCTTTAAGTAATTGGGTTATGATGAAAGTAATACTATTGTTTTATATTAATACTTACGAGTTCTTTCATTTTCTTTGAATTAAGCTTACATTGCTTAACGGTGCTTAGTACGGTGATGCTATTGTCTCATATTAGTAATATCGCCTTAGACTAACATGGCTGTGTTAATATTACTTCTAGTGATTTCCTAAGCTGAAGAAAATTATTTTGCTTCAAAATATTATATTTTGCTTTTCATATTATTTGAGTGAGACCTGAAACGAATCTATGAAGCGATCCTGTAACTTTATTTACTCATAATCAAACCTCAATGTTACGTGGTTAAGAAATACATTTAACTAATTATTAAATATATATCTACCTTTTTATGTGACTTTGATATTACTCCTGATGATAATAATATAATACTATTAATGTAAGACAAGAACCAAGAATAATTACATTAAATATAAATAAAAGGACATATAAGAAAACTATCTATTCATTTCAAAAGGGTAAGAGACAGAAATATTCTTACCTTAATATTTATCTTTCAAGACTTTTTATAAAATTAATAGTCCTTCTTTAGCTATAACTTATTCGGTTCATAACCATAGCCTACTAAGCTTCGGTTAAATAATAATTCTTTATAAATACTACATGACTTTAATTAGTTTCAGTATTTTTCATAATTAAAGAGTATCAGTCAATAAAGGATACCAAGTCCTAAGATCCAAAAGGAAAGGAAGCAACAACAGGAAATTATTTTATTAGATTTTACTTTTGTTTTGCCTTCAGCTGACTGATACCTTAATATATATCTCTGTGCTATCTAGATTCATCAAGTTAACCACTTGAGGATCAAGATACGTAACAGAAGAGTGGCGACCTTGCCAGGATTCGAACCTAGAATCTTCTGATTCGCAGTCAGAAAAATATGTGTAATGGTAGATGGCCTTTATTCTCAATTTCACTCAATAAATGCTGGTGTTCCCCAGGGATCAGTTTTGGCCCCAATTCTGTTCCTCATTCATATCAATGATCTCATATCTATCACTCATAATCCAATACATTCCTACGCAGATGACTCAACACTCCACAGTTCCTTCACATTTACCAATTCTTTCACCCAACCCGATCTTATAAATTCAAAAATAAACACTGCAATTTCTCTGAACCAGGACCTTTCTAGAATTAATGGATGGGGACAAAAGAATCTAGTTTCCTTTAATGCACAGAAAACCAAGTACATTCAATTTTCTAACCGACAGAATCTCACTGACTCCCATATATTTTTTAACCTAACAAGTGCGCATGGGGGTAATTGGAAACGTCCCCCTGTGCTGACGTATTTGAGGTGTTTCCGTCACTAAAATATTCATTGTACCATTAATAGCATTAATACTTATCCATATGCGCCTATTATGGGTTGATTATAAAGGTATTAACCTGAAACAACAATAAAACGAGTGAAAACAGCGTTTGGATGGTCAAAATCTGAGATATAGCCCGCGAGTTGTATAATGTATGGGTGAGGCAAGCTGCTTTCCCGCCAATTTCCCCCAAGGCCACTGAGACACAGTCGATCGATACTCTCTCTCTCTCTCTTGCATTCGCTTGCTATCAGTGATGACCACACCATGTAACCGGATTTCTAATGTTAGCACGAAAATATACCTCAGAATAAGGGAATAACAGGGAAAATAGGTGATAACTGAAGGAGAGGAGGAAAGTGGGGAAGGAGGGGAGGTAGAGGACTGAGATTTTGCATGGCCCAGGGGCCAAAAAAAAAAAAAAAAACAAAAAAATTCAAAAGTTGATTTTTTTTTTCTCTGACTCTTAAGAGTCTCCCCGCAGTCCGCCGGGGGAACTCTTAAGAGTCTCCCCGCAGTTCCCGGGTTAATGATGTAAATATTCCCACTTCCCCTAGTATTGACATTCTCGGTGTAACATTAACTACTAACTTGAGCTGGACACATTATGTTAGAAGCATTGCTAAGAATGCCTCTAAAAAACTGGGACTCCTGTACAGAGTTCGAGAATTCTTCACTGACGAGCAGTTGGCCGTGATATATAAAAGTCATGTGCGTTCTCAGATGGATTACTGTTCACCTCTGTGGGGTGGAAGTGGAGTGGTTGCATTGAGGCAGTTGGACAAAATTCAAAATAAAGCTATTAGATTAATCAATAACCCTGCAATCACACAGGACCTTCCTACATTAGCCATACGAAGAAACGTTGCATCCCTTGCATTATTCTACAGATATTTTCACAGCAATTGTTCCGAGGAACTTGCTTCAATTGTGCCGCCTCTCCACATCTTTCCCCGTAGAACTAGGGCAGCTGAGAGCGCCCATGAATTTACACTTTCTCCTCCACAATGCAGAACTTCTGCTTATCAGAATTAATTTATCCCCAGAGCTACTACTCTTTGGAATTCACTTCCCTCGAATTGCTTTCCACAAACTTACAATCTACAAATGTTTAAATCCAGTTGTTACAAACATTTTATGAATGGAGGATGCCTTTAGGCACATGGACCTTTTTGTTTTATCTGTGTTTTTCCTTCCTCCGTTCATTGTCTCTTTAAAAAAAAAAAAAAAAAAAAAAAATGGAACTAGACCTCACAGGCCTCACCGTGTTCAGCGGTTGAGTGTGCAGGCTCTCAGCCTATGCCCGAGAGGGAGTAGTTGGTAGGCCTATATAGGAAAAAAAAAATAATAATAACTTGAATATTCCTGAGCTCTATCTAGATCCGCGGTTGTGCTGGAAGAGAAATAATTGATTACATTCCTATAGTTCTCATGTTTAGCACATTCTTATTTATATATATATGTACTTAGAGTATAAGCGAAATAAACTGTTACATAAACTATATTTTGGTGTTATATATATCCTCTATTGTATTCTTTGCATGTAACTGTATGAACTCTGACATCCCAGTCTCGAAATAACTCACTTCACCCAATAGCTAAACCTGAATAAAATCAGGGCATAACAGAAGTCTTACTTGTCTCATTGGGAGAGTTTCACTAATTGGATTAATGACACTGTACAAACAGTTGCTTTGGTGTTCCACTCTCTTAATCGCTTGTTTGGGCCACGCGCTAACATGTTCAACACCGTTAAGAACCACCTGTCAGCCATTAATGTGCCTTTTGAGGCAGTTACGGGGCTGGTGCTCCCTTCAAAGGAGCTGGCTTACTTCCTGAATGCCTGTTTTAGGCTCCGACGGCCCCCTCGCCAGATACCGCTACAGTGGTCTCTGGGGTTACTTACTTCACCTGCTTACCCTACTGACACAACACCTAAGCGCTTGATAGGGACAACATTGTTTCTTCTTGCACTAGCTCCAGGTACGGGAGTCTCAGAGTTGGCTGCCGTGTCTAGGGACCTGCATTGCACAGGTTTTTCACCCACCTTCGGTTCTGTCACTTTGGCCCCTTTCGTTCATTTTGTGGCCAAGAATGTACGTGAGGCACACGTTTTTAAGTCGTTCATTGTGCCGGCTTTCAAACGTGGATGCATGCATCATATGCTATGCTCGGTTCTAGCCCTGCATAATTGTGTGCACGCCGCTGTGCCGACGTCGGGTAAGGCGCTCTGGGTGATTCCCAAGACCGGGAAGAGGTTGGGAGTGCGTGCTGTGGGAATTCAAATGTGTCGGGTGATCAGGGCCAGTAACCCTCTCACGAAGGGTACTGCGCCCGACATCCACTCCTATGCGGCGCCCATACGGTGCCTGAACAATCACTCTCTTACTGACATCGCCGACACAGGTTTCTGGTCCTCCACAACTCGTTTGTCCCCTCTTACCTCTCCATGTCCATGGACAGGCCGGGCCGTCCTTGTGTGGCACTAGGCCAAAGAGTCAAATGATTCCATTCCATCCTGCCTTTTACCATCTTCTCATCATTATGTACTGTAATGTTTTTGCCATCCCTCCAAAAGGGGGGGGGGGGGGGGACTATGTCAGTATGTCACCATGTAGAATATAAGGGACTATTGTATATATACTACCTATATTTATTAGTGGCCCCTCCACCATTGACGATATGCCTATTAATATAATAGCTCTCTTTCAAGCAACCGCGGTCAGCTTGTTTGAAACACCCGCCGCAGGGGAAAGAGTACTAACATCATAAGTGTAATGCTAATTCTCTTATGGAATCGTCTTTATGATTGGGTACTCACTACGAAAAAACTTCGTAAAAAATAAAAAATAAAAATTAACTTAAAATTTGTTATTTTAAGGCTTTCCAACTCGTGGATGTCTTTTGTGGATTCTACCCGAGACGCTGAACCCAGCGACGCTATTCCTTCTTCCTTCCCCTGCGCGCATACTGTGTGGAAGTGCCTCGCCAGTGCTCCGCTATATTCTTCGTTCGTTCAACTCTAGTGAGTCATTTGCTAATTTTTATAAATCTGAGTTGTTATAGAATAGGTTTAGACTAGCTAGGACTGGCAGCCCCATTAGTATGCCCGCAGGGAAGTGTTAAATTAGGGTACTAAAGTATAGGCGCCATATCGGTCCGCTTCGGGCCCGCGCGTCATGTGTTCTTGTTCTTGTTTCTGAGCCTTAGCTTTGCTATTTCCTAGTTATTTAGGAGGCTATTACATCCGCGGGACGATGCTTCAGACCATCTCTATGAGGTAGTTGCATTCTATTGTTTTTTAGCAGACGCTCTGGTTCAAGAGTTGTCACACGTGGTGTGGAACTTTCCAGAGTCTGTGTTTGCTCCTTTTTTCCCCTCGGGCGTGCGGTTTTCTATGTTCGCTGCTGCTGTGTCTTCAGAGGTAAGGGTAACAAATTCAGTGTGATTATTACCGTGAGCCTCGTGGCCAGCCTCAGTAGGGGTATTCTTAGTAGGCTAGGTGTTATGACGAGTTATAATATTTACAACTCGTGATAATCTCTACAAAAATCCAATTATGGACTTATAGACCTTATAATAGCCCGACAGGGTCACACCGAACACAGTCTTACGAGCACGAAATAGGTATTCAATCAGGATCATGCAGAACTCAATAACAACACAGATAGACATGTAGGCCTAAATGGTATATTAATTCAGATAACGTCTATCTTGAGGAGTTATAGATTGTCCCAGCATAATCATTTATCTTTCCAACTCTCGAATATAGATTCGTAGTCAGGGATTGGCCGCTGATCTGAAATCATAACAAGAATAACACATAAAGAATAAATGGTATATTAATCCAGGTAACGTCTATCCTGAGGAGTTATAGATCGCCTCAACATAATAATTTCAATTTCCAACTCTCGAATATAGATTCGTAGTCGGGGATGTTTTCTCATCTGAAACAATAATAATAATAACACACAAAGGATAGGGTACATAATAGGTTGAGAATAAATCCTACACAAATGTGGTTAAGAATCTCAGTTAACCCGGGAGCTGCGGGGAGACTCTTAAGAGTTCCCCCGGCGCACTGCGGGAAGACTCTTAAGAGTCAGAGAAAATAAAAATCAACTTTTGACATCGAAAAAAAAAAATTTTTTATATTTTTTTTTTGTTTTTTTTTTTTTTTTGGCCCTGGGCCATGCAAATCTCAGTCCTCTACCTCCCCTCCTTCCCCACTTTCCTCCTCTCCTTCAGTTATCACCTATTTTCCCTGTTATTCCCTTATTCTGAGGTATATTTTCGTGCTAACATTAGAAATCCGATTGGAGGGTGTGGTCATCACTGATAGCAAGCGAGTGCAAGAGAGAGAGAGAGAGTATCGATCGACTGTGTCTCAGTGGCCTTGGGGGAAATTGGCGGGAAAGCAGATTGCCTCACCCATACATTATACAACTCGCGGGCTATATCTCCGATTTTGACCATCCAAACGCTGTTTTCACTCGTTTTATTGTTGTTTCAGGTTAATACCTTTATAATCAACCCATAATAGGCGCATATGGATAAATATTAATGCTATTAATGGCACAATGAATATTTTAGTGACGGAAACACCTCAAATACGTCAGCACAGGGGGACGTTTCCAATTACCCCCATGCGCACTTCAGAGGTTAATCAACTGGCAACAAAGGTGAAACATGAACATAGTAAATAATCGCCAGTAATAATAACAATCGATATGAGTCGAGTGTCTTAAGTGACTGAATAACAAACAAAGAAACAATTAAAATCTCAAACTAAGAGACATGGGGAAAATTGAGAACAAAATAATTGCCAGAGGGTCGTCAGTGGCCCTCCTACTAAAACAGAGGGTGGAGGGTCATGTAGTTTACTGAGGTGGTGAGAATTAAATTCAAAGTTTATGCAACTAGGAGAGTAGTATCAATAATATCACTCTGAAAGTGGTGGCAAACTATGTTTTAATTTAAAGTACACAAGATTAGATTGGAAGAATAATTAATGTAATTTCCAATGAATATCTTATATTCACGTCAACGATCGTATGTAAGAAATAACGTTACGAGCCGAGGAATTCAGATATAAAAGAGGCGTATAATAATGAAAGAATTAAAGAATAACTCTAATTACTTACACAAGGGAAATAAAATATAAGTAACTAAATGAAGTTAGTCAACAAATGCTCTGGGAACGCTTAGGATTACTAGCGTCAAAGAATAATTAAATAAGATATTAATCAAACAAAAGAAAGAAGGCGCTACGACGAGGTTATGCTAGAGGAATACTAAGAACAAGTATTCTTAAGAGGTCTGAATGAATTAACAGAGTCTTGCAATAAATATACACTAGAATAAAACGGTGTATGGTAAGTGATATGACTTAAGCAACAGAATCCATTGGTGCAGGAATTCCTAGGCACGAAGAATCAGAACTACTTACATCGGTAATCAAATGAACGTCCATATGAATTCATAAAATAATTACAAGGCCATTATATAATGGATGGAGTTATGAAAGAAATACTATCAAGAGCAGTGGATGTTGGTGTATCGCTGAAAAGGGAGGGAATTGAGTGGAAGCTACCTATACTGCTGTTTGCGGATGATACAGTTCTGATGAGTGATAATGAATGGGAGTTGCAGGGTCTGGTAAATGAGTTTGGAACAGTGTGCGAAAAACGGAATTTGAAGGTAAATGCGGGGAAGAGCAAGGTTATGGTCTTCGAAAGGGGTGAAGTCACAGAGTGTGAGGTGAAGCTGAACGGTCAGGCTATGGAGATCGTCAACTCTTAAGTATCTGGGCAGTGTGTTGAGTAAAGATGGGACTATGGATGAAGAAGTGCGGGAGAGGGTACAACAGGGGAAGAGGGTTGTAGGAACGCTAAATGCAGTAACAAGAAATAGGGTGGTCAGTATGGAAGTGAAGAAGTCCTTGCATGACAGTGTGGTAATCCCGACACTGACTTACGGAAGCGAAGCATGGACGTTGGTTGAGAGACTCAGACCAAGAGTGAGAGCAGTGGAAATTAATTACTTAAGGAGTGCATGCGGAGTTACATGGAGGGATAGACAGACTAATGAGGAAGTAAGAAGGAGGTGTGGTGTGGAGGTAGATGTGCTGGAAAGTGTGAAAAGGAACAACTTGAGATGGTTCGGCCATATGGAACGTATGGAAAGCGAGAGAATGACTAAGAGGGTGTACGAGAGCGAGGTGGAGGGACAGAGAGGGAGAGGTAGACCGAATGAGAGGTGGAAGGATGGAGTGAGGAAGTGCATGAACGAAGGCGGTGCTGGTTGGGGGGAGAGGCGTCGACTGACTGGGGACAGAGGTGCATGGGGGCGGTTCGTTCGTGGCCACCCCTTCGGGGATCACGGCGTCAGGCAATAGATAGATAGATAGATTATATAATCGAACGTAATCAAGTAACAGGGGGAGATAGGTTTTTACTGGGACAATTCTGAGGGCTAGGGATTAAGTATGTGCGAGTTAATTCGTTATAAAATTGGGCGTAGGTTCTAGGTAGAATCAATTATGAAGGGAAATCAGATCACGAAATACACGTCGACCTCAACTCACTAAATACATAACAGAATACATATATAGAAAGATCTGCGAACGTGTGGCAAAAAGGAAATACTGAACACAACTATATAACGTATGTGTAAGGCGTTTGATATGAATTAAATCACTATTACAGGTTTAACACTTATACACAGTTTTAACCCAAGGAGAAAGTGAGTTTCAGAATGATTAACACTGATACGTAATAAAAGATCTCGGGCACAGATCTCAGAGATAATTAGCACAACACTGTTCACATATCTTAATTTACCTTGGCAACAATAACACAACGAAAAGACACAGAACTTAAGGAATGTTTGGAGGGTTGATGAAAAGAGTGCGGGGCTGGTCGGCTTGGAGTATAAATCCTAGGGGCAGCACTTCAGGGGCAGGGCCGGCTTGGAGTATAAATCCTAGGGGTAGCACTTCAGGGTAGGGCACTCTCTGGGGGCGGGCTGGATGAAAACTACACGGTTCAGTACTCAGCCCATAGGTAGGGTTGTGAGCAGTAGGGTTGTGTATTTGGCATACCTTTTCCACAATTTACCTGAGATGATATGCGGCCTTTCCTTTTACTCCCGGTAGAAAGTCTTCGAGATAAGAGGGATATAGTGAAATCGTTGTGATGAAGTTGTGAGGTAATTACTTATCGTAGGTATACCTAATGGTGGTTTGCATGCATATATATGTGTTAGGTAGTTCAATAATTACTTAAAACTTAGTTGCTTAATCTACTAAGGAAGAAATGGGATGTTTATGGACTTGTCTATGAGTTATCTTCCTACACAAACCTTGATATAGCTTACTGCATATTTGATCTTGGTCGAGGTTTATTGGATCTCCTAATCCGCCACAATGTGTCCTCTCGCTTCTATCCATTTCCGTCGGTCGATTCCAGGCCGTTGATATTCTATTTGCATAACTACTTCTTCTGTGTCTTCTATATTTCGGAGCTGAGGACATGTACGCAGCCCGTGCCGGCACCGGGCTACGAGGGGCGGGGCTTGAACAGATGGCTAGTTAGTGGGAGGGGCCTCCCACCTGTGGCTGTCATAGAAAACGGTGGAACAGGGATCGCTCTGGTATTTGTCCAGGGGCTAGAGCATGGGACAATTGGGGTGTCTCTGCTATTTCTTGTCTTGATTATGGGGTCTTGGAGTTGCAGACTGGCTATCTTGTAACTGTTCGTTGTGTGGCTTGTCTTCAGGCCCGTCATCTCACCACCTTCTGTGTAGAAAAAGTCGCGACCCAGCGACTTAATAATATAGGATCTGGTGGTGGGTGAGTTGCTGACAGGTATTAATCTCTGGAGAGTTAGCAGCCAAAGTGTGGTGGGGACATCCGTCTTGGATAGGGTGTCCATGCTAACATTTATTTGCCAGTCGTCCTTAGCATATCTGGCCATGTTGAGTAGCTGTATTGGAGATTTTATGGCCGTAGGGACAGCATTTTTGTGGAAGGTGACACTGTTAATTTTCAGGGTCGGTTGGGTTGCTGTAGGAGGCGCTGATGAAGAGGTGGTTGGAGCTAGTCTGCTTGTTGTCGTTGGCGACGGTGTAGTGATGAGGGCTAGGGTGGTAGACCCAGGTAGAGTTGATCTTGCACTAACAGGGGTGGTCCGGAGTGTAGCTGGCAAGGTAGGTTGAGGGTGGTCCCGCCGTTGAGGGGGCATCATACGACGACCAGATCTTGCACATGTGGGGTTAGAATGGATAGGTATTAGAGAGGTTTTGGAGACACATGATATTGGGGAGGGGAAGGAAACTGAGCTAAATTATAGAGGTGGCCTATGGTGGCGTGATGGAGTGACAGGTAGAGAAAGCTCAGGGATTGTGGGTTCTGTGGATCCTAAATTGTGGTTATTAGTTGCAGGCAACATGTCATCCTGATTGGGATCAGCAAGCATTACATTGTTCTTATTAATAGGCTGAAATCTACGTACATGCCTGTTACGATACGTGCGTGACTCACCAAAATAGTTGACGGTGACCTGATAACAGTACCAAACTAGTATTTCAAATGGACCTTTAAATTTGGGTTTGAGCTTGGATGGAACTGGTAAGTGTGCAATCATAACTAGATCACCAACATAGTGGGGGCGGGAGTTGGGGGTTTCTTCAAGTTGAAGGTCTTGGATATTTTGGATTGGGTGGAGGGCGTTTTTCAACGCACACGCTTTGCAAGACTCCATGATGCGTTTGGCAGTGACATAGGGTGATGGTGTCCAATTAACGTGTTGGAATGTGGTGATGAGTTGCTGTTGAGCCAGATGGATCCCATTTTCCATATGGATGGACTACATGGTTGAGAATGCAGCTTGTGGAGTGATGACAATTTTCCCTCCCCTGGTGAACAAATTATCATCTCGTCGGGTCAATTGGCTGAATACATTCCGTGGCATCCAGTCCGGTTTCTCTTGTCTTTGGAATGTTTGCAGAAGAGCTTCTTGACTGTTGTCCAATGAGTCATGATGATATATGGCCAATAAAGGGGGTGGCGACTTGATGTACTTTAATTGATGTGGTAGCAGGCTAGGAACGGTTAGGCATACTCCATGGACAGGGTCTTGGAGGGGTGGGGTCAACAGGACATCTCTTCTGACTGTGGGGACTAAAGGCACCCCATTTTCATGACAGGGAGGGACTTGAGAGATGACATGAGGGGAAAGGGGGAGGGTTTGTTCATTACTTTGGATTGCAGCAGTGACGGGAAGAGAGATAGGCAAAGGTTCTGATTTTAACTGCTTGATATAGGCAAGGGAGGTTTGAAGTTTTGGTTTAACTTGGGAATGGTTATCAAAGGTTAAAGTTCGGTGCCTACAATCTATTGAGGCACCCAAAGCTATCAGAAGGTCGAGACCTAAATATTTAACCATCGTATTTAGTCTCTTCTGAATCGTAAATCACAAAAGAATGATTCACTCCGTGATTTGGAAGAGGGGTATTCACGTATAGTGGAAGAGTTTGGCCAAAATTTGGAATAACTTGGTCATTCGCACTTACGAGAATAATGGGGGAGGTCTTCATTTGTCCAAAAACATCTTTGTGTTTTCGATAAAATGGAAGGAACAGGCAAGAACGGGAAGCCCCCGTATCTAGAAGTCGAACTTCCACCCCATTCAGGGTGATTTTTCTGTACACCGGCAGACCATTATCCGGTGTTCTATCATGAGCCCCCGCCATGGTCACGACGATTTGTGGGGGGGGGGGTCCTAAAAATCCAGTGGCTCTGGTTTAAAGGTTTCTGGTTGATATTGGTCAAGTTCTCCTTCCATGTCTCCTTCGTCAATCCCAGCAGTTCCATCTTCAAGAATGGTGGAGATCTGACGCAGCTTAATCCAAGGGATCTATGCCCACCAACTTGGAGTCCTGGTCTTTTTCCTGGTCAGTTCGCTGAATGACCTTTTGATTGACCACAGCATGCAAGATCCGGTGCAGGGTTTCCAGTCTGCAGGATGGATTCTTGCCCATTCCTCAGCCTAGTCAGCTGCCCTCGGAGCTGTAGGGCGACTGTTGGCATCTGTACTGGGAGTGGGGTGTGTGGTGACCTTATTAATCACAGCTATTTTGTTGGGGGTGGCTTATTCCCTGGATTTTTGTAGCGCCATTATTCTTCGGATTACAGGCAGATCCGCGTCATAATTTGTGGGTTCCAAGATTGAGAAATGGTCAACCACGGGATCAGGCAATATTCTGACCAAGGCTTTGCATATGGTTTTCTTCCTCTGGGCGGTGGTTTCGTCCGGAAAGGCTGTCAAAGCGATCTGATGCAACTTTTCTACTGTTCCATCCAAATCCCCTGAGCATGTTACCTCATGGAATTTTTTATCTGCAATCGTTTGACCCAATACTGGATTGATGGCTGTCCGGACATAAACCTCAAATTGAGCCCAGGTTAACCCAGGCATGTTGCCACGCACATATCCAGACACCTTTGTTGCATATTTACCAAGCTTAACCACAAGTGTGTGTATCTTGGAAGTGTCTTCGTCCCCAAACATAATGTCTAGGACCGGTTTGACTATTTCCAGGTACGTGTAGATATCGTAATCCTCGGGTTTAAATGCCGGGATATCAAGAGACCTAATTGCTGCCTTGATGAATAATGCAAATACCAATTGAATACCAGAGAAAACAAAATTACAGTAAGAACACTTGTGTTGATATGCCGTATCGAGACACCGCTGCCATCAGTGTTATGACGAGTTATAATATTTACAACTCGTGATATAGTCTCTACAAAAATCCAATTATGGACTTATAGACCTTATAATAGCCCGACAGGGTCACACCGAACACAGTCTTACTAGCACGAAATAGGTATTCAATCAGGATCATGCAGAACTCGATGACAACACAGATAGACATGTAGGCCTAAATGGTATATTAATTCAGTTAACGTCTATCTTGAGGAGTTATAGATTGTCCCAGCATAATCATTTTCTTTCCAACTCTCGAATATAGATTCGTAGTCAGGGATTGGCCGCTGATCTGAAATCATAACAAGAATAACACATAAAGAATAAATGGTATATTAATCCAGGTAACGTCTATCCTGAGGAGTTATAGATCGCCTCAACATAATAATTTCAATTTCCAACTCTCGAATATAGATTCGTAGTCGGGGATGTTTTCTCATCTGAAACAATAATAATAATAACACACAAAGGATAGGGTACATAATAGGTTGAGAATAAATCCTACACAAATGTGGTTAAGAATCTCAGTTAATCAACTGGCAACAAAGGTGAAACATGAACATAGTAAATAATCGCCAGTAATAATAACAATCGATATGAGTCGAGTGTCTTAAGTGACTGAATAACAAACAAAGAAACAATTAAAATCTCAAACTGAGAGACATGGGGAAAATTGAGAACAAAATAATTGCCAGAGGGTCGTCAGTGGCCCTCCTACTAAAACAGAGGGTGGAGGGTCATGTAGTTTACTGAGGTGGTGAGAATTAAATTCAAAGTTTATGCAACTAGGAGAGTAGTATCAATAATATCACTCTGAAAGTGGTGGCAAACTATGTTTTAATTTAAAGTACACAAAATTAGATTGGAAGAATAATTAATGTAATTTCCAATGAATATCTTATATTCACGTCAACGATCGTATGTAAGAAATAACGTTACGAGCCGAGGAATTCAGATATAAAAGAGGCGTATAATAATGAAAGAATTAAAGAATAACTCTAATTACTTACACAAGGGAAATAGAATATAAGTAACTAAATGAAGTTAGTCAACAAATGCTCTGGGAACGCTTAGGATTACTAGCGTCAAAGAATAATTAAATAAGATATTAATCAAACAAAAGAAAGAAGGCGCATACGACGAGGTTATGCTAAAGGAATACTAAGAACAAGTATTCTTAAGAGGTCTGAATGAATTAATAGAGTCTTGCAATAAACATACACTAGAATAAAACGGTGTATGGTAAGTGATGTGACTTAAGCAACAGAATCTATTGGTGCAGGAATTCCTAGGCACGAAGAATCAGAATTACTTACATCGGTAATCAAATGAACGTCAATATGAATTCATAAAATAATTACAAAGCGATTATATAATCGAACGTAATCAAGTAACAGGGGGAGATAGGTTTTTACTGGGACAATTCTGAGGGCTAGGGATTAAGTATGTGCAAGTTAATTCATTATAAAATTGGGCGTAGGTTCTAGGTAGAATCAATTATGAAGGGAAATCAGATCACGAAATACACGTCGACCTCAACTCACTAAATACATAACAGAATACATATATAGAAAGATCTGCGAACGTGTGGCAAAAAGGAAATACTGAACACAACTATATAATGTATGCGTAAGGCGTTTGATATGAATTGAATCACTATTACAGGTTTAACACTTATACACAGTTTTAACCCAAGGAGAAAGTGAGTTTCAGAATGATTAACACTGATACGTAATAAAAGATCTCGGGCACAGATCTCAGAGATAATTAGCACAACACTGTTCACATATCTTAATTTACCTTGGCAACAATAACACAACGAAAAGACACAGAACTTAAGGAATGTTTGGAGGGCTGATGAAAAGAGTGCGGGGCTGGCCGGCTTGGAGTATAAATCCTAGGGGCAGCACTTCAGGGGCAGGGCCGGCTTGGAGTATAAATCCTAGGGGTAGCACTTCAGGGTAGGGCACTCTCTGGGGGCGGGCTGGATGAAAACTACACGGTTCAGTACTCAGCCCATAGGTAGGGTTGTGAGCAGTAGGGTTGTGTATTTGGCATACCTTTTCCACAATTTACCCGAGATGATATGCGGCCTTTCCTTTGAATCCCGGTAGAAAGTCTTCGAGATAAGAGGGATATAGTGAAATCGTTGTGATGAAGTTGTAAGGTAATTACTTATCGTAGGTATACCTAATGGTGGTTTGCATGCATATATATATATGTGTTAGGTAGTTCAATAATTACTTAAAACTTAGTTGCTTAATCTACTAAGGAAGAAATGGGATGTATATGGTCTTCTCTATGAGTCATCTTCCTACACAAACCTTGATATAGCTTACTGCATATTTGATCTTGGTCGAGGTTTATTGGATCTCCTAATCCGCCACAATATGTCCTCTCGCTTCTATCCATTTCCATCGGTCGATTCCAGGCCGTTGATATTCTATTTGCATAACTACTTCTTCTGTGTCTTCTATATTTCGGAGCTGAGGACATGTACGCAGCCCATGCCGGCACCGGGTTACGAGGGGCGAGGCTTGAACAGATGACTAGTTAGTGGGAGGGGCCTCCCACCTGTGGCTGTCATAGAAAACGGTGGAACAGGGGTCGCTCTGGTATTTGTGCAGGGGCTAGAGCATGGGACAATGGGGGTGTCTCTGCTATTTCTTGTCTTGATTATGGGGTCTTGGAGTTGCAGACTGGCTATCTTGTAACTGTTCGTTGGGTGGCTTGTCTTCAGGCCTGTCATCTCACTAGGGGTATTTTTTATTGCTTAATTAATACTGTGTATTAGCCCTAAGATGTGACCCTCGCTGTCATGTGGTGATATTATGCATGAAAACAGGGTGTCAGGAGACGTTGTGACTTATTTGGTGGGTTTTTTGGGGGTGGCTGACTTTCTCAGATAAGTCAGTACCCTCAGATTTTTTTTTTTTTTCCGGTGATCTTTCTGTGTAGGCCTATTGATGCCGGATACTCGCATTGCAGGCGAGAAAGGACATTTCCAAATAACCCGGCGTGGTGTGGTGTACCACTAGAATCCCGGCGGAAATGCTAATTCCTAAGGGAAGTAATCTTGGCCCGGCCGAGTGAACTCGCCCTAACTGATAGCCTCACGCGGCATCTATCTATCTATCTATTGCCTGACGCCGTGATCCCCGAAGGGGTGGCCACGAACGAACCGCCCCCATGCACCTCTGTCCCCAGTCAGTCGACGCCCCTCCCCCCAACCAGCACCGCCTTCGTTCATGTAGTTCCTCACTCCATCCTTCCACCTCATATTCGGTCTACCTCTCCCCCTCTGTCCCTCCACCTCGCTCTCGTACACCCTCTTAGTCATTCTCTCGCTTTCCATACGTTCCATATGGCCGAACCATCTCAAGTTGTTCCTTTTCACACTTTCCAGCACATCTACCTCCACACCACACCTCCTTCTTACTTCCTCATTAGTCTGTCTATCCCTCCATGTAACTCCGCACGCACTCCTTAAGTAATTCATTTCCACTGCTCTCACTCTTGGTCTGAGTCTCTCAACCAACGTCCATGCTTCGCTTCCGTAAGTCAGTGTCGGGATTACCACACTGTCATGCAAGGACTTCTTCACTTCCATACTGACCACCCTATTTCTTGTTACTGCTTTTAGCGTTCCTACAACCCTCTTCCCCTGTTGTACCCTCTCCCGCACCTCTTCATCCATAGTCCCATCTTTACTCAACACACTGCCCAGATACTTAAAAGAGTTGACGATCTCCATAGCCTGACCATTCAGCTTCACCTCACACTCTGTGACTTCACCCCTTTCGAAGACCATAACCTTGCTCTTCCCCGTATTTACCTTCAAATTCCGTTTTTCGCACACTGTTCCAAACTCATTTACCAGACCCTGCAACTCCCATTCATTATCACTCATCAGAACTGTATCATCCGCAAACAGCAGTATAGGTAGCTTCCACTCAATTCCCTCCCTTTTCAGCGATACACCAACATCCACTGCTCTTGATAGTATTTCTTTCATAACTCCATCCATATATACAGTAAACAACCACGGGGACATCACACACCCCTGTTTCAAACCAACATTCAGGTCAAAGAACTCGCTCTGCTCACTCTCCACACGTACTGCCGCCTTTGCACCCTCATACATGCTCTTCACTGCTTTCAGCAACTTGCCCTCTACTCCGTATATTCTAAGTACTTTCCACAAACCTTCTCTATCCACTCTGTCATAGGCCTTCTCCAAGTCCATAAAGGCAACATACACCTTTTGTTTCTTCTCCAGATACTTCTCCGCAACACAATTCAGGGTAAAAATCTGATCTACACATCCTCTTCCCTTCCTAAAACCTCCCTGCTCGTCGCCTATCCATTTCTCCGTTCTCACTCTCACTCTCTCAATCACTACCCTACTGTATACCTTCCCTACTACGCTTAGAAGACATATTCCTCGGTGGTTACCACACACTCCTCTTTCCCCTTTGCCCTTATATAGGGGGACTATTATGCCAGTCTTCCAGTCATCGGGTGCACTCCCCTTCTCCCATGCTAGTTTGCACATTTTCCATACCCATTCTATCACTATCTCACCACCATACCTCAACATTTCCCCACACACTCCATCTGTTCCTGGTGCTTTCCCCAACTTCACTCTTTTAATGGCTTCCCACACTTCTGACCTCCTGATCCCCACCTCCTCCTCCACTACTTCTCTTCTTCTCCCTCCCATACCATATCCAGCTATGTTTGCTGGCTCTTCATTCCTTTCATTTAGCAACTCACTGAAGTACTCCCTCCATCTTTCGACTCTCTCTTGCTTCTCGGCTAGCATTCTCCCATTCTTATCTTTCACACCCTTACTGTTTCCCTTGCTACCTTCCCTAACTTTCTTGACTTCTTTCCAGAACAGTTTCTTACTCTCCCTCCATTTTACACTCAGATTCCTTCCAAATTCCTCATCTACTCTTCTCTTACTTTCCTTCACTACTCTCTTCACCACCCTCTTACTCTCCACGTACCTCGCTCGTTTCTGTCTCTCGGAATCTTCATTCCCTCTACTACCCAACCACTCTCTATATGCTTTCTTCTTTTCTTCCACAGCTATTCTTACCTCTTCTGTCCACCATGCTGTACCTTTCACTCCCCTCCCTCTTCTCCTCACTCCACACACCTCCTCACATGCTGCACAGATCTCATCCTTAAACACCTTGCTCATCTCCTCCACTTCCTCCATAACTTCCAGGTCGAACCCACCTAGTCGTCTTTCCACTGCTCTCCTGTACTCCTCCCTGACTTCCTCCTCCTGCAACCTCTCCACCCTCCTCACCATTCCACCCTCCTCTCGCCTCCCTCCCACTCTCCTCACCCACTTCTTTTGTATCCTAACCTTAGCTACCACTACATAATGATCAGACAGACCCCCTCCAATACCCCTATACACCCTAGCATCCATCACAGATTTCTTCATTCGTTCATCCACACATACATAATCAATCAATGACTTTCGTTCCACCACTGTCTTATCCTTCATCGTCAACATCCGTTTCCACGTGTACCTGTGGATCATTCTGTGTCGGAAGAAGGTGTTGGCTATCCACAGCCTCCTCCCCACACATACGTCCACAAGTGCACTACCATTCCCATTCACCTCTGATGGTACCCCCCACCCTCCCACCACTCCCTCAACTTTCCTATCACCCACCTTACCATTCATATCCCCAATCAGAAATATTCTTTCGTTCTTGTCAAACTTCTCCAGGCACGCCTCCACATTCATCCAGAACTCCTCTTTCTTTCTTTCAAGTATATCCTCTGTCGGGGCATACACGCATACAATCACCCACGTTTGTATTCCTACTTTCATTCTCACCCACACAATCCTTGAACCCACAGACCCATACTCTCTTACACATTCCTTCCATTTGCTACTTACAAACAAACATGCACCTTCTCTCTCGCTGTTCCTTCACTCACTCCAGCACACACACCCATTCCACACTCCCACTCTCTCACATCTGAACCTTTCCATTTGGTCTCTGTCATTCCACATACATCCAGCCTGGCATTCACTAACACTTCCAGAACCTCTCTCTCTTTTGTGCCATCATTCATGCCACTAACATTCCACGTAGCCATTCTCAGAATGTCCGAAGGCATGTCCTTAGTCGGTCGTGGTTCGTCAACGTTGGTTCCGTCCGCATCCGAGGCTGTTCGTTCGTTTTTCTTTGCTTAGATATTTTTTCCGGGTGGGGGTCGCAAGCCCACCGACCCAACCTCTTTAGTCGCCTCTTACGACACGCAGAAGGCACGTGGGGCATATTCTATTCCCTAACCCCCAGGGGGGATGATTTGACTTATAACGCCCGGCGGAAAAGTCCAGTGAGGTAATTAATTATCCCTCAGGTCCTAATAGACGATCCGTTAGTTAATTAAATGGTTAATATGGGCCGGTGACACTTTGTCACAGGTAAGCAGTTCTAGAAAACGAAAAGACCATCAAGGTTTTTTCATATACAAGTACAGCGGAAGATTAGAGTAGCGGTTGGTCTACAGCTAATTTTCCGGCGTATTTGGGGTGTTTATGGTGTGTGAACCTCTCGGTTTATCCTTATTAGCATTGATTCCTGGAAATTTTCTATTTCCAAATCACAGCACATCAGTAGCTGCACAGGTCGACAGGGGAAGGGGCCGATCCCGGCGGGGGGAGGTTTTAGCTCCATCATGCCTCTAGTCAATCTTTGTGCTACACCCACTTGCTCTCTAATTCCAGTCTTTGCACATAAACTCTGCGTGAAGTGCGTTAAGTGCCTAGATAGGTCGCGGGGCCTCTGGGTATCTAAGAGGTGTTCTGTTTGCTCTGACCTACGTTCTGAATTATTTAGTAAGAGAGATCATTCGTGCCTGGTGGCACTGAAAGAAATTAAGAAAATGTTTAATGCCTATTCCAAAGACATTGCCCATAAGGCTTTACATTGCGACAATGAGGCTCTCTGGGAGCATCTAGTTATAAAGTCACCTGTTCTTAAATCCACACCTTCTAAGTCAACTTCAAAATCTAAAGCTAAGCCCAAAATTCTTTTGAAAGAGTTAGTGAGTAGCAGTGCTAGTGACTCAAGCAAGGCATCCCCCCCCCCCCGGCCGCCACAAGAGGGCGCGCTCTCCTTCGCTACGGGACCACTCTAAGTCCAGGTCAAGGTCGCCCCTCAAGCAGTCCAGGCAGTCATCAGTGGAGACGTCTGGGTCTCACAAGAGGCATAAGGATGACGCGGCGGCTTCAAGCCACAGAAAATCTGATAAGGGTCATAAAAGTTCCCGCACGGAGGAGACGCAGTCACGGCACCGGCTAACGCCGGAGTCACGGCCACCGCCCTCCGCCTCTACCTCCGCAATGTCTAACGTCCAATCTGGCAGCTCCAAGGTAGGAACGGAGGGAGCTGAGGCGACTCCCAGGGATGGGTCTGGAGAGTTTTTGGTGGGACAGAAGGATGTACATTTGCCATTCCAAAATTTAACTTTAACTTGCCAGTAAGTAGGCCTCCAATAGTTTCTCAGAGAGTGTTAGCAGAACAATACCGTGGCTACACGGCCTGTGGACACCAAGACTATGATGGTTCTCTAGTAAGTCAAGTTATACCAGATTCCCATAATCCTATTGAACAAGGGCGCAGTGTGTGGAGACAGTCTGAACCCTTACATGTGGAACCCATTGTTCATTTTCAGGAAGAGGTCAGGGAAAGTGCTAATGTAGATGACATTCCCTCATCATTACCTGACTTAGTGTGGCCAGTGAATGGCCAATTGTCTGAGCCCCGGCAACAACCGGAAGTAATGAAAGTGCCGGGTGAGCCGGAGGACGTTGAACTGTCCTCAGCTCAACCGAGACACATTGAGGAAGGGTCAGAAGTGGAATCAGAATCATCAAAAGGGTCACACAGTAAATGTATAACAGCCGATGATCTTGATTATATATTACACAGGGTAATGCGGCAATACGATGTTCCTAAGAAATCTCAGGAGACTCCCACAGCTACGCCGGGAGCTCCCCCGATGGGTTCAGTTGTGCGGCCACTAGAGCCAGCCAGAGTTGTTGTGCCACTTAATATGTCACTTACCCCTCTTAACGTAATTCATGCGACTACCTCGGCGAGTGGCACTGCAGTGCCCGCCTCGTTAACAACTACCAATGTTCGTGTCATCACAGACATTACTCCCCCTCCTCTAGATAAAATTCCCCATAGGAGAGGCCCTATGCCTCTCTTGTATGGACCCGACTGCTCGTGGATTTAAGTCACGAAAAAAAACCCGGGTATTGCACAAACAACCATATCGGGGGAGGTCCCAGTTCCTAGGGAGTGGGTAATTGAGATGAGTAAAAGTAAGAAGTTAAGAGCCAAAGACAAACAGGGTCAACTCTTAGATGTGACAATCAAAGCTATACCTAATGTTTATTCGTATGAGTTCTTCGTATATTCACCTACCCCGGCATTACCTCCTGCCTCATCTGCACAACTCTTTGCGGATTGGACTAAGACTGACGGCTTAAATGATATCATATCTCTCAACACGCTAACGCCGGAGTGGGATACAACTCCAGTTCTGGATCAGTCTAGCAATCCAGTCCTGCAGGTGGGGCAGGTAGGTCTAGGCCCGTGGGTGGACTGCGGTATTGAGGCGCAACAGTTCGCAGCAACAATAACGTCAAGATCCTCCCATCAAATTCCTCAAGATAACCCCCTTTGGTTTTCAATGCCAATAAATCAAGCCGGAGGGGTTCCACCTGCACTTTTTGAATTCCTTTCTGCCCCTAAATTGTCACTATGGGACTTGCAGGAGCCCTTCTCTACCCCCCCTTCGGCACATCTGGATAGAGACTTTAAATTGAGAAATAAAGCTTACAGCCTATTTTCACAATTTGTACTGAGTCGCCAAATAGCCGAGTCCCTCACAAGGACCATAGCCGCTATTTCTGATCAGGATGTTAGGAAGGCCACGGATTTATCCCGGCGGCTTCTGTTACAAAATCCCATCCAATCTTTGGGGGACATACGAATAGCCTTGTTGGAGGCTGTTCATGCACGTCAGAACCTGAGAGTGTATATGGTAAAAAAGTTACCGGACGACATTAGTCGCCGGGTAACCCTTTCACCGGTGTTAACTTCGTCTTTGCTTAACCCTGAAACTTGGAAGGCAGTGTACAATATGGTTGACAGCTTACAGCCGAGTACTTCCCAGGCTAGGAAGGAGCACTTTAAGAAACCGTACTCCAAGCCTAAGAGTGGTGGTAAGTCACAGCCTAGTGGTTCTAAGCCCTTTCAGGGGCCCATGTCTATCCCGGCGCAAGGAAGGAGGCTCAAGCCGAAACAGGGAAAACAAACAGGCAAGTGGTATAAGAATAAGTCACAACACAAATCAGGTCAGGGATCGACATCTGCCAAAGCCAGTCAGCCGTCTAACCCTACCCCTCCACCATCAAAAAACTAGTAATTCAAACTCTCTCTCTCCCGGGGCCTATCGAAGGCGAGCTGGATCCGAGGGTAGTTCCACCGGACAGACCCAGTCAAGTAACTGGATCATTTCGGGCATGTTACCGGGCGTGGCCCCGGCTAACTTGGGCAAGGACAGTGGTACGCAAGGGCATCACCTGGCAGTGGCTCCAGCAAACTCGTTTACGTCAAACTCTAGAAGTCAACCATGTTTCTTTAGAGGTGGAGTCACTAGTCAAGGAGATGCTCACCAAGCAGATCATTGTCCCGGTCAATCCAACTTGCCCTGTTTTCACGTCCAGACTTTTTCTCGCACCGAAGAGGGACAGTGTTCAGATGAGACCAGTCGTAGACCTATCTTGTTTGAACACACACATTCACAACACATTCTTCAGGATGCTCACTGTGAATCACATCAGGCTAACACTTCCGCCGCAAGGTTGGATGTGCTTGTTAGACCTGACAGAGGCCTATTGGCATGTCCCGGTAAACAAAAGGTTCCAAAAAATTCCTCGCCTTGAGGATCAGGCAAGAGACTAATGTCTTTCAGAGAATGCCCTTCGGGTTGAACCTTGCACCGAGAATATTCACGAAATAAGTCCGGCAGGCCCTCATGTCGATGTTAAATCAGGGAATCAAGGTGTTGTGGTACCTAGACGACTGGCTGGTAGTGACGGAGTCAGGGAGTCTATGCAAAATCCATGTCAATCACATTATAAACCATGTACAATCCCTAGGGTTCAAGGTCAACTTGGCAAAGTCACATCTTGTTCCCACTCGGGTAATTCAGTGGATAGGGCTGGACTGGGACACAGCCAATGTTACTCTCAGTCGGAGTGTGGACAACCGCAACAGATTTCGCAAGAAATTGTTTTTGTTTCTCCACAGTCTGAACATCACGAAAAGGACATGGGAATCCCTGGTCGGCTCTCTCAATTGGATTCAACTAACTGTAAAGTTGGGCCGATTGAAACTAAAGAGATTAATCTTGGAAGGAAACAAATATTTCCCGCTATTGCCGGCGGGAAAGTTGTGGAAAATTCCTCCAATAATTCACAACTTACTGTCGGTCTGGGCGAGGAGAGAAATGTTGCACTTAATAATGACGTGGGCTTCTCCCCCACCTACGGTATGGGTAGACACAGCTGCTTCAGGGACAATAGGCTGGGGTTATCAGTAGAGCCTAGGCCATCAGGGTCAGGGTCTTTGGTCCCAAACCGAGAATTTTCATATCAACGAGCAAGAGCTCTTAGTCCCTTTATTTTTCCTTCAAACTCACGGCTCCTCCTTGCGGGGGAAATCAATAGCGTTTCGAATGGACAATTTGAATGCGGTGCACTGCATTCAAAAGCAAGGGTCAACGAGGTCTCGGAAGTTGCTAGAGTTGTCAGGAGAGATTTTTGTTCTGGCTGAAGAGCTGAACATTCATCTCCATGCATCATACCTTCCAGGCGTAGCGAACGTCTGGGCAGACGCTCTGTCCCGGCGACAGAGCACCAAAGTAGAATGGGCTATCAAGCAAAACATCTTCAACCAGATGATTGCAGAGCCATACTGCCCACAAGTGGATCTATTCGCATCCGAGGAAAACAACAGGCTTCCTCTCTACCTAACCCGCTGGAAAATTACTTCGGCGGGGGGTCCAGACGCATTGTTGGAAGACTGGAACAAGTGGAATTCCATCTATCTTTTTCCGCCTCCAGACGCTTCACTCATGTGTCAGGTAGTTCACAAACTACGGGGTTACCGGGGCTTAGTCTCGATGATCGCGCCTCTGTGGCCGGCTCAGGTGTGATACCACCAGTTGAAAATGTGGTGCGAGAACCCGGTGTCACTCCCGATCTTGTACTTCCACTTGGAGACAATTGGCAACCTAAAGACCTCGCTGACTTTTGCCTTATGGAAATTCAGAATGCCAAATGATCAACTCCGTATGGGGAGAGCGTTACTAATAAACTCCTTAATCAGTATACTATGTCTACCAGGAGACAATATCAATCGCATTGGAAGTCTTTCACAACCTGGATAGTAGAAACGGCGAAAACTGACGCATCAGTATCTTTGGTTTTCAAGTACATGGACTATTTGTTTGAACAAACACGCCTTTCTGTAGTTACACTGAAGAATAAATTTTTTTTTTTTTTTTTTTTTTTTTTTTAAGAGACAATGAACGGAGGAAGGAAAAACACAGGTAAAACAAAAAGGTCCATGTGCCTAAAGGCATCCTCCATTCATAAAATGTTTGTAACAACTGGATTTAAACTGTTGTAGATTGTAAGTTTGTGGAAAGCAACTCGAGGGAAGTGAATTCCAAAGAGTAGTAGTTCTGGGGATAAATTAATTTTGATAAGCAGAAGTTCTGCATTGTGGAGGAGAAAGTGTAAATTCATGGGCGCTCTCAGCTGCCCTAGTTCTACGGGGAAAGATGTGGAGAGGCGGCACAATTGAAGCAAGTTCTTCGGAACAATTGCTGTGAAAATATCTGTAGAATAATGCAAGGGATGCAACGTTTCTTCGTATGGATAATGTAGGAAGGTCCTGTGTGATTGCAGGGTTATTGATTAATCTAATAGCTTTATTTTGAATTTTGTCCAACTGACTCAATGCAACCACTCCACTTCCACTCCACAGAGGTGAACAGTAATCCATCTGAGAACGCACATGACTTTTATATATTACGGCCAACTGCTCGTCAGTGAAGAATTCTCGAACTCTGTACAGGAGTCCCAGTTTTTTAGAGGCATTCTTAGCAATGCTTCTAACATAATGTATCCAGCTCAAGTTAGTAGTTAATGTTACACCGAGAATGTCAATACTTGTACTCACTGGAACGTAGAAGAGAACGTTACCTAATAATATACACATGGAAAATCGCAGAGGGTTTAGTACCAAACCTACATACTTCGATAGTCATGAAATTCAGTGATAGGAGAGGCTGGGAATGCGAAATCCCCCGGATGAATAACAGGGGTGCTATGGGCTCTCTGCGAGAGGGCTGGTTATCACACAGAGGCCCACGTCTCTTCAACAAACTCCCACGGCGAGTAAGAGACATGAGGGACATCTCGTTAGACAACTTCAAGAGAGCCCTAGATGTCGAACTGCAAAAAGTGCCAGACGAGCCCATCCTCGCAAGGGAACGAGCTGTCGCTTCAAACAGTCTACTGCACCAAATCACCACCCATAACGAGGGGCGTCGCGCTCCTTGGTGCCGCTAGAAGAGCGGCGAACACATCCAAAGGTATCCAAAGGTAAAGGGGAAGTGGGAATATATACATCATTAAAAAATATATGGGAGTCAGTGAGATTCTGTCTTTCTGTCGGTTAGAAAATTGAATGTACTTGGTTTTCTGTGCATTAAAGGAAACTAGATTATTTTGTCCCCATTCATTAATTCTAGAAAGGTCCTGGTTCAAAGAAATTGCAGTGTTTATTTTTGAATTTATAAGATCGGGTTGGGTGAAAGAATTGGTAAATGTGAAGGAACTGTGGAGTGTTGAGTCATCTGCGTAGGAATGTGTTGGATTATGAGTGGTAGATATGAGATCATTGATATGAATGAGGAACAAAGTTGGGGCCAAAACTGATCCCTGGGGAACACCAGCATTTATTGAGTGAAATTAATGAGTCTGCTATTAGAACTCCCTTTTTTGACCTAACAGGGCTATCTATACCGCAGGAGGAGGAGAAAGGGTTCATGAGGGCATGTTTCAAACTTCGCCCACCACCCCGTCAGCTCATGCCTACCTGGTCACTTGACAAAGCTTAGTCTTTGCTTCACTCGCGCAAGTATAATCATGCACCGGATTTTGACTCACTGTTAACCCTTCCAGCCCGGGCAGCAATTTAAAAATGACGCTGTGGCAGATGGGCCGGAGCCCGGGTGTCCTTTTAAAATCCCTATGCTTGAAAGTGTGCTTTGAAATTTGCATGGCGAAAAATTAGTTTGCAGGGGCGATCGCAGCGCCACCAAGCCTCAACTACTACCATTATCAGTTCTTACACGGCCGCCATGGCAAGTTATAGCAAAATCATGAATTCCGACGCGTCCGATTCTGTGCAACCTCCCGCGCACCCCAGTGGTGCCCTGCTCGCTACGTCTACGCCTGTTGCAAGCAAGAAAAAGGCTCAACGCAAGAAAGCAAAAGTATTTTTGAGTGACAGTGCGATACAGAGAGAACTTTTTGCCATTGAAGAAAGCAGTGGCGAAAGCTTGATTGATAAAGAACAGTTTATTAGCAGTGCAAGTGAAGACGATGATTTTGTGGGGTTTGGGGATGATGACAATGTTGACTTGTTTGAGGGAGGAGATAGTAGTGATGATCCTGATGTGGAAGTGTTGCAGGAACGTGCAGTCGAACTTCCGAGTGTGCTAGAGCCTAGGCCTACTCCGTCGCCATCTTTGCGTGGTCAGCCTAGGCCTAGCCCTAGCCCTAGACCTTCCCCTTTGCCTGCCCGTACGCCCTTGAAAGTGGGTAAATACTTTTACAAACAATCTTTAGTGAAAAGTGCAGCCAAGAAAGCACGTAGGGCAGCAGAAAAAGCTAGGGAAGGCGAAGATAGTGAAAGTGACGCCGACCCTGGTCTAGCAACCACCCGCATTCCTTTGTCCAGACGCCTTGACCCGGGACGCCGTGCGGGTCACGCACAGCCCTCTGCTTCATCTCTCCCTCACGATGTTAAAAGGGCCTCTACAAGTGGTACTAGTGGGGCGGCATTGTCCTCCCCCATTGTGCCACCACAGGCCCCGCATCGTAGGGCATTATTTGATGCAGAGAAGCCCTTGGCTCGCCGCAAAAGGAGCCCAACTCCCGAGGCTGAGGTTCCCATTGTTCAACCTCCCGCAGCCTCCCGCCCCCCACGCCGCCGGCGCCCGGTCACTTCTTCACCGGAATCGTCTCCTAAAGAAGATGCTGACGACCCCAACATTGCCCCAGATAACCTGACATCGCCTGAGGAGGAGGAGGACGACGAAGAGGATGTGGAAGAGGAAGAAGTCCCGACACGACGAGTTCGAGGGCGAGGTCATGGGCATGCGGCTCAGCCTGCCGACGCCGCTGCCCCTGGGCATGGGCGTGGGCGCGCAGGGCGTCCGCGTGGGCGTCCGCGTGCGCAAGGGCGTGTGCCTGCTGCAGCTGCACGTGCACGCTCATCAAACTTGTTTGTCTGGACAGATGGGGCAGATTTTCAGCCAGATTGTCCTGCCTTTGACGAGCAGCAGGTTGGTTCCGGGGTGTCACCAGCATATCCGTGTGGCCCAAATGCTACCCCCAGTGAACTTTTCTGTGGCTTCTATGACAATGAAGTCATGGAATACCTCGTCGAGGAGACCAACAACCATCATGAGATCTGTGCCAACTTTCTTGGCAGGAAGACCAGTGCCAAGATGGTGGCATGGAGAGCTGTCACTGTGGCAGAACTGTATGTGTTCTTGGCACTGACTATGCTGATGACACATATCAGGAAGCACGCTCTGGCAGACTATTGGATCACTGCCGACCTCATCACGACTCCAGCATTTGGCAAGTACATGTACAGGGACAGGTACTTTGACATCCTCTCCTATCTCCACCTGACCAACAACATGCATGTCCACCTTCATGACCCATTATGGAAAATCAGGCAGCTGTATGACATGATGCGTCATCGGTTTACCACCTACCTGATTCCATTTCAGAAGATGTGCCTTGATGAGTCTCTGGTCCTGTTCCGTGGTAGGCTGCATTTCAGGCAGTATATCCCGTCAAAGAGACATCGCTTCGGCATCAAGCTCTTCGTCCTCTGCGATTGTAAGACAGGGTATGTGCTGGACTTTGTGGTCTACAGAGGCAGTGGTAGCGAAATCGTGACTGACCCCGACATTGGTTTTGGCAGTGCTGTTGTACAGAAGATGATGGAGAAACACTTCCACAAGAACCACATCCTGTACACAGACAATTATTATACGTCGCCAATTCTCACCAAGTACCTCCATGACCGCAAGACCGGAACTGTCGGCACAGTCAAGGCAAAGAGGAAGGGCATGCCAGTGTACCCGACCAAGACCAAGAAGACGGACATCTACCACAAAAAGAGTGGCCCCATCCTCTCCATCCACTGGCATGACCAGCGCAAGGTCAACCTCCTCACCACATGCCACAAGGCCGAGATGGTCGCCGCAGGGAAGGTGGACCGAAGAACGAAAAACTCTGTCCAGAAACCAGCTGCTGTCCTGGACTACAATATCAACATGCGTCTCATCGATAAGTCCGACATGCAGATGGGCTTCATCGACTTCCTGCGAACATCTTGCAGTTGATATAAGAAGTTTGTTCTGCATACGGTAGATATGTCGGTCCTCAATGCCTACAACATCTACCGTCTGTGGACTCCCGGAGCCAAGAAGTACAAGTCCCTGCGGAAGTTCCACAAGCAGGTGATACTTGAGCTCCTGGCTAAATATGCGGAACCTGGGAGACCACTACAAGGACCAGGCCAGCTGGACCGCACGGGGTGTGCCGACTTCTTCAGGAAGCACCCGCTCCACTCCCTTCCTTTCAAAGCACCAGGTAGTAGAGTTAGGAGTCAGAAGAAGTGCCATGTGTGCAGCCACACAACTCGCAGACCCCAGAAAGTGAGCAAAACCACATGGGAATGCCTCGAGTGTGAAGTGGCACTGTGCGCTGGATGGTTGTTCAACGACTTTCACACTCTGATTGTAGGCACCAATCGATCAGGGCTAGACCCAGGTGAGGTTATAGGCATGTGATAAAGAGTCACTGGAACTCCTGTTTCATTTGCTTGGCCTCTCTTACTGATTTTCGTTGTGCCTCATTTACACTGAGAGCAATCCAGCTAGCTCTCACAAACACCTCCTCCTCCTATCCACTTCACTACACTATACATGCACACCACACTTCATTCCTTCACACCAAAATTAAAAAAAAAAAAAAAAAATTATGAATTCTAGCCCAGCCTCGGAGTCCCCAGGGGGGGGGGACCATAAATGCCCCCACACCCGACCGACCATCCCCTGACGACCCCACACAATTACCTGGACCTCGGCCTGTTACTCTTTATATTAATTTCTGCAATATTCGTGGACTTTCCTCTAACTTTCACTCTGTTGAGCACCATCTCTCCTCCTACAAACCTGATCTTCTCTTCCTCACCGAAACTCAGGTGTCTGTAGCAACATCCAGCATCCCCTTCTCTGTATCCTCCTACTTTCTCTATCCTAGTTTCAAAGCCAAAGTCGGATGTTGTGCATATGTGCACAACAAACTCACTTGCTCTCGTGTTCCCGATTTCGACTCCTCTGAATTCTCAACTTTATGGCTCAAACTTTCCTGTCATTCTCTTACTAAATATTTCTGTGCTGTCTATCTTTCCCCTAACTCTACCAACTTTCCCAAATTCTTTGACTATCTAAACTCTACAGTGGAACACATTCTATCCATTTCTCCTTTCTCAGAAATCTCCATCTTAGGAGATTTCAACGTTCACCACCGCCAATGGCTCTCCTCTCACACTACTGATCCACCTGGTGAACAAGCCTACGTCTTTTCTATCCTAAATGACCTAGAGCAGTTAGTTCAGCAACCCACCCGTATCCCGGATCGCATCGGAGATCGGCCCAACATTCTTGACCTGTTTCTAACTTCTAACCCTTCTTCTTATACTGTCGATCTTTTCTCTCCTTTGGGCTCCTCCGACCATAAACTTATCTCTGTCACCTGTCCTATCTCTCCAGTAAGGCCACCCGATCCTTCTAGCCGGCGGCGCTTGTGGCACTTTGGCGCTGCCGACTGGGAGGCTCTTCGGCAGTACTTCTTTGATTTCCCATGGAATGATTTCTGCTTCCGTGGCCGAGGACCCTCGGAGAGTGCTGAACGCATTACTGAGGTAATCCTATCGGGCATGGAAGCATATATTCCATTCTCTTTCTCTCAGACTAATGCTAAAAAATCTTGGTTTACTCACGCCTGTTCTACTGCTGTCCGCAATAAGGAGGAAGCATTCAAACGGTACCGACGCCTTAAAACTCAAGACTCTCATTCTTCATATGTTTCTGCCCGGAATCAAGCCAAATCTGTTCTTCGACTTGCCAAACACTCTTTCATCAATAATAAATGCACTGAACTATCCAACTCGAGCTCTTCCCAAGCTTTCTGGCATCTAGCCAAAAACCTCTCCAACAATTTCTCTTCCTCGTCTTTCCCTCCCCTTTCCCACTCTGATGGCACAACAATCACTTCTTCCTCTGACAAAGCTAAACTCTTCGCTCAAACTTTTGCTAGAAACTCCACCTTGGATGATTCCGGTGCTATTCCTCCCTCTCCGTCCTCCTCTCTCTTACTTATGCCTAATATCCTAATCTCTTCTAAAGATGTACTTTCTACCCTCTCTGGGCTTAACACTAATAAGGCGTACGGTCCGGACGGTGTTCCTCCTGTTGTTCTCAAAAACTGTGCTTCCGTGCTGACTCCCTGCCTAGGCAAACTCTTTCGTCTCTGTCTATACTCTAACTCCTTCCCTTCATGCTGGAAGTTTGCTCACATTCAACCTGTCCCAAAGAAGGGTGACCGCTCACAACCCTCCAACTATCGTCCAATTGCTCTCATTTCTTGTCTTTCTAAAGTTTTTGAAACTATTCTTGCTTCCAAATTTCTTAAGCATTTCTCTTCTCATAATCTGCTCTCAGATCGCCAGTATGGCTTCCTTAACCCGTTGAGCCCCGGCTAGTTATAATATTTTGTTCACCCCAGTCCCAAGCCATTTTCACTTCTTATTTTTGTTTGCTAAAATGGAAGACAAGGATGAAAAATGAAAAAAAAAAAAAAAAAAATCACCTCGGATATTTTTTTTTTGGGGGGGGCGGTGGGGGGTTGGGGGGGGGGGGCCTCAAAAAAATGTGTTGAGCCAAAATGGAAGAGAATGGTGAGAAATGAAAAAAAAAATCACCTTGGTCATTTGGGGGGGGGGGGGGGTCGAAAGTTCGTCTCCCCCGCATGACCACCCGCCCGGGAGCACTAGGGTGAAAACTGAGTATGGCATTGTACGGCATACATCCTAAGGAGTGTCTCACATAAATCTCAAGCCTCTAGCTCCCATACGACCGGAGTAATGAAGGTTCAAAGTGGCAGTGAACTAAGGGTGTAAAGTATCCCCACTAAGCCCACCACCACCAGCCGCGCGGCTGTCTTGGCCCGCTCACACCTACCGGCCCGGCTCCCACACACACTACGGTACCTCCCCCTCCTATTCTCCCGCCATTTCCTACCTTACGAGCCACGTAACTGATTTTAATATGTCGGACGCACGTGATGCGTCGCTGGGAGTTGGTGATCAAACACTGCCGACGCATCACGTGAGACGCTGGGTCTCACTGGGTTAAGGGTCGCTCTACTGGTGATCTTCTTTCATATCTTACTAACTCTTGGTCATCCTCCTTTCGGGACTTCGGTGAGACTTTTTCTATTGCATTAGACATATCGAAAGCCTTCGATAGAGTCTGGCATAAATCTTTAATTTCTAAACTACCCTCCTTCGGTTTCTATCCCTCCATCTGTACCTTTGTCTCTAATTTCCTTTCCGGCCGTTCCATAGCCGCGGTTGTGGACGGCCATTGTTCACTTCCTCACCCTATAAACTCTGGTGTTCCTCAGGGTTCTGTCCTATCTCCTATTCTCTTTCTAATTTTTATAAATGATCTCCTTAACTGTACCTTCCCATCCATTCATACGCAGACGACTCAACCTTACACTACTCCATTACTTTTTCAGAACGCCCCAGCCAGCAACCCCTCAACGACAAATGTAATGAAGCCATAGAACTCTTAAATTCTGATCTAAATACTATTTCCAATTGGGACAGAGAAAACCTTGTTAACTTTAATGCTTCCAAAACCCAAGTTCTCCATCTATCTACCCGTCAGGATCTCCCAGCGGACTATCCCTTATTCTTCAACAATACAAAAATCAACCCTTCATCTTCTCTCAATATTCTTGGTGTCTCTTTTTCTTCTGCTCTCATTTGGAAGGACCATATTACCAGTCTTGCTAAGGCAGCCTCCCAGAAGCTGGGTGTGCTCAACCACCTTAGGGGGTTCTTTTCCCCTGCACAGCTTCTTGCTCTGTACAGGCGCATAGTGCGCCCTTGTATTGAGTATTGTTCACATGTGTGGGGAGGTTCCTCTCACACCACTCTCCTAGACAAGGTTGAAAGGAAGGCCTTTCGTATCATTAACTCCCGTCCACTCACCAACTCTCTGCAATCTCTCTCTCTCCGCCGCAATGTTGCATCTCTCTCGCTATTCTATCGCTACTATAATAATCAGTGTTCCTCAGAGCTATCCCAGTGCATACCACCTCCTTTACGTAGGGCACGTGGTACCCGTCTTCGCAACTCAATCCCACCCTACTCTGTGCAACTCTCCAACCCAAGAGTGAAACGTTACTCTCAAACTTTCTTCTACTCAACAGCTGAGCTCTGGAACTCTCTCCCAGAATCAGTCTTTCCCTCTTCCTATGACTTAAATTGCTTCAAACTCAGTGTGTCCAGGCATTTTGGCTCGAACGTCCCTTGATTTTGGCCCTGTCACTCTTTCAACTATGGGGGAGGCACTCGCTATAGGCAGTCATGCCTTTTACCTCCCTCAATCACATAGAAAAAAAAAAAAAAAAAAAAATCGACTATTGAAGTGCCCGTGACAATGACAGTGAAAGTGACACTCTCTAAAATGTAGGCTAAGAGTAATAATAAAACTAAGTAGCCTACAGTATAAGTGAAAGAGACACACATAAGTAATAATAAGTGCCTTCATAACAATATGAACAAGTGAAAGTGACACTAAGATATATATTATAACTTACCTCTAACAATAAATAAGTGAAAATGACACTATCAATTATCCAAGTCCAGTGAAAGTGACACTATAATAATAATAAAACTAAGTATAAGTGAAAGAGACACACATAAGTAATAATAAGTGCCTTCATAACAACATGAACAAGTGAAAGTGACCCTATATATATTATTAGCTTATCTTACAATACATAAAAGTGAAAATTACACTATCAATTACCATAGTCCAGTATATATAATAATAACTACTATAATAATAACAATAAAACTAAGTATAAGTGACAGAGACACAAATAACTTTAGAAAAATAACTTTATTGAGTGAAAATAACATAATAACTATAATATAGGTTTGACTCCTGTAAGGAGATAAAGAAAACCTAATATTTAGTAGTGGCCCCTCCATCATTGACGAACATGCCTATTACATAAGGCATCCTCTTCAAACAATAATCCGCCGTAGTTTTGAATCTACCGCGCAGAGCATTTAAAAACTGAGGAGCCTTCATCATGAGCGCACGCGACCTCACTCATGGCTTCAGTCATTATGAATTGGGTTCTCACTACGAAAAAACTTCGTAAAAAATAAAAACAAAAAGAAAATAAGAATAACTATCCAATAAGCTTTCCATCATATCGTGGATGTACTATGTGGATCTCTGACCAGACGCTGATTCAGGCGTCATTCTTCCTTCACTGACATATCAAGTAAACCAAAATCCTCAATACATCAACGAATGGGAAGGGGACGGTCGGGAGGGCCCCAGTCGTCAATGATTACGGGGCCACTACTAAATATTAGGTTTTCTTTATCTCCTTACAGGAGTCAAACCTATAATTTATTAGTGGCCCCTCCATCATTGACGAACATGCCTGATTTCTAAGACTGGAGGGGGACATTCGTAATCATATCATAACTCTAGAAAAGCAGATAATAAAAACAACCACATAGTATTCTTACTTTGAAAATATATTTAACAACGGCGTAGCCGAAAAAAATACAAGAAAAAGGGGGTTCAGGCAGGTGCGTGCTTCAAAGAAGCCTGCCTGACAAAAAATGGGTAACCCTGAATATTCTGAACACAGATCTGTAGTTACAAAGGCACCCCACTCAACGAGTGGTGACAAAAATAACAAGTTATAAGTTTATATGTGCACATAATAAACCCCAACATAAACTTGGAGATAAATTGCAAAGGAACTCCATTATTCTAAAATTAAATTGCTTTCGCAGCTAAACTACTCTAACAACACCGTTGTTTTGTACTTAACATTGTACTAGCACAATTTCTCACTGAGAAATTTTCATATCACATTTTAACCTTAAATTGTATCACAGCTCTCATACTCCGGCGGGGTCTAGGGTGTCCTATGTCAACTGACTGCACCCCCCCCCCTTTCCCGTGAAAGTAAACAAAAGTGACTGCAGGGCCACCTAGACCCTCTGCCTTAAAGCTATACATGGTAAGGAAGGTTTGTCTAGAGCAACTGACAAGTATCTAGACAGAAACGTATGATTAGACGCCCACAACTGCGTGGACGCTATGTCTTCAACTGAAAAAAAATTCAGGAAACGTAAAGAGGCTGCCCATTTGCGTAAATCGTGGGCCCGACCCACAACGCCGGGATTACTTTCTTTAATGACTTCTACCAGAAGAGAGGCTAATCGCCGTTTAAGTAAGCGTTTACCCGTACTTGCTACCCATAAAGCACCTTGGGGGTTTTGAGGAGCTACTCTCAAATATTTGGTTAGAGCTTGCACTGGACATAAATTATGATGCACCTTTCCCCTTTTTAACGCCGGCACCGTGAACTCAGAAAACACGTGTGCACTATGCTCATTCTTGGCTACAAAACCTGGGGAGGGTGCAATGGAAATACATCATTAAGTCTACCAAACCTAAGACAATTAGGTGTGTTGCTCATCGCCGCCAGCTCAGACACTCTGTTTCCGGTGGCCAAAGCCAAAAGGAAAACCGCCTTTTTTAAGAGTAATGCAAAGTCTGCAGTATTTTGGTACAGACGAGAGTGAAGCAAAGACAAAGCTTTGTCCAGAGACCAAGTAGGCATGAGCTGACGGGGAGGTGGGCGGAGTTTAAAACATGCTCTCATAAAACCTGTTTCCTCCGCTACCGGTATGGAAAGACCCGTAAGGTCTAAAAAGGGCACTCTAATCGCAGTTAAGTGATTTTTTAATGTTACCACAGATAAACGTTTCTGCTCAAACAGATAATTCAAATAATTAAAAACTAATGCCACTGAGGGTACAGTTTGTTCTGTCCTAACGATCCAAGAAGTAAAGGCTTGCCAATGTGATTGATACTGTCGTTTTGTAGACTGAGTATATTGATTAAGTAATTTATTTGTCACATCTCTACCGTATGGTGCTAGCCACTTGGCCTCCTGAATGTCCATAATGCAAAAGTCAGCGAGGGCGCTAGGTTGCCAATCGTGTCTAAGTGGAAATACCCGACCGGGAGCGATACCGGGTCCGGGCACCACATTTTCAATTGCTGGTACCACAACTGCGCCGGCCACAGTGGCGCGATTAGCGAGACTAAGCCTCGATAATCTCGTAGTTTGTTCACTACGTGGCACATTAGTGACGCATCTGGCGGTGGAAACAGATAGATGGAGCTCCATCTGTTCCAGTCTGTCACTAGGGCGTCTGGCCCCCCTGCCGGCGTTTTCGCCCGGCGGGTGAGGTATAGAGGGAGTTTGTGAGTCTCCTCGGATGCAAAAAGATCCACTTGTGGATGGGAGAGCTCTGCAATCATTAGGTTGAAAATGGGTTGCTTGAGCTCCCATTCTACTGTCGTGCTCTGTCTCCGGGACAGAGCGTCTGCCCAGACGTTCGCTACGCCTGGGAGATAAGATGCGTGAAGATAAATATCTAGACTGTTGGCTAGAGCAAAAATCTCTTCCGACACGTTTAGCAACTTCCTTGACCTCGTTGATCCTTGTTTCTGAATACAGTGAACTGCATTCAGATTGTCCATTCTGAAGGCCACCGACTTGCCCCGTAACGCCGGGCCGTGAGCCTGAAGGAAATACAAGGGGACTAGTAATTCTTTGACATTGATGTGCGAGATTTCTAAGTGGGACCAAAGCCCCTGACCCTGGTGCCCCTGATTTGACTTAAATCCCCAACCTATTGTGCCTGACGTATCCGTGTCTACCCATACCGTTGGTGGAGGAGAGGTCCATGACATTATTGAGTGCAATGTTTCCCTCTTCACCCAGACCGCTAGTAAGGTGTGGATTAATTTCGGGATGGGCCATAATTTTCCCGCCGGTAAGAGCGGGAAATATTTGTTGCCTTCCAATATTAATCGTTTTACTTTCAACCGGCCCAACTTGACAGTTAGTTGAATCCAGTTGAGAGAGCCGACCAGAGACTCCCAGACCCTTCGCGTCGTAGTCAGACTGTGAAGAAACCTGAACAGTTTCCTGCGAAACCTGTTGCGATTGTCCACACTCTGACTCAGAGTCTTCGCCCAGTCTTGTCCCAGACCAGCCCTATCCACTGAATTACTCGTGAGGGCACAAGGTTTGACTTTACCAGATTTACCTTGAACCCTAGAGTTTTGACATGATTTAAAATGATATTGACATGTTTTATGCATAATTGTTGTGTCTCTGCCACCACCAGCCAGTCGTCCAGATACCACAACACTCTGATCCCCTGTTTTAACAATGGCATCAGGGCTTGCCGGACAAGTTTTGTGAATAATCGAGGTGCCAGGTTCAAGCCGAACGGCATCCTCTGAAAAACAAAATTTTGGTGCCTGATCCGTAAGGCCAAAAACCTTTGAAATCTTTTGTTGACCGATACGTGCCAATAGGCGTCTGTCAGGTCTAGTGAACACATCCAACCTCCCGGCGGAAGTGTTAGCCTGATTTGGTGTACTGTTAACATTCTGAAAGATTCGTTGTGAATGTGAAGATTCAGATAAGACAGGTCTACGACCGGCCTCATCTGAACACTGTCCCTTTTGGGAACCAAAAATAGTTTGGACGTGAATACAGGGTAATTTGGTGGGACCGGGATGATGACATTCTTGGCAATCATTTCCTGGGCTAGTGACTCCACCTCTAAAGAAACAAAATTCGCCGTTGTCGGCTGACGTAATCGAGGTCGCCGGAGCCACTGCCAAGTGATGCCTTTGCGTGCCACCATCCGTGCCCAAGTGTTTAACGGCCATGCTTGGTGACACGTTCGGAACGACCCAGTTAGCAGACAAGGGTTCGCCGGCTGTACTACCCTCGGTTCCTCCGGCCTTAAGGTAGGCGCCGGGAGTGAGAGAGACTTTAGTTTTTTTATGGTGGGGTTGGTGCTGGACGCTTCGCCGGCTGGCGAAGGTTGGCCGGTTGGCCGAAGACTGGCCCTGACCTGGTTTATGTTGGCCGCGTCCTCTCTGACCTGAAAACCTACTCTGTCTATGCCTGAACTGACCCTGGGGGGAGTGGGAGGACTTAGGCGGAAGAAAAGGCTTAGATCCCCCTGGCTGAGCTTTAGTAGTAGGCCTGGGTTTGGGGAAGTTAAATGCAGGTTTCTTAGAAGGGGTGGGACTGTGCTTAACGGCCTGTGCCATATTGAACACTGTTCGCCACACTTCAGGGGTCATTAAAGAGGGAGTAAGCACTGGTGACATAACCACCTGATTAGCAATGCGATCAGGTAGCTTGCGAACTAACGACATCCTAAGATCTTGTCGTGCTCGTACCGCCTCAAGCAAGGCTCATTCTTGTCATTCTTCTCATTCTTGGGTATGTCACCCAAGGATTGGATTGACGACTGAAGAATCAGTCGCCGGGATAACTCAACCGATCTCCGAGCATCCGCATCTGCGATTGCCTGAGTGGACCGTAGTAAAGACTTAGCCACCTGCTGAGATACTATGTACTGCGAGAACAGGCGAAAAGCTTTTCCCCGTAGCCTAAATTCTCTGTCTAGGTGAGTAGGGGTAGGGGTAGTGAACGGGTCCTTCAGCTCACAAAGATTAATCTTAGGGGCAGCTAGAAATGAAAACAAAGCTGACGGGACTCCGCCGGCAGAACCCACCGGCATGGAGAACCATGAATGAGTATCCTGAGGTATCTGGTGGGAAGATTTAGAAGTGAAAGTGGTTGCAAAGTTTTGAGCCTCTACCTCCCAATCTACCCAAGGTCCTGGTCCCAACTGTCCCACCTTCAAAACTGGATAAGCTGCGTCGTCAGTGACGGTCTGTAAATCTAGTTCAGGAGTGAGAGCTGACAGAGTCTTAATATCATTAAACCCATCCAGCTTAGACCAGTCTGAAAATAGTTTTGAAGCTGAGGCAGGGGGTAAAGCAGGCTTAGAAGCATACACAAAATAATCTTGATGATAATAACTAGGTATAGCCTTGATGTTTACGTCCAGAACATTACCTAAAGTATCCACGGCCCTTAGTTTCTTTGACTTATTGCCCTGGATGACCCACTCACGTGGTACTGGGAGTTCCCCTGACAAAGTAGGTTGGGCAAGCTCTGGTTTAGAGGAGTTCAAAAGAACCCATGACTCGTCTGGCCCATAAAGTAAGGGCATAGCTACCTTTCTAAGAGGCGCTTTGTCTAGAGGGGGTGGATTGACATCCGTTATGACCCTGACATTTGAAGTTGTCAAAGCCGCCGTAGCAGGCCTAGTGATCCCTGAGGTTAACAGAGTGGGAGGGTTAGGGATCTTAGATAAATCAATCGAAGTCATCAGAGGCCGTACCGTAGAACTTGTCTTGGGAGCCCCCAAGTCCATTGTGGGGTTTTCCTGTTGTTGACCAAAAAATTTAGATAAAGCATGAGTAAGCAGCCCATTAATTTCTTGTGCCGTAACAAACTGGTTTGATGAAGAACTTACAGGTGAATCATTAGTATCCTGTGCGGCGTCCAAGCCTGAGCCTGACCCTTGTCCTTCCATCTCCGAAATTATAGAAACTTCATCTTTCTCCTCCTGATCCTCCTGAGAAGACCCCGCCGAGGCAGGGGTACCTTGTTGCCAAGATAAGTCTGGGATAGAGGATGGGATCGCCGCGTCCCTGTGGACATCGGCTACTGTGTGACTCGTTTGAGTCGGACGTGGGTGATCAGACCCTGGTTGAGCAAACCGCCAGACACCGAGGCCCTGGCCTACGCTCTCTTGAGAGTCTGAAACATTCTCAATTACTGAACCCCCTGAACTTTCCAATTCCAGGGTTAAAATATTAAGTGGCAAATCCTCTTTTGGGACAGGCACTGCACTGGACTCTTGGGCCTTAACACAAACTCTGTCTGGGGTAGAGGTACGATGAGATGCACTAGAAGTTGGTGAATGTCGAGAGGACTTCCGTTTATGAGAATCCTTTTTAGAGGATTTATGGCTACGGTGTGACCGCGAACTATTCTTAGATCTAGAGAAATCCTCGCCATGACCACTGGTGGAACCTTCCGTCCTGCTCTTCTTACTCGCCGGTGAAGAGGCCCGACTAGATGACTGGTGTCTAACAGGAGACCTAGACCGGGATCTCGCCCGAGACGAAGAGGCGGATACCGGGGGTGTAGGCTCTCTTGGGCGTTTAGGTGTAGCCGCAGAGGATACAGAACCCTGACCAGTCTCCGCCGGCTTAATACTCGTGACTCTAGAGGAACGTTTAGGGGGAGGGTGTTCGGAGAGCAATCTATCCCAAAGTGGGACGTTGTCACATTGAAGTGATTTATGTGCAACAATGGTAATGTAGGCTGACATCTGTTGCCTAACCTCTCTTAAGGCTACCGCCGCGGTCTTATCATTATCACAAAGGACCTTTAAAGCTAATTGGGAGCAAAAAGAACAATTACGCATAACCCAGAGACCCCTTGAACGGTCTAGACATTTAACACACCTTATGCAACGGGTATGCACAAAAATAGGGATACCAGCACAAGCAGGGGTAGTGCACAAAGCAAAAACTGGGGCCACGGTAGCCATGACAGAGACTGGTGGGAGGAAACTACCGCCGGAGCTCAGCTCTGGAAAAAAAGAAAATTTCCAGGAATTAATGCTCATAAGGTTAACCCAACATGTTCGCGCACAAGTGTTAATAACCCGCCGGGTAACAAGATGTAATGGCACAAACACAGCTCGCTACGCGGTGGGGTTCAGAAATCTAAACAAATCTTTTGTTAAAGAAAGTGAAGAATACCCTCTGATATAATATAACGGTCCAGCATGGCGCTTATAGTCTCTTGGTGGTGGCGACTGTCTCAAGATTCAATTTTGTAACAAAGCAACCCCCCAAAAGACGCCGGCCCTTGAAATATTTTAGTAGAATAGCACAGGGCAGGATGATACGAGATCTGATGTCTAACGAATTGTCACAAAAGATCGCCGTAAGTTAGAAGGCGGCGATACCTACTTGTATCACTAAATTAAGTGGTTAAATCGAAATCGAATTTTGTAAATTCCTTAGTTCCTCCACCTAGGAGCACCCGCCGGGTGAGAAGAATCGATATATTAACCTAAATTGAACCTTCAATTGCCGTAAGAGTAAAGGCGGCGATACACATAGTATCACTAAAAATGGATTGGTTAACTAACTGAAAGACATAAGTCGTTCATCCCACCCTACCCAGGTGCACCCGCCGGGTGAGATGTCCAAACGTTAACCCCATAAGTTCCTGTTCCCACTTCTTTGTAAAAGATCGCCGGGGAGGAAAGCCTAAAACAACAGCTAGGTTTTTCAAGTGGTTTTTGTAAAACCGGGTAGAAAAACTACATAACGTATGTCCGCATGAACAATCGTTTTATAGATGGGAACAGCCATCCCGCCGGGAATCAAAGGAGGCCTGAAACCAGGCATCCACAGAGACGCAGTCCTGGAGAGCCACAGACACCCCAACACCGGGGAAACAAGCCAGTGTTTACAACCACGTGTGGCCCAACACGGCTCGCGGCCGGGATTTTCATGGTGAAACCGAGAAAACCCCCGCGGCAGGGACCCCACCCTGAACAGACACCATCTGAACAACAATAGACCCGAGGAGAGCCACGCACGACAACCCAAGGTCACTCCATAATCCGTGGAATTAGCCAATACACAACTAAACCAGGAAACAATTATAGTCCGAGGAATTAGCCAATACACAACTAAAACCCGGATACACATGACACAGTAGGGCATATTTATCAATAATAAACAATAACACTAGTACATGTGGCAAAGCTACGAGCGGCTGGCTAGGCCTAGGTAGACGGCATAATAAAAGTTGAAATATACACAAACACTGGAAATATCACAACAGGAACCACCGCCAACACACCACCGTAGCACAAACTTCCGACCAAGGGAAGACTGACTCGGGACCCAGAAAAAACTTCACTAAGTGAAGAAAAATACGCTGGGAACGTCAAAAACAAAGCTTACCTCATCAGAAAGATAAAAGGCAGCACTAACTAACGCGTAGTGAAAGCCGCCTGCATCACAAACTAACTCAGCTGTGAAAAAGTTCACATGTCCACAACGGGACCACGAGGGTACATCCGAAATAATGCCCCACACACTCGACCCAAAATACACTGCACTGCGGGCAACCAGCCCAGGACACTCCTGCTACGCCTATCCTAACCTTACTCGATACATCCTAGAGTAAACAAATGAGAAAAAACTCACTAGGGACGCCACGAATGCGGAACTAGCGGAGCGTGGGGAGGCACGTCCGGGCAGGCTGAACGCAGAGCAGAGAAGGAAGAATGACGCCTGAATCAGCGTCTGGTCAGAGATCCACACAAGTACATCCACGATATGATGGAAAGCTTATTGGATAGTTATTCTTATTTTCTTTTTGTTTTTATTTTTTACGAAGTTTTTTCGTAGTGAGAACCCAATTCATAATGACTGAAGCCATGAGTGAGGTCGCGTGCGCTCATGATGAAGGCTCCTCAGTTTTTAAATGCTCTGCGCGGTAGATTCAAAACTACGGCGGATTAGTGTTTGAAGAGGATGCCTTATGTAATAGGCATGTTCGTCAATGATGGAGGGGCCACTAATAAATTAAATGGCATAATAAACAATAAAAACTCTCAAATCGCTTCCCGGCATAATTGCGGGTAGGGCGACGAGTGCAACAGGGCGTCGTAGCCGGGGCCGCGGTTGAGTGTTCGGACGCGCCGAGGTAGATACGCGCCAAAAGTTACCTCCACTAACATCGCCATAACTCCGGAACCAGTTAAGCTAGAGAGCTCTACTCAACGCTATTCTACGCAGCAAGGTACGGCGCACATTTTTATGTTACTTTGACAATTCTACCTCTTATATTAAGGAAGATAGGCCTTTGTTTACAATACTAATTTTTCAGCCAGATCGCCCGGATACGAGCTCCGTCCTTTGGAAAGGCACTTACCGTTTTCTTACAGTAGATCCTCTGGAAAAAGGCAAACTAGGCCTGTGTATCCAGCTCAGTGCCAGTACTTGCACTGCTGCGGTCGTTCACGGTGTTGGCGGTGGCAGTAGCAGACGCAAAAATTTTACTATTCTGTATTTTTGCTTTATAATCAAACTTCAAATCTTGTCTTCCCCATGCTTTATCAAGATTACTTTCAAACTTCCTTATTGATTCGGAATCGACTACATACTGGGACAGTGCGTTCCACTCATTTTTCACTCTATCACAAAATGAGTTCTTTGCCTTCTCAAGCCTATTTCTTTCTTTGTAAATTTTCTTAGAGTGTCCTCTCGTTCTTGTTCCCTCCCGCATCAAGAAGATACCTTCACACACATCCTCATCATACTTTCCTGACAATATCTTAAAAGTCTCTATCATATCCCCTCTCTTTCTCCTATATGCCAGTGTCGGAAGCCCCAGTGTCCTCAACCTCTGCTCATAGCCCGCGTTCTTCAACGTTGGTACTAGCTTGCTAGCTCTCCTCTGCACTTTCTCCACTGCTTCTATATCCTTTACCATATATGGAGCCCACACCTGGTTCGCATATTCCAGGTGCGGCCTAACCAGCGCTGTATAGAGATTCCTGAATATTTCTTCGTCAAGTGACACAAATGTCCTCCTTATCAGCCCTACAATTCTATTGGCTTTGTTTATCTTTTCCGCTAAATGTTCTAAGAAATTTAACTTATTGTCTATCACTACTCCTATATCTTTTTCTGCTTTAACTTCCTCCATCGCTTCATACATACTGTATCCTACCTTGTCTATCTTGCTTGTCCTGATCCGCATGTACTTGTATTTTTTTGGATGAAAAGGCATTAACCAATGTTCAGACCATCCCTTCATGCCCTCCACATCTCCTTGAAGCAAACCCACATCTTCCTTACTCCTCACTCTTCTATACAGCTTAGTGTCATCCGCATACAGGTATATCTCACTTCCATTAGTTATAACTTCAGGTAAGTCGTTGATAAATATAACGAACAGTAGTGGTCCCAACACAGATCCCTGAGGTACCCCACTTGTAATTTTCCTCCACCCCGAGCCTATTCCATTCACCAGTACCCTCTGTCTCCGATCTTTCAGGAAGGCTTCTATCCATTTCACACATTTCTCCCCTATATTATAGCTTCTAACTTTCTCTATTAACCTTTTATATGGGACCTTATCGAAAGCCTTCATAAAATCGCAATATACCACGTCTATAACATCACCATCCTCCAGAATTTGCATCCAATCATCTACCACCTTAATTAGCTGTAGTACCGTCGACCTCCCCGGCAAGAATCCGAACTGTCTCTCACTGAAAAGTTGGTTTGATTTCATATGCTCCATTATTCCACGAGGGTTAAAGTAGGCTGTGTTCCTTATGGCTTTGGCCACAGGTAACAGGGTGTCTGAGCTGGCGGCGATGAGCAACGAACCTAATTGCCTCAGGCTTGGGAGACTCAATGAGAATGTACAAATTGCTCCATCTCCCACGTTTGTTGCCAAGAACAAACATAGTGATCATGTTTTTTCTGAGTTTACAGTCCCGGCGCTTAAACGCGGGAATACACACCATGTCTTATGCCCTGTTCAGGCTTTAATAAAGTTTATGAGGGTTTCCCAGCCCCAACAGCAGGGAGCCTTATGGGTCAGTAGTACAGGTATTCGCGTCACAAGAAGAAAATTGGTTTCTTTACTCGTAGATATAATTTGTGAAAGTAATCCTGGTGTAGTGGGAAGGGCCCAAGAAATGGGCAGTCTCTTTAAGTGTTTTGCATAATTATTCAATTGATGACATAGCAAACACTAAGTTGTGGGCTTCCAATCATACTTTCATGACGCGATACCTATCTGTGGCTTTGGATAAACCAAAATTTACCTGTGTGGCCCTACGCCAGCGGGTCTAGTTGGTCTGTGTGCTACTAAAGTTAAGTTTAATCTTAATGGTGAAAAGGAGGGAGGGGGGGGGGGGGTGCTGGAGAGCTCAAGACCCCTAGACCCTCCGCCGGACTATGTGATAAGTTCACGAGCTGTGATACTTGATAAGTCGAGCTGGTTATACAGTTCAAAATTTTATTTTGGTAAGATATCTTTAACCCTTCTTTGGCGGCGCGCAACTTATGTCGTGTGAAATAAATATGGACTAAGTGGCGGTTCACAACTTATGTCGTGTGCCATTTTCACCACGTAATGTTGCTGAGAGAGAGAGAGATAAGTGGTGGGAGGAGCGTAGCAAGCGTATGACTGCTCCAGACCACCGCGGCGGACCTACTGACATGAATCCCACCCTTCCCTCCCCTCTCACACTCGCTACACAGGGAATTATGTAGGGAAATTACCTAATTACAGGGTTTTTGCACTCGTGTTGCACGATCATTGCAAGAGAACCAGCGGTCGTACAAGGATGGTTCGGGTGTCATTGGAAAGCTCTGTTTATGCCCTTTCAGGGATAGATAACTGTTTTACACTCTGGGTCTTATTTAGGCATGAAAATGATCACGTAAACAACCCTATTTAGGGTAAAAATTCCTCGCTGGGCGTAGCGCGGTCCCCTACACCGCCTAGCCCGCCAATAAGGTGTTAATAGTTGCAACTATCTATATTATTAAATCAGTTCGTGTGTCTGTTTGTCTGTGTGTTCTTAATAGGCGGCCGCAGTTTTAGACATGGGGAGCTGAAACTTTGCATGTGGGTGTCAATTGACCTGGGTCAGGTCATAGAGGGGGCGAGGCCACGATCGGAGGTCGTTTCGAGGCCGAAATTGAAAAAAGAAAAACAAAAATGCCGTTTAGGGCAGAAGGAGGCCTCCGATCGAAAAGGTGTATGGAACGAAAGTTGTTCGCAGCTCCCCAAAATGGGGGTACGGTTGAGGTCAGATCCAAAATCGGAGGTCATTTAGCGGCCGAAATCGAGGTCGCCGTTTAATGAGGCACAGGGAGGTCGAGGCCATTGATTATGGTAGTAGTAGTATTGTGAAGATTGTGGTAGTAGTGATTGATGATGGTGATTATGGTAGTAGAATTTAAACCCGGGCAACGCCGGGTACCCCTGCTAGTAGGATATTAAGATTACATTGTACAAAATATATAGTATGTACAAATTAATTTTAAGGATATAAGATATAATCAAATTATTTATTTGTGCCTTTACAATGTTGAACAAGAATAAAATAATTTTTCTTGGCAAACAAATTTTATTGAATCTGAATGATAGACTACTCGGCCCACGGGACAGCTCGGCCAGGACAGCTCGGCCCACGGCGAGACAGCTCGGCCCAGTAAAAATGAGACAGCTCGGCCCCGTGTTAATTACGAGACAACTCTTAATTAACCTAACCTAACCTAACCTAACCTACACATTATGAATCGAGAGAACTAGCCTATGACATAATTATACATGTTATCCCCTGTTTTTCTACAGGTTTAACTTGGGTAATGTGAGTTCTAACTGACTGGGTATATAAGGCTGCATGCACAATACAAGGTATGAGGAATAGAGAACACAAAAGAAACACACGGTAACAAGACATACGATCACGTTTATTGATATACCACTTCTGAAATACTCGTGCAAGACAAATGATAGAATTGAACAACACTAGCATAAGTGGATCTCCCACTTCCAACGTTCAGGTATTAATCTTCTGATCACTGGCTTATTTAACAGGTTTATATACCGAAGACCATCAATGTTACTTATAGATTCATATTCACTGTTAGATTTATTACTGGTAGCTCTGGTGCACAAGTAGTAGTTCACAGACTAGATTAGACACGCGTATTTTAGAGAACGGGAATTCTAGTAACCTCAGGGGGTACTGATCTAAGTTTTATATTCTTATAGCAGAAACACGTAGAACGCAAATCAGTGGGCGAATATCAGATATCACTAGGGTTTCTTCTAGGTAATAATATCTGGACATATGGGTAATTACGAGAGTTAATATCGCCTCTTAATTAATGAACACTGATACGCTTAGCACTTCCTAATTGAATGGTTATATGTGAATTATACTGGGGCAAAGATATAGCCACTTTGTAGAAATATTAATAAGTGAGTCTCTAAATAGTACTGTAACACTGTAGTACTGATAGAGTGAATCTTGGGTAGTATTTGATTGGTCTGGTTCTGGTTATCTTGCGTCCGTGATGTTGGGGGCTAACGACTGGTTCCGCGGCCGTCCAGGTGGGCCATATGTAGGAAGTTCTCAAGTACGTGGACAGGTCCTTCTATCCAAATCTGCCACGGAGTCTGCCAGCTCTGGAAATCAATTCTCAGCAACCAACAAGGATAGAGCTCGAGGTTAACTCTGGTGACCAACCTGAGTTGGTGTCTATCTTTCAACTGAATTTACTGGGGGCTGGAGCTGGGTTTATAGGCTCGGTTTTGGACCCTGTAGGCCATAGGGATCTCGAGTTTTGATGGACTATTTGACCTGTCAATTGATACGGGAACTAGGTAAGGTGGTGATTACTGTTGTGGCATATGGCTATATGGAGCCTTCATAATGCGATATAACTGAGCCTTAGTAAGAGGTACTATTTTGGCTATACTGGAAGTATTGAGGGGAGGGAGACTGGATCTACTTTGCGAGGAGGATTGGGACAGCTGTGATAGGAGCGTCTCTCTTAGATTGTTCAATCTTCATTCTATGGTATAGCTGAGGCGCTAATTTAGTGATCAGAGTATGCAAGAAAGGTAAATGGGTTATTGTGGGTTAATAGAGGTTAGTAAAGGGGTTAGTCATGCATGGTTAGTTCATTGATAGGAAGAATTCCTGTGCTACCTGGCAATGACCCAGAAGTCAAAACAGGGGTCAGGTATACCTCTGCAGGGGTGGGGGTCTCCCTCCTCGGGTGGGTAAAAAGGGGTAGCTGGGCGCCCTCTCTCTGGGATGGTCGTCCGGCGGCTGTGGCTAGGGGCTTGCCATATCACCAGTGTTTGTAATAACCCTCTGTTTATGAGACAGATGTGGGTGTCCTTAATACCAAAACCGAAGGTGCCTTGGCTAGCTGGTTTTAATCGGTTAGTTGTTAATTGTATGGTTTGCTGGATGTGGTGGAGACTGGGTTGCTAACTCTGCCACATTTATCTGGAAGTATGGCAATAGAAGTTAGTTACTGGCGAGGCGCCTAGCCTCGCAACGACGACCATTGGGTGCAGGGTTGTGAATGGGTTGTAAGAGAATAGATGGCATGCAAGGGGTTAGTAAAGTTCTAATGTTGTTCCGGCCTACTAAGGGAAGGTAGGCTGGATAGGAGTATATATAGAAAAGGTTGGAGAGCGTTAGCAACGGAAAAATCAAGGATCTTCAAGAGGTATGAGGGAGAGGCTAGGTCGGACAAGAGTCGAGGAGCGCGGGGTGTTAATGAGAGGGGGGGAGTTCAGGGGGGCTACGTGGAAATTTGACCCTAAGGTCTCCGGGCGTGGGGGTGGCATTAGGCTACAGTTGATATTGGAGTTTGAAAGGACAGTGAAAGTACGTTAGTCAAATGCTGCCGGGGGATGCAACTATGGGGTGGTATATGAGTCTGGAAAAGATAGAATCATGTGGACTGTGGGGCTGTGGGGGGAGAAGGAGGTTAACTGTAGGTGTGTGCTTGACTGTGGATAAAGTAGGGAAAAACATGGTGTATTATTACTCGTCAATACGAGGGGTTATGGACACTATTAGTTGACACGATTTTTTGTACGTCTAGTTGTCCCTGGGAACTGCGTTTTCTATGAAATATAGACCAAAGAAAAGCGGCAGTTCGTAGGGGTACTTCGTTATTGTTTCGAGGTACTATGATAGATCATGGTAACAAAGGCTTTGGATGATAGAGGAATGACTATAGATCAGGCAGGGGAAGTGGTGGTGGACAGGAGTGAATGGAGAATGCTTGTGAATAGTTGAGTGAACACGTGGTCATTTGGAGTAAGGGGTCGGGCGCAAGTTCGACTAGATAATAGTCCATCAGGTGCCTGGCCCGGGGGGACGATTAATATGAAGGGTGTGCCTGGAAGTGTGGTGGGAGGGCTTGTGGCTTTGGCTCCGCTGCATGTCTGCCTGCCGAGATCGGAACCTCTCCGGGTGGTCAGGGGCCGGGGGAGTGCTGGAGCGACCTTGGTAACCCTGGTCTCTGGGTCTTCTCCTGGGTGACCTGGATGTGTGTGAGTTTGTGTTTTTTATCTGTGTTTATTTTTTGTTTTATGTTGTTTTTGTGTTTTCCCTGTTCTTGCTCTGTCTTGAGTCGGCTACCCCCAAAATGGGGATTGGGCTTGAGCATATAGATAGATAGATAGATAGAACAAAGGTTATCTATACAATCTCTGGTTGGGGTAAGAATTGGAGTTACTGCATGGTGGCTAACATCTTCAGTCATTATCTCTGTCTAGGTCTTACAGGAACAATGGTTATATATACAATGGTGTACCCGTGGGTATCATAGTTTCCTATCAATTAGGACACGGGGCTTTAACCTACCACTTCTCGGATGGAAGAACATACATAGATTTATGGCTGTCTGACTGGTTGGCATTGGCTCAACCTAGGGACAGGGCATGGGTGTTTTAATATGAATGTGTATTCCTGTTCATCATCATGTAGGTAGAGTCTGGCGGGTAAGAGGTGTAGGACACGAAGCAAAATGGAGTAGTGTGGACTGTGGATACGAAGGAGGTGATTGGAAGACGTATAACAATTGTGGAAAAGTAAATGGAAAAGATGAACACAATGGCGGATAAAGATAACTAACCTAAGGATTGAATACATAGATTTATGGGGGCGATTGGTCTTCAGAAACTTAGTCTGGCAAGACAAGGTATTTTAGGGTATGTTGATATTAATAACTAACCTAAGGATTACGTAGATTTATGGGGGCGATTGGTCTTCAGAAACTTAGTCTGGCAAGACAAGGTATTTTAGGGTATGTTGATATTAATAACTAACCTAAGGATTGAATACATGCATGAATGACGACATTATAGCCGTCGTCCTAATAAGATGATGAAACCTGGTTGGTCTGCACGTGGCACAATACGACACAAGGACAGTGCCGCTATGTCGTATCAATACTGGTGGCATACTCCGGTTAATATTATATATACACTTAGTTACTAGAAGAACAAGGCAAGGGGGGGCGACTGAGCACGGGGGTACATATCTATACTCGTCATGGAAAGGGAGATACGAGGTAGATTTCCTGCATCTCTCCTGATAATCGTCTGCAGATTGGTCATAGTGAGTTTATCCGAATTAACAGGCCTAAATCAATACAATAACTGGCATAGGGTTATCGGGTGTATAGAGTCGTGGTTAAAGGTTGGGAATATATAGTTAGTGGATAAAACCACGGAAGGTTAGAGACATAGAATTGTTAGAATTGGGGGGGCTATGATTGCCATATAACTAAATACAGGGCTGACGTAATCACGATCTGATTTGGTGTGAAATGAAAGTTAAGGTGTCTTAGATCGCCTCGAACCTACACAATGAAAGTATTATAGTCTGTATGGTGGTTACATAATTAAATACATACTTAGGTGGTACATTAAGAATATCAGTGAGTAAAGTATTGTGGTTTGTATTAGAAGACTGTGATTGAGAGACGTATAATATGTGGAATGAAGTGAGAGAGAGGGAGAGAGACAAAATAGGGAAAGGCAAAGGGGCCTGGGATCTCGTTGGGGATGGTAGTTTCGCTCTCAGGATTTTCGTTCCTGTGGCTCGTTAGGGTTGGAGGTTTCGCTCTCAGGATTTTCGTACCACAGCGTTCCTGTGGTATTTTACTTCCGTCGCCTTTATATTAGGTACAACCTCGTACCTCAAGGTTGGAGTACGTAGGTTTGTTTAGGGGGGCCAGGTCAGGTCGGTGAGGGGGTTAGATTGGAAGGGAAATGGCAGCCTGTCGGTGAGGACGAAGATTACTGTCATCCCGACTAGCAACAGACTGTTCAGAAAAGAGAGACAAAAACTTAACATTTTATCCTGGAATGTGAATAATATAATGAAATTAGGAAAAAAATTACTCAGGCCATATATCTAAGACACTGGAAACTAATAGGAGAGTTACTATTCAAGAAAAAAAAGGGAACGAGGGGAGAAAATACATAGATGTTGGAAAAGGAGAGAAAAGATGATAAAAGAACTTGACGAAAGAACAGATAATTAAGAACACAGGAAAATTAAGAAGAGCTAAAGTGTTTAACAATGTATAAAACAAATTTAAAAGATAGTCAGAAAAGTGTAGGTTAACAAGAAAAGTAGTATGACTAAGGGAAAAAAATATAATATATACAGTATATGGAAAACATGTAAATTTAAGAAAGAACAGATAATTAAGAACACAGGAAAATTAAGAAGAGCTAAAGTGTTTAACAATGTATAAAACAAATTTAAAAGATAGTCAGAAAAGTGTAGGTTAACAAGAAAAGTAGTATGACTAAGGGAAAAAAAATATAATATATACAGTATATGGAAAACATGTAAATTTAAGAAAGAACAGATAATTAAGAACACAGGAAAATTAAGAAGAGCTAAAGTGTTTAACAATGTATAAAACAAATTTAAAAGATAGTCAGAAAAGTGTAGGTTAACAAGAAAAGTAATATGACTAAGGGAAAAAAATATAATATATACAGTATATGGAAAACATGTAAATTTATAGAATCATGCCCAATCGCTTAGGAATTGAAAACAGTCAAAACAAAATCCCATGGAAAAAACATCCAGTACAATAAGATCCTCATCATCATCAAGGGGGGGGGGGGTTATTTAGGGTCACTGTTAGTCTTGGTGAAGGTCTGGGTGTATTGGTATTGTATTGGTGGTGGTGGTTGTGGCTTTGACCTTGGGGGTTCACTTTCACTTTGGAAGGGAGGGGTGGATATACCGTTAGGTTTGTCGTTAGGAATGTGGGTCTGGGGGAGAGCTGGCCCGGGGCCAGTTTTGGAGGGTGGTTTAAATGGTTTCGGTCGGGGGTAGTGATAGGGGGGGTTTAAAAGTGCAACGGGCAGGTCGAGTCGGGGTTGTTGTTGCGGAAGAGGTTGGTGCTGGGGAGGGGTTGAATTGTGTAGAGAGTTGTGGGGTTGGGGGAAGGGTGAGTAAGGCTGGAGGTTGAGAGTTTACGATGATCTGGAGGTTTGGAGTGTGGGATTTGATAGGGAGATGGTGGGGGGGGGGGTCTGGGCAGGCAGGGTTGTGGTTTGAGAGGGGTTGAATTTGGACTGATTTTATTTTCGGGAGAGACGTGGATGGGATTTCGAGGAGTGGTTGAAGTTGAGAGGTTGATTATGTTGTTTGGGGCGAGAGAGAGAGTAGTCTTTTGGGGGTTAGCCAAGGTGGAAAAAGTTTTGTGGTTGGATTGGAATGGGCGTGGTATTTTGTCGTGGACAGATGGGGGTCTGGGTGATTGACAGGTAAATTGGGGGGATGGGGTGAGTAGGTCAGTTTGGAGAGATTGTTGTGGAAGAGATTTGTCTCGGACAACAATGGAATTTGGTAGGATGGATGAAGGAGACATTGATGGAGATTTTGGTTCTGGTGCTGGATTATGGGGCAGAGGTAGGTTGGTGAGCGGGGGTGTTACTGTAGGTGGATTCAAGAGCGGTTCGGGTAATGTTGGAGAGGGTGACAAGGGAGGGGGGGAATAGGAGGTAGGCGGAGCTGTAGCATTCTTGGTTGATGCGGGTGTTTGAAGGGGTTCACCGAGGTTGGGCATGTGGGGAGATGATGGTGGGGGGTGTGAGGTTGACAGTTTTGAGGGGGGGACAGGTGATGAATATGAGGAAGTGAGAGGCGTGACAGGTTGTTGAGGGATTGACGGGGGTGAAGGTTGGTCTTGGGTGACAGGGGCATGTGAGAGAGTGGAGGGGGGGCTCATTTTCTGACCAGCATTTTTTAGGGGTGACATTGAAAGAGAATTGGTTACGGTGGGGGTGACCATTTCTGCGTGCTGTGGTTTGTTGGCAGGCATAGAAAAAGGATGGGGTTTATGGGGTAACACAATTGATGGAAGATTATCGTTGGTGGATGGCTGGGCAGGGGAAAATTTAGGGATGGTCAGAGAGGATAGAGGCAAGGAAGAGTGCACTGGGGTTGGACTTTCACCGGAAGTCATTTTGGAAGGGTGCACAGAGTTTTCTTTAGGGGGATGGAGGGACTTATCGATGATAGTGTTCAGTTGAGGAATACGTTTACTTTCCTGGATAGGGGCTGAAGGGTTGGATAGGGGATTCATCGAACTGAGTAGGCATTTTTCTCTGATGGAGAGCATATTATGTTCTTCGAATGAGCCGTACGGGTCGAGATGGGCGGTGATGTGGGGTGGGAGGATGTCTAATAATGCGGTGAATAAGAGTTCATTTTGTTGCTCGTCATCTTCAGAGCTATACGTGGTCCTCACATATCTGTAGAGTTGTATGAGGGTCACATTGATATCCCCTTCATACTTGATCTCGTCGACTTTTTTTATTATTTCGGGGGCGACGAGGGAACCCAAAAGTGGCCCTAAGGTCCGGATCACGAGGGATCGAAACTGGTTCCAGGTAAACTCTGGCGTTACCTGTTTAACAATTTGGGAAACGGATTTTCCTAACTGCATAATGTGCAATAATGCAACGGTGATTTTGTCGCGGTCATTTTAAAGTGCCACATCTAACACTGGCTTTACTATGTCTAAGTAAGTGGCAATATCATACGTGTTTACATCATACTTGGGAATGTGTGTGAGTGTCATAGCGAGCTGCCATTTTTGCGATGTTCCCATGCTTCTACTGTTCCAAACTTGCAGTGTAATGCAACCTTTTATCCGAATCAAGAACCACCGCTGCCGCCAATGTTATGCCCTGTTTTTCTACAGGTTTAACTTGGGTAATGTGAGTTCTAACTGACTGGGTATATAAGGCTGCATGCACAATACAAGGTATGAGGAATAGAGAACACAAAAGAAACACACGGTAACAAGACATACGATCACGTTTATTGATATACCACTTCTGAAATACTTGTGCAAGACAAATGATAGAATTGAACAACACTAGCATAAGTGGATCTCCCACTTCCAACATTCAGGTATTAATCTTCTGATCACTGGCTTATTTAACAGGTTTATATACCGAAGACCATCAATGTTACTTATAGATTCATATTCACTGTTAGATTTATTACTGGTAGCTCTGGTGCACAAGTAGTAGTTCACAGACTAGATTAGACACGCGTATTTTAGAGCACGGGAATTCTAGTAACCTCAGGGGGTACTGATCTAAGTTTTATATTCTTATAGCAGAAACACGTAGAACGCAAATCAGTGGGCGAATATCAGATATCACTAGGGTTTCTTCTAGGTAATAATATCTGGATATATGGGTAATTACGAGAGTTAATATCGCCTGTTAATTAATGAACACTGATACGCTTAGCACTACCTAATTGAATGGTTATATGTGAATTATACTGGGGCAAAGATATAGCCACTTCGTAGAAATATTAATAAGTGAGTCTCTAAATAGTACTGTAACACTGTAGTACTGATAGAGTGAATCTTGGGTAGTATTTGATTGGTCTGGTTCTGGTTATCTTGCGTCCGTGATGTTGGGGGCTAACGACTGGTTCCGCGGCCGTCCAGGTGGGCCATATATAGGAAGTTCTCAAGTACGTGGACAGGTCCTTCTATCCAAATCTGCCACGGAGTCTGCCAGCTCTGGAACTCAATTCTCAGCAACCAACAAGGATAGAGCTCGAGGTTAACTCTGGTGACCAACCTGGGTTGGTGTCTATCTTTCAACTGAATTTACTGGGGGCTGGAGCTGGGTTTATAGGCTCGGTTTTGGACCCTGTAGGCCATAGGGATCTCGAGTTTTGATGGACTATTTGAGCTCTCAATTGATACAGGAACTAGGTAAGGTGGTGATTACTGTTGTGGCACATGGCTATATGGAGCCTTCATAATGCGATATAACTGAGCCTTAGTAAGAGGTACTATTTTGGCTATACTGGAAGTATTTAGGGGAGGGAGACTGGATCTACTTTGCGAGGAGGATTGGGACAGCTGTGATAGGAGCGTCTCTCTTAGATTGTTCAATCTTCATTCTATGGTATAGCTGAGGCGCTAATTTAGTGATCAGAGTATGCAAGAAAGGTAAATGGGTTATTGTGGGTTAATAGAGGTTAGTAAAGGGGTTAGTCATGCATGGTTAGTTCATTGATAGGAAGAATTCCTGTGCTACCTGGCAATGACCCAGAAGTCAAAACAGGGGTCAGGTATACCTCCGCAGGGGTGGGGGTCTCCCTCCTCGGGTGGGTAAAAAGGGGTAGCTGGGCGCCCTCTCTCTGGGATGGTCGTCCGGCGGCTGTGGCTAGGGGCTTGCCCTATCACCAGTGTTTGTAATAACCCTCTGTTTATGAGACAGATGTGAGTGTCCTTAATACCAAAACCGAAGGTGCCTTGGCTAGCTGGTTTTAATCGGTTAGTTGTTAATTGTATGGTTTGCTGGATGTGGTGGAGACTGGGTTGCTAACTCTGCCACATTTATCTGGAAGTATGGCAATAGAAGTTAGTTACTGGCGAGGCGGCTAGCCTCGCACCGACGACCATTGGGTGCAGGGTTGTGAAGGGGTTGTAAGAGAATAGATGGCATGCAAGGGGTTAGTAAAGTTCTAATGTTGTTCCGGCCTACTAAGGGAAGGTAGGCTGGATAGGAGTATATATAGAAAAGGTTGGAGAGCGTTAGCAACGGAAAAATCAAGGATCTTCAAGAGGTATGAGGGAGAGGCTAGGTCGGACAAGAGTCGAGGAGCGCGGGGTGTTAATGAGAGCGGGGGAGTTCAGGGGGGCTACGTTGAAATTTGACCCTAAGGTCTCCGGGTGTGGGGGTGGCATTAGGCTACAGTTGATATTGGAGTTTGAAAGGACAGTGAAAGTACGTTAGTCAAATGCTACCGGGGGATGCAACTATGGGGTGGTATATGAGTCTGGAAAAGATAGAATCATGTGGACTGTGGGGCTGTGGGGGGAGAAGGAGGTTAACTGTAGGTGTGTGCTTGACTGTGGATAAAGTAGGCAAAAACATGGTGTATTATTACTCGTCAATACGAGGGGTTATGGACACTATTAGCTGACACGATTTTTTGTACGTCTAGTTGTCCCTGGGAACTGCGTTTTCTATGAAATATAGACCAAAGAAAAGCGGCAGTTTGTAGGGGTACTTTGTTATTGTTTCGAGGTACTATGATAGATCATGGTAACAAAGGTTATCTATACAATCTCTGGTTGGGGTAAGAATTGGAGTTACTGCATGGTGGCTAACATCTTCAGTCATTATCTCTGTCTAGGTCTTACAGGAACAATGGTTATATATAAAATGGTGTACCCGTGGGTATCATAGTTTCCTATCAATTAGGACACGGGGCTTTAACCTACCACTTCTCGGATGGAAGAACATACATAGATTTATGGCTGTCTGACTGGTTGGCATTGGCTCAACCTAGGGACAGGGCATGGGTGTCTTAATATGAATGTGTATTCCTGTTCATCATCATGTAGGTAGAGTCTGGCGGGTAAGAGGTGTAGGACACGAAGCAAAATGGAGTAGTGTGGACTGTGGATACGAAGGAGGTGATTGGAAGACGTATAACAATTGTGGAAAAGTAAATGGAAAAGATGAACACAATGGCAGATAAAGATAACAAACCTAAGGATTGAATACATAGATTTATGGGGGCGATTGGTCTTCAGAAACTTAGTCTGGCAAGACAAGGTATTTTAGGGTATGTTGATATTAATAACTAACCTAAGGATTGAATACATAGATTTATGGGGGCGATTGGTCTTCAGAAACTTAGTCTGGCAAGACAAGGTATTTTAGGGTATTTTGATATTAATAACTAACCTAAGGATTGAATACATGCATGAATGACGACATTATAGCCGTCGTCCTAATAAGATGATGAAACCTGGTTGGTCTGCACGTGGCACAATACGACACAAGGACAGTGCCGCTATGTCGTATCAATACTGGTGGCATACTCCGGTTAATATTATATATACACTTAGTTACTAGAAGAACAAGGCAAGGGGGGGCGACTGAGCACGGGGGTACATATCTATACTCGTCATGGAAAGGGAGATACGAGGTAGCTTTCCTGCATCTCTCCTGATAATCGTCTGCAGATTGGTCATAGTGAGTTTATCCGAATTAACAGGCCTAAATCAATACAATAACTGGCATAGGGTTATCGGGTGTATAGAGTCGTGGTTAAAGGTTGGGAATATATAGTTAGTGGATAAAACTACGGAAGGTTAGAGACATAGAATTGTTAGAATTGGGGGGGCTATGATTGCCATATAACTAAATACAGGGCTGACGTAATCACGATCTGATTTGGTGTGAAATGGAAGTTAAGGTGTCTTAGATCGCCTCGAACCTACACAATGAAAGTATTATAGTCTGTATGGTGGTTACATAATTAAATACATACTTAGGTGGTACATTAAGAATATCAGTGAGTAAAGTATTGTGGTTTGTATTAGAAGACTGTGATTGAGAGACGTATAATATGTGGAATGAATTGAGAGAGAGGGAGAGAGACAAAATAGGGAAAGGCAAAGGGGCCTGAGATCTCGTTGGGGATGGTAGTTTCGCTCTCAGGATTTTCGTTCCTGTGGCTCGTTAGGGTTGGAGGTTTCGCTCTCAGGATTTTCGTACCACAGCGTTCCTGTGGTATTTTAATACAATAAACGAACATTTCGCCCACATTACACACACGCCATAAACGGGAGGCCATGTATGCAGCACCAAATACTGTCCTCTGCGCATGTGTGAGAATCTTAGGCCCCTTGGCACGATTTTGTTTTCCTTTATACAACCTAACCTAACCTAACCTAACTTAAATTAACCTAACAGTTGAGCTTAAATAACATAATAAAAATATTAGGGAAAAGGCCGCACATATGCAGAGGACAGGATTTGGTGCTGCATACATGGCCTCACCCATAAACCCTCCACTTAGCTCTCCCCATCCTAATCCTGACTGGTCTCGTCAAATTGCCCCATAGCAAAACATGGGGCCGAGCTGTCTCAAATAATGGGCCGAGTTGTCTCGCCGTCGTGGCCGAGTTGTCCAAAAGTGGGCCGAGCTGTCCAAGCCGAGTTGTCCTATGGGCCGAGTCGTCCAGTCACCTTGAATCTCAATGTGATATTCTTTACATATGTACCTGTATGGTTACTTATAAGCAGATCTTCTTCGAAGTAATGCACTGCTTTTCTTTCCATTGTTTCTATATTTTTGTATGCAAACAATAAAGACTTAAGATTGTTATATGGCTCTTTTTCTCTACCTATGGTAGTTTGTTAGTGGTTTAGATATTTCCAGACTGGAGATATCAGGCATATCGTCAATGATGGAGGGGCCACTAATAAATTATAGGTTTGAGTCCCGGAGGGAAGAATGAAAACCTAATATTTAGTAGTGGCCCCGAAATCATTGACGATGTAGGGCCCTCCCTTCCATCCCCTTCCCATTCGTTGATGTCTTGAGTTTAATCTTGATATGTCAGTGAAGAAGGAATGGTGTCGCTGGGTTCAGCGTCTCGGGTAGAATCCACAAAAGACATCCACGAGTTGGAAAGCCTTAATATAACAAATTTTAAGTTAATTTTTCTTTTTTATTTTTTACGAAGTTTTTTCGTAGTGAGTACCCAATCATAAAGACGATTCCATAAGAGAATTAGCGTTACACTTATGATGTTAGTACTCTTTCCCCTGCGGCGGGTGTTTCAAACAAGCTGACCGCGTGTGCTTGAAAGAGAGCTATCATATTAATAGGCATATCGTCAATGATTTCGGGGCCACTATACTAAATATTAGGTTTTCATTCTTCCCTCTGGGACTCAAACCTATAATATCCGTCTGTCTAAATTAAGTATTTTTGTACTTCTGCTTTCTATACTTTATGACTAAACTGTCTTCGGTCTGGGAATTGGTGTGCCTATGCCTCAATGTTTTTGCCATACCTCACAAAAGGGGGGGGGGGGGGGGGGATACTAGGTATCCATGTAGAATGAAAGAGATTATTGTAGGCCTATATATACTACCTAATATCTGTCTGTCTACTTTTAAGTATTTTTGTACTGGTGCTGTAGCCTAAATATACTTGATGACTACACTGTCTTCGGTCTGGGTATTGGTGTGCCTATGCCTCATACCCATGTCCTGTAAAGAAAGTATGTGGATTGTCTTCCATCTGCTCTGCCAGAACTTCTGTACATCTATGAATTAATTATACTTTTTCATGTTTTCTTCACTTGCTGTGTGCTTCACCATACCGACGTGTACATCCTTGGTCATATGACTACTCAATGCCTACCTGTATATATTGATGCTTTTTTAATTGATACACATGTACCTACATTATATTGATATGCACCATGTAGTTACACTTTTTTTTCTTTCTAATACACAAGGTTTATTGTCTTTTCTTGATCAGCTGATTATACTAAGGTTTGTTTTTTTGCTGCTTGGATGTCCGCCTTCGACTTGGGATTCAAGCCCTACGTTGGATAACGTAGAGACTACTACTAAATTGGGAAGTTTGACGACCTCCCAAATAACCAAATAAGGAAAACCTCCTATTTGGTAGTAGTCTCGGAGTATCCAACGTCAGAGTATCCCGTCCTCACGCCGAACCCCTGCCCATCCAATCTAGTCTGATTACTTGATACCTTGATGCAGTTACCTGGCTGAAAGCAGGTATGTGGAGTTCGCACATGCGTCCAGAGGGAAGCTAGATTGAGTGGGCAACTCTTTTAAATTTTTCTACCCTACCTCTTTTCCTTTTCTATTCTCAATAGTAGTCTCGAAGTGTGTACAACGTACCTAGTAAAGATTTAAGGTGCTACTCTAGAAGATACTGGACTGCACATGTAGTACTGATAAATTGGCCAGCTCTACAAGCGGCTGAGCTTAACCTAAAGTGCGCATGGGGGTAATTAGACACCTCTGCCTGTGCTGACGTATTTGAGCTGTTTCCATCACTAAAATATTCATTTTACCATAAATAGCATTAACCCGTGGAGCCCCGGCTAGTTTTGTAATGTTTGCGCACCAGAACCCGGCCGGTTTTCAAAAAATGGTTTTATTCCAGAAACAATAGCGAAAGGGTTAGGAATGAAGGAAAAACCACGAAAAAACGCTCAAAAAGCTTAAAAAATGGTCCTACAGAGCCCCCGAAAACGGATTTTACAAGAGTAAAAAATTGAAGGCAATTATCCCAAAAAACTAGGTTATTGCGCGCTCGCGCGCACGCACGTGGACTTTGAGAGTTTTCAACCATCGGCACGGTTGCGTGGGATACGTACACAGTTCCCATACAAATCTGAGCCCTCCTGAGTGGCTACACCTGAGGTTACGGTCGGCGCAATTAGGGTGACGCGCCAGGCGCGTCTCTGGGGCTGTGCGTTACATACATCGCCGACGCGTCAGACGCATCGCTGGGGCTATACGGGTTAATACTTATCCATACGCGCCTATTATGGGTTGATTATAAAGGTATTAACCTGTTACAACAATAAAACGAGTGAAAACAGCGTTTGGATGGTCAAAATCGGAGATACAGGCCGCGAGTTGCATAATGTATGGGTGAGGCAACCTGCTTTCCCGCCAATTTCCCCCAAGGCCACTGAGACACAGTCGATCGATACTCTCTCTCTCTCTCTCTTGCACTCGCTTGCTAACAGTGATGACAATGCCCTGCTTGCAACTCGCTAATGTTAGCACGAAAATATACCTCAGAATAAGGGAATAACAGGGAAAATAGGTGATAACTGAAGGAGGGGAGGAAAGTGGGGAAGGAGGGGAGGTAGAGGAGTGATATTTTGCATGGCCCAGGGGCAAAACAAAAATAAAAAAATAAAAAAATAAAAATATATATTTTTTTTTCGATGTTTAAAGTTGATTTTTTTTTTCTCTGACTCCTAAGAGTCTTCCCGCAGTCCGCCGGGGGAACTCTTAAAGAGTCTTCTCGCAGTTCCCGGGTTAATAGCCCTACGTTGGATACTCCGAGACTACTACCAAATAGGTTTTCCTTATTTGGTTATTTGGGAGATCGTCAAACCTCCCAATGATGAAAATTACATAATGGTGGTGAAGGAGTTAAGCTCCTCGGTGGTCTAGTTGGTTTGGAGCTGAACTTCTGCGCTACTGACCCGGGTTAGAGGCCCGGCCAGGTCATATCGCAAATTTGTTTAACCCTTTCTGTACTGGTGACGTCTTTTTTATTTTATTCTAGCTATAATTAGACAATTTTGTACAGTTTAAGAAGGATCTGTGGTTGTAAGAAAGGGTTAACCCGGCAAGCGCGATAGGCCTCACGGAAGGCTTCCTATAGGGAACGCGATAGGCCTCACGGAAGCAAGACCATAAAAAAAGCCTTCCAAAAAAAAAAAGGGCCTATCAAAACAAAGGATTTTGTCTCTAGGTGAGATAATTCCCCTCTAGTACTCATCCATGTGTTTCTCACCCCTCCCCCTCCCCTCCTTCCCCACCTTATTCCCCCCCCCCCCCCTCCTCAATTATCACCTATTTATCCTCTTATTATCATCATTTATCGGTTATTTTTCTCTCCCGCGATAATGTAGCACAAGTGGGTTGCATAAAAGATCGTTATGCAACACCCAGACACCGGCCCACACCGCCCCGCTCGTCTCAGTTGACTCCCAGACAGCGAGAGGGGAGGGCTGCCTGTGGCTCTCTCTCGCCTGAGATTATGACCGGGTGGCCAATATCTTCGTTTTTCACCACCCAAATGCTTTTCCCACTTATTTTAGCACTCTTGAAGGTTCATATATACATCATATATGTAAAATAAAAGCATACCGAAAACAAATAATGCTTTATATTGTAAATATAACGAATTCTGTCAGAATCCAGGGCTAGAAATGCACAAATAACTACCCTAGCACCTAGGTCTATATCGCGCTTGTCAGGTTAAGTGAGATAGTTTGAAGCCTTTTCATTGTTGGAAGTCCTTCTTAAGCTGAGTGATATCGTCTATTTGTAATTGTAACCATAATAAAGTTTAAAGGACAGCACCGGTACTGAAAGGGTTAATAGGGCCAAAGGTATAACAGTATTAAATATATAATGGGAAAGGGATCTGTAATGAATAAATGACTTAAATTGATTTTAATTGTTTAATCGTTGGAGTCTATACCACGTATCTGCTAGCCATCTAATGTCAGATTCCATTTTTATCAGTTTAACACTTCTAAACAAAATACGAGTTTGAGTACTGAACTTACCAAAGTATTAATAGAGAAGAACTAACGTCAATAAGACTAGTTTCACCTCAGTAGTAAAGTCCCCACCTGTCATCAAATATCACCATAAAAACCACCATAGCCATTTACACTATCTTGGCAGTATTGGTGATATGAAAACTGATAGTCAATGAGCCAGATCTCAAAATCACACAAATCGGTACCATCCAAGCTGGTCAAACTGTCAGCATAATTTCCATAAATGGGAACTCATTGATCAAAATTATCATATTGAATTAACATCACAACAATAAAAAGAAATTTCTTTTAGCTGGTCTGGTTAAACTAATTGTATGTAGGCCTATATATTATATATTTATGTATATATATATACAGTATATACTGTATATATATATATATATATATATATATATATATATATATATATATATATATATAGATATAGATATATATAGACATATACCTGTATATTTATTATATACTATATATAACATCATCATCATCATCATCATCAATCTGACGCCTCGCTTCCAGAGGAAGCGCCCCAAAAGGGATGGCCATGGCAGAAACTGCCTCCAGGCTCCCAGACATGCCCCCACTGACCCACTCCACAGTGCCATTTTCACTAAGTGGATTATGACCCTTAGCACTGAAGGAGCAGACCCAGAGCAGTCCCTTATCCGAATGGCAGTTCCACCACTGTTTTGCTATTTTATTTACCTTAGTAGGGCCCTCGCTAGAAGCATAGGATATATATACTGTATACTGTATATATATATATATATATATATATATATATATATATATATATATATATATAAAAGCTTATAATTGTAAGTGAAAGCCCTCTTGATGGCACTGATTTTCACCCTAACCCATGAAGTATGATGGAAATATTCTGTATATGTTTATAGTAATAAAAAAGAAGTACAGTTTATGTTTTATGTCCTAATGGCGGTATTCTAGGTAGGCCAGAATATTATCAAAGTACCAGATTCTGCATCTTTTGTGGTCTACCCTTGTGTACAACTCCCTCCTCAGTATACTGTACTAGTGAATCGTTAGGACACAAGTTTTATACATAAAATTTTAAGACTGAATGCTCCACACATACGTGCAGTTTCAGTCTCTTGTCCTAATGGCGGCATTACATGCACCACTGTTAAGGGCTGCTTCACTTGTCAAGTTTTAAAATTTGAGATCGGCACATTTAGTCCGATCCCAGGTCTTCCTCGGTCCACCCCTTGGTGCAGCTCCCTCCACAATCACAGACCTGCATCTTTTTACCCAATTTTTTAAATCCATTCTCTCTACATGCCCATACCATCCCAGTCTACTTGTATGCATCTCCTCACTAATACTCTTTATACCTAAGCGTCTCCTCAGCTCATCATTTGTTATTTTATCCTGCAGTTTGGCCACACACATCAATCTCACCATTCTCATCTCATTACGTTCCATTCTGTTGACATCCTCTACTTTAACGGCCCTTGTTTCTGAGGCATACGTCATTGCACTTCTAACACATAAGGTATACACCTTTCCCTTCAGGGGGAGAGGCATTATTTTCATGGTCAGAATTGGCAGCAGTTCTCTGAACTTCCCCCAGCCACATCTAATGTTAGCGACAGTGGCAGCCTCGGCCCCACCACCGGCAGTGATGGTATCTCCTAGGTAACAAAACTTGTCCACCAGCTCCAATGACTCATTTCCAAAATTCACAGCCACAGAATCATCATATAACACAAGCTCGCCCATGCACACTACGCACTCCAATTTCTCTATTTCTGACTTATCCTTCAGCAAGGGTCCTTTTATTCTACTACAGCGCTTACTCCCATGGTGCACCCAACATCGACAGATGCTACACCGAATCGAGTTAGAGCCCACACCCCTTCCACACACTGCACATGGGTATGCACCACTCTTTTCCACATTGCCTCATCTCAATCTACAATGCATAACCTTGGTTTAGTTAATATTGACTCTTAAACCCTTGCTCGCCATGCCCTCTCTCCATCTTCTGAATTTGGCCTCAGCATCTTGCACATTGTCAGCTATTAGGACTAAATCGTCTGCATAAAATAGTTCCCACGGGAGTCCGGATCTAAAATCTCTAGACAGTGCCTCCCAGACCATAATAAAGAGGAACCCTGATGAACTCCAACACAGATTTTCTCATCTTTAATAATGGTGTTTATCATCTCAGTGACTAAGCTGACATCAGTCTCCCCCGAGGCTTTTATCATCTAAGCGACAATGTCAGAGCCTCCTGGAGCTTTATCGTCGTTCATTTTATTGATTGCGTCGCTCACTACAGTTGGTGCTATCAAAGGTTGTGGTCCAGATATTGGTTTTTCGATAGGCTACTACGCTGATCCTTATCCCAGCTTGTATGTACTGTACTTCCTATTAACATTTTCCCCCCAGAGGGTAAGGGGGCCTTCACATATGGTGTAGGAAAAAAAGAATATGCCTCACGCATCCTTCTGCATGTCGTACAAGGCGACTAATAGGGGGGATGGTGTTAGACTTGCGGACCAAGTAGCCATCACTATACAATGAAGCCTTGTTATTGGCGCTAGCATTGTCTCCATGTGACAGTGCTGTGACAGGGCTTCATTGTCCTTGCTCCAAGTTGCCAAATGGCGGCACACTGGCGGTGGGTGTCGCTTCCCCTGGACCCGGATCTGGCGCCCTGGGCCCAACCTGGTCGAAATGGATCTAGAGGGTACAGTACGTAGTGTTTCCCCAGACTGGCACTTTCCGCCCAATACTGTAGTACAGGTGCCCGAACCTGGTGGTAGCGCTCTAGGAGGCTGCCCTGTCATTAGGCGAAAAATACCAGGCCAGTCGTAGTGCCGTGTATGCGCACGGGGTGCGTCCCTGCGGCTGGTTCTGGTGGGGCGTACCGATGCCACTGGATCCTACCCCCTTGTAATCTCTTGGGGGAAGGTGCTGGGAATGGACCCGGGGTAGACTGGAACCGGAGTTCTGAGGGGGGGTGATGCCCATTTGCCAGCCAAATTACCCAAATATGACTAAACAACCTAAAAAGAAACAACATAAGTCCGATGATCCAAAACTGCACAGGATAAGGACAAATGCCCCCCACAATCTCAGACTTGCTAGTGTGAATGTTGGTAGTTTGAATCTGTGTGCAAATGAAGTGGCTGAGATGTGCGAGAGGAGGCAAGTGGACGTCTGCTGTGCCCAGGAAATACTCTGGAAGAGGCATGGGGTACATGCAGTGGATTGTCGGAAGAACGAAAGATATAGGATCTACTGGATGGGGGTGGAGACTTGATAAAGCGAAAGGAGGAGTGGGTGTTCTGGTGGCTGAAGAGCTGGCGGAAACTGTGCTTCAGATTACGAGAGTTAGTGAAAGGCTGATTATTTTGAAGTTGAAAGTTGGTGAAAGAATTCTGAATGTGATATCTGCATATGCCCCACAGGGTGGTCTACAGAAAGAGATAAAAGAGGACTTCTGGAATGACACCGTCAGTGTCATATCAGGCCTCTCAGATAATGAAATAACAATCGTGGGGGGGGGGGGGATCTGAATGGTCACGTGGGAGCATCTGCAGATGGATAAGAGGGGGTACATGGAGGAAATGGTTACGGAAGGAGGAATCTGGAAGGCGAATATATACTGGAGTCCTGCGTTGCACTCAACATGATTGTGTGTAACACAAAGTTCAAGAAAAGACAGAGCCATCTGATCACATATAACTCTGGGGTCTCCAGTAGCCAGATAGATTACTTCTTGGTTAACAGGAAAGACTGGAAACTGGTTCGGAACGTAAAGGTCATCCCGAGCGAAGAATGTATCCCCCAGCATAAGCTATTTGTGTGCGACATGAGCTTATAGATATCCTAAGCGCAAGAAGGTATACATACCCAAATGGAAAGTGTGGCTGCTGAAGAACAAGGAAGTTAGGGATAGGTTTCATAGTGAACTGGAGGAGATGAATATAAATAAGGAAGCTAGGCCTAACGATGTAAATAGTCAATGGAACTTTCTTAAGCATAGCCTTATCGCTGCCACTGACAAAGTCTGTGGGAAAACAAAGGGTCACCCCAGGAATAAGACCTCCTGGTGGTGGAACGATGAGGTAGAACATGCTGTGAAAGAGAAAAGGAGATGCTTCAAACCATGGAAAAAGGGAGGCAGCAAGGAGGAATACCCGGCAGCTAAATGAACTGCCAAAAGTTATTTACAATGCTAAAAAAGGCAATAAGGACCTGGTCCTCGAACAAGTGTGTAACACTGACAATCCCAATGGCATATTCAACATAGCTAGGCGAGTTAAAGATGACAGTAGGGATATTATAGGTGAACAGTGTGTTAGAAACGATAATGGGAAGATTGTGTATGCAGAAAATGAAATCAGGGAAGCATGGAAGGCACATTATGAACGATTGCTAAATGTAGTTTGAATGGGATAAGGAACAGCTTAGTATCGAAAAACCAATATCTAGACCCCCTCCTTTGATAGCACCAGCTGTAGTGAGCGACGCAATCAATAAAATGAAGGACGGTAAAGCTCCAGGGTGCTCTGACATTGTCGCTGAGATGATAAAAGCCTCAGGGGAGACTGGTGTCAACTTAGTCACCGAGTTGATAAACACCATTATTAAAGATGAGAAAAACCCAGAGGATTGGCTCAAAAGTGTAATAGTAAATATATACAAAGGAAAAGGGGATGCGCTAGATAGAGGAAATTATAGGGGCCTGAAAATGCTTGACCAAATCATGAAGGTCTGTGAGAGAGTCTTTGAGGGTTTGATCAGGCAAAGCATCTCCATTGATGATATGCAGTTTGGTTTTATGCCAGGATGGGGTACAACCGATGCTATCTTCATAGTCAGGCAGATACAGGAAAGATACTTACTAAAAGGCAGGGATCTTTACTTCGTATTTGTAGACCTGGAGAAGGCCTTTGACAGGGTGCCTAGAGATGTGCAGTGGGCTATGAGGAAACTTGGTGTGGAAGAGTGGCTGGTGCGTGTGATAATGAAGATGTATGAGGATTCGCGAAGTGCGGTGAGGGTTAAGGGTGTACTGAGTGATGAGTTCGTAGTCCGTGTTGGAGTCCATCAGGGTTCAGTGTTAAGCCCCCTCCTCTTTATTATGGTCCTGGAGGCACTGTCTAGAGTTTTTAGAGGCGGACTCCCGTTGGAACTGTTTTATGCAGACGATTTAGTCCTGATAGCTGACAGTATGCAAGATGCTGAGGCCAAATTCAGAGAATGGAGAGAGGGCATGGTGAGCAAGGGTTTAAGAGTAAATATGAACAAAACCAAGGTTATGCATTGTAGATTGAGACGAGGCAATGTGGAAAAGAGCGGTGCATACCCATGTGCAGTGTGGAAAGGGTGTGGGCGTTAACACGATTCAATGTAGCATCTGTCGACGCTGGGTGCACCATGGGAATAAGCGCTGTAGTAGAATAAAGGGCCCCTTGCCGAAGGATAAGTCAGAAATAGAGAAATTTGAGTGCGTAGTGTGCAAAGGCAAGCTTGTGTTAAGTGATCATCCTGTGGCTGTGAATTTTTGAAATGAGTCATTGGAGCTGGTGAACAAGTTTTGTTACCTAGGAGATACCATCTCTGCCGGTGGTGGGGCCGAGGCTGCCACTGTCGCTAGAATTAGATGTGGCTGGGGGAAGTTCAGAGAACTGCTGCCAATCCTGACCATGAAAAGAATGCCTCTCCCTCTGAAGGGAAAGGTGTATGCCTCATGTGTTAGAAGTGCAATGACGTATGCCTCAGAAACATGGGCCGTTAAAGTAGTGGATGTCAACAGAATGGAACGTAATGAGATGAGAATGGTGAGATGGATGTGTGGGGCCAGGCTACAGGATAGAATAACAAATGTTGAGCTGAGGAGACGTTTAGGTATAAAGAGTATTAGCGAGGTGATGCGTACAAGTAGACTGGGATGGTATGGACATGTGGAGAGAATGGATGAACAAAATTGGGTGAAAAAATGCAGGTCTGTGATTGTGGAGGGAGCTGCACCAAGGGGTGGACCGAGGAAGACCTGGGATTGGACTATACGTGCCGATCTCAAATCCAAGAACTTGACAAGTGAAGCAGGCCTCAACAGGGTTGCCTGGAACGCCGCCATTAGGACAAGAGACTGAAACTGCACGTATGTGTGGAGCACTCAGTCTTAAAATGTTATGTATGTATGGATCACTCTGTCTTTAAAGTATATGTACACTCTAAGACACAAAAGCTGACTCAATAACTGTACAGTCTAAAAAAAAAAAACAGTCTATCTATTTACTATCTATTAATTCTATTTACTCATGCCCATTCCCCATTTTTTTTTTTTTTTTTTTTTATCTGAGGGTGGCCAATTCTAGACAGAGCCCGAACAGGGACAATATAACACAAAATCACACACATCTAGGTCACCCAGGAGAAGACCCAGAGACCAGGGATCACCAAGGTCATTCCAGCACTCCCCCGGCCCCCGACCTCCCGGAGAAGCTCCGGTCTCAGCAGGCACACATGCAGCGAAGCCGTCACCACAAGCCCGCCCACCACACTTTGAGGCGTACCCTTCATATACTGTATACTGGCTCCCCGGGCCAAGCGACTGACGGACTATTATCTAGTCCAACTTTGAAGACATACGCCGTAAAGGCCCCATTTTGCCATATACACTGATGGATCCAAGTCTACTTCTGGTGTTGGGTTTGCTGCTGTCTCCCGCACCACCACCCTTCAAGTTTCCCTCCCACGACATGCAACAATATTCACTGCTGATATCCTTACCAACCAATCTGCCATTAACATTATCCACAGACGTTTGTCATTTACAGTGACTCCCGTAGTGCTCTTGATGCCCTCTGTACCTATTCTCCCTCCCACGTCTTAGTATCATCCATCCAGTACTCTCTCCATATGTTTCGCACAAATGGCGTGAGGATGCAGCTCTGCTGGATTCTAGCCCATATTGGGATTCAGGGAAATAGACGCTGATAAAGCTGCAAAAGCTGCTGTTAACAAGACACTCCGAGTCTCCGACAGACTCATCTTCCTTTAAATACTGTAACTGGTTGTCTCTGATTAAGCCTTATATCCTCTCTTCATGGCAGACTCTTTGGGAGGCTAATCCTTGTACTAATAAACTTTGTGCCATTAAACCTACTTTGCGCCCCTGGCCCTCCTCATTTCAGTCTCATAGACGTGAAGAGGTACTGTTAACGAGACTCCGAATAGGTCATTCCCGTCTAACCCATGGTTACTTAATGTCCACCCCTCATGATCCGTCCCCCGATCGCACCACTTGTTGTACTCCCCTCACTGTTCATCACATCTTTAGTATCTGCCCTGCTTATTCCCGTTATCTTACTGCTTACTTTGATAATAAATCCCTTGCTGACTTTCTTTCTGACTCTGACTTTTTCCTTGTTTCCTATAATTCAGTATCTACGCCATTTTAACCTTTTAACCGCAATATGATTCAATCCTTCGGGCCAGCCCTGTGAGAGTCTTGTTCTAGACTCAGTGGTCTGGTTAAACAAACTTTTAATTAATTAATTAATCTAGTCCAACTGGCGCCCGACCCCTTCTCTCAAATGACCGCATTTTCACTCATTTATTCACAAGCATTCTCCATTCATTCCTGTTTATTACCACTTCCTTTGCCTGATCTAATAGTCATTCCTCTATCTTTCAAAGCTTGTCCTACACAGTCTCTCCATCTCAATGGGGGTCTTCCTACCCCTCTATCTCTTCTTGTATCTGACTCACATATTCTCTTTGTAAGCCTTTATCTTCCATTCGTTTAACACAGTGGTTCTTAACCTGGGGGGCGTTTGACAATGCTAGGGGGGGGGGGGGGGCGTGGTGTAATCAAAGTTCAAAATAGGGCTAGGCCATTCAAATGCATACAGGGTGCCGGGTAGGCCTAATCGCAAAGATATATATAAATAAGAAACTTTGATAAGAAAAATTCACAACCGTCATTCCGAGTAACCACATGTAGTGTTGACATAAAACAATTAATCAGTTTTAATCCTTGCATACAGATTGGTTATTTGTTCGCCCTTTTTACAGTATCTTGCGTCTTTGGAGTGGATAAAAAAAAAAAAAATCTAGGCACCAGAGGCGGAGGGGGGAGGGGCATCATGAATAGTCCTGACCAAAGGGGGGCGCGGTGCTAAAAAGGTTAAGAACCACTGGTTTAACATGACCATACCCAGCTCAGCACCCTTCTGTCCACTCTGGCCGACAAATGTTCCTGCTGCCCCACTCTCCTAAGTATCTCTTTATTCCTCAATCTGTCTCTACGAGTCACTCCACACATACTCCTCAAGCAGCTCATCTCCATCACATCCAGCTTTCTTCTCTCCTTTGCCTTCAGAGCCAATGTCTCAGCCCTATAAATCACTGTTAGTACAACAATCCCTTGATACATTGCACTTTTAACTTTCATTCCAAGATTTCTCACCTTCCACATAGTTCCCATTGCTCCAAAAACTTTCTTTCCTTCACATACTCTCTATTTTACCTCCATTTCCATACCTCCATTCCTGCTTATCGTTCCTCATAGATATTTAAAACACTCTACTTGTTCCAATATTTCCCCATCCAGCCTCACATCTAGATTCACCCTACGATCACCCCTATTACACACCATCACTTTACTTTTATTGACGTTCACCTTCAGCTTCCTCCTCCCACAAACCACACCAAATTCTTTGAATACCCGCTGCAGTTTCTCCTCAGAATCCACTACCAACGCTGTGTCATCAGTGAACAGCAACTGATTCAACTCCCAATCTCTACCATTCTTTCCTACTAAACCCAATCCTCTACCCATAGTACTCATTTTCACCTCCCTCACCACACCATCCATATATACTTTAAGCAGCCACGGTGACATTACACAACCCTGTCGCAAAATTACATTTACCTCAAACCATTATTTCCTACTCTAACACACGCTCTGCTCTCATCATAAAAACTCTGAACAAATTTCCTCCAATTTAATAAATCCTTAACACCTTCCTAAAACAGCAAACCAAAGCTCAGAAATTTAAATACCTGTATTATGTAAATAATAATATATTTGATTCAATTCTGGATAGGTTTCACAAATTTAAGGCCACGATTAATACATACATACATACATACATACATAAAATTTTAAGACTGAGTGCTCCACACATACGTGCAGTTTCAGTCTCTTGTCCTAATGGCGGCATTCCAGGCAACCCTGTTAAGGGCTGCTTCACTTGTCAAGTTTTTGGATTTGAGATCGGCACGTATAGTCCGATCCCAGGTCTTCCTCGGTCCACCCCTCGGTGCAGCTCCCTCCACAATCACAGACCTCCATTTTTTCACCCAATTTTGTTCATCCATTCTCTCCACATGGCCATACCATCTCTGTCTACTTGTACGCATCACCTCGCTAATACTCTTTCTACCTAAACGTCTCCTCAGCTCATCATTTGTTATTCTATCCAGCAGCCTGGCCCCACACATCCATCTCACCATTCTCATCTCATTACGTTCCATTCTGTTGACATCCTCTACCTTAACGGCCCATGTTTCTGAGGCATTTGCACTTCTAATACATGAGGCATACACCTTTCCCTTCAGGGGGAGAGGCATTCTATTCATGGTCAGAATTGGCAGCAGTTCTCTGAACTTCCCCCAGCCACATCTAATTCTAACGACAGTGGCAGCCTCGGCCCCACCACCGGCAGAGATGGTATCTCCTAGGTAACAAAACTTGTCCACCAGCTCCAATGACTCATTTCCAAAATTCACAGCCACAGGATCATCACCTAACACAAGCTCGCCTTTGCACACTACGCACTCAAACTTCTCTATTTCTGACTTATCCTTCGGCAGGGGTCCTTTTATTCTACTACAGCGCTTACTCCCATGATGCACCCAACATCGACAGATGTTACATCGAATCGAGTTAGCGCCCACACCCTTTCCACACACTGCACATGGGTATGCACCACTCTTTTCCACATTGCCTCGTCTCAATCTACAATGCATAACCTTGGTTTTGTTAATATTGACTCGTAAACCTTTGCTCGCCATCCCCTCTCTCCAACTTCTGAATTTGGCCTCAGCATCTTGCATAATGTCCTAGAGTGTATGTACAGTATGTTTGTATGTATGTACAGTATGTACTGTATGTATGTATGTACAGTATGTACTGTATGTATGTATGTATGTATGTATGTATGTATGTATTATTGTATGTATGTATCTATAGAGCAGGTGGGTATTTTAATGCAGTGGTGACTTAAGTGTTGTTAATATTGAGGAATGTGAACCCACAGGGTGTGGAAGTAGACATGTGACATCAGGCAATAAATTTGCAGGTATTCTCTTCATGTTTATATACATCACTAAAAACTTAACACCTGTTTACATAAACTTAATAATATGGAAGGGTTTATAGACCTTCACATAGCTTACAATATGTTACAATAGAAAATTAAAGTACAATATACTGTACATTTTAAGCACAGTACCCTTGACTAGAATTAATGTTTGTCACTCTACAGTACTGTATAATATGGTACTTTGTCACTCAAGTACTGTACACACAAAGTCAATAGTTCAGCAATAATATTGATGACAAATTGTATAAATTCCAGTTATAACAAGATATTTTGACAATTCTTTGGTTGAAAAATAAAAAAGTAATCATTTAAGGGTGGTTAGAATACAACTTAGAGCTGTATAAGTTAAGTTCTTCATAAACCACTTACATACTGTTGTTTCATATCTAGTTTGTTGGTGAACTATTGAGAGCGGCTGTACGTCTGTATATATACAGAAATTAACTGCTCATATCCAAACATTGTTGGGTTATTGCAAAATTCAAAGACACATTGTTCCTCATGATATCACATGTATATACTTTATTATATAATTATGAGCAAAGAAAACATATATAATTTTAATTTGATCATCACTTATAAGATAAGCTTCAAACCATTGATGAGATGTTCCCTGGAATGCATTCCTAATTATACAAGCAATACATTCCTAATTACATACAATAATCCAAATATTTAACTGTACAATAATTCACAAAACATTAGGCAGCTATTACTGTGGTGCAGTGTTACATGTAATGCCATAACGGAAGTTGCAACACATTTTCACAAGTACAGTATGTGCATCTTATTGGAAGAAAAATCCATTAGACATTAATGACTGAGATCAATTTTGAGAGCTCTTGATTTACACAGCTACAGAACATAAATAGCCAATAATTTACCATACTGTAGTATCATGGCATAATTTTTGCTCAGCTATAAAATATAAACTATGCGATGGTTTCTGTTGGCCAATGTTCTTACCTGGTACAGTATAATTATATATAGCACCTTCTGTCCTTATTTGCCTCTTTTTACATTATTCTGTGGACCATATTACACTGCTAATTACAGCAATTATGTTTATACCAAATTCATTATACAGTGGAGCCCCCATTTTCGCTACACCGGTCTTCGTTGATTCAATTCTCGCACCACACACCAAATATTCCCAATTTCAATTCTCGCGCCAAAAGCCTCAATTCTCGCATCAAAATCCCAGCCGAAACCCGAAAAATTAGCAAAAATAACAAAAAACTCAACATAAAACTAGAAAACAAACTAAAACAATAAGTTTGTTTTAACATAACAAAAGAATCTGCCAGGCGCTTGCCGTTTAGAGACGAAATCCGAGTGAATCCGAGATCCGATCGTCAAATGCACAAGATGCCGCCATCTTTGTATGACATCATCACTAAGCAGACGCTTGCAGTTTAGCTAGTAGCCTATCTGTGTTGACAAAACAACCGTTTGCAAGCCTTTTTGTGCCTGAACCCCTTATCTCTCACGTTTATTATAACCTCTAGTACATCTAGTGATAGGGATGGTTGGCCTGGTGGTAGCAATGAAGGAATTTCATGCTCAAAACACAGAGCAAAGACCAGTCCATGTCGGACGAAAGCGATTGAAATGCCTAGCCTAGACGATGTTAGCCTAGGCTAGGCTAAATATGACAATGATTTATAATAAAATCTGAGTGGTAAGTAATCTTCTCATAATATGTATTTATAAGTCTTTTCCTCATAATATGTATTTATTGGATGTATTTGGGGCAAAATGGGTACTTGGGTGGCTGGACGAATTTAGAACCTAGCCCTAGGCTAGGCCTAAAATATTTTGCATGATAGAAACAATGCCCCAATCTACAGTATTTATGGTTAGGACTGTCATTTAGCCATGTCTATATTATTATTTACAATGCATAAGATTTAGGCCTAGGCTACTTGATGTAGCCTAGACAAAAAACATGTTTTCATAGCCTAACACTGGGAAAAAGTGCGGTAATTGTTTAGATATTGGGAATTTTTTTCTAGTTATTAAAAACTTATTCTATGGTGTATTATATGATACAGTATAATGCATAAAATTTAATAATTTGTGTACAATAAAACATGTTTTCATACGCAAAAAATAGAAAAAGACGCAAATTTTGGCATGAGCACGGAACCGATTGAATTTTCCCCATAAGAACAGTGCCCCGATCTTGGCTGTTTCAATCCTAGCTCTATTTCTGCAGAACCGATTAGCAGCTAGGATGGGGGCTCCACTGTATATTGTTTGATAATTATACTTTTTAATTGGAGGGACGCATACCAGAGTATCGGTAGAGTATTTTACATACAATATATAAAATATTGTTGTATGCCCATATGATACTGTAATCCTGATTTAATTTTCACAGCCATTAAAACATGTCTATCATGAAGTTGAGAAGTAACAGTTTTGTCAGCACTGCGCTGTAACTAATATTGGTATAGTTATTTGATGTTAACCTTCATAGTAGATTGTACAGTTAGCTCAAGATGTTCTTATACCTTATATCATATACGGTCCTGTTCAAACATTGTTCATGTCCGTTTATCTAATATTTGTTAAGTTGCTATTATTATTATTATTGTTTTGTTTGCTGTGTTTGGCATGCATTTCAGTTATGTTGCCGAGTTTCTTAATATTAACTCCACACTGTACTTTGTTTTTGTATCAGGATGTGATCTCCTTGCCAAACTCTGAACTAATCCTTTGGATCAGAGTCTTACCTGAAACTTAAGAGTATTTTGGGACACATTTGTTCTTTTAATTCTGGCTATTAGTTGATGATTTTTTAAGATTATGAAGGAGTTGTAGGAGTCTCATGGAGTTAACTGAGATAGATTTGAGTTAACTGAGATAGATTTGATTGCCTGAGGACCTGAATAAAATTGTTTATTGTTAGCCAGAATAAAGTTAAAATGCATCCTCAAGTGCAGAAAAAGACAATTTTATAATAATAATTTATAAACATTTTCATTAATCAATAACTGTAGCTAGAAAGTGGCTGGATGTCCTTTTTACTAGTCATTGCTTCGGTATGCTAAAATATAATTCTTACACAATGGCGCCTACACACATGGGGCTACTGTGTTCGAGTGACGTGATAAATAGCTTGAAATGAGGCACAGATAATGGTTTAGCTAATTAAAAAAGCCTATATTTGCTTAACAACACTATTCAAGATCAACAGGTAGAGACCGTAATGATTTTAGATAACATTGATGAGCCCTGGCAAGATTTTAGATTGTCTGCAATGGCCCATATCTAGCCATCAATCAAACAAATTGGCAAAAATATATTGGACATGATACTACTGTGAAGGCGCCTATTAGCCAAATAAGCAATGTAAACATGGGGTGGGGTAGGGGAATATCTTGAGCCAACTTTACAACACACATTGATAAGATATTTTGAACGTCATTGAGAAATCTATTGTAAAATTTAGCACACAATTGAGCTGTACTGTAAAACAAACTATTGTATAGCTGATTAGATTCATATTTAGATGGAAATTTTGGTGCTCTGAAATAAACCTGGTGAAGTTGTGTTAACCCATTCAATACCGGTGATATCCTTTTCATTATATTCTGGTAACTATTAGAAAATTTTATTCGGCTTAGGAAGGACGTCTAACAATTAAAAGGCTACAGACTAGTTGAATTAATCCTTGTATCTACCATATCTCTCTAAGCTTCATAAAAGCGTTTAAATGTAGCCAATAAGAAATATAAAAGGCGTCACCGTTACTGAAGGGGTTAACTGGAGAATACACTCACACCTTTGCATTCACTATTTAAAGGGGGATGGGTCGTATATATTTGCTCCTTTATATAGGCCTACTTTTATCATTTATTTTAGTTTCCTCCTTAGACCTCCATCAATCTTTTAAACAAATCATCCATTAGATCCCCCTTTTAGATTAATTTGTAGGCTACATTTTTCGGTAGAAAAATGTTCCGGCCGAAGGCCAGTTCTTCCAAAATTACAGGTTCATTATCGTTCGCAAAGAAGAAAATTGACACCTAAAAAGCACAAAAGGTCTTAATATTGACAAAGAAATGGGACGAAAGGTCTTAAAATCGACAAACTAATGGGGTAAATATTAAAATCTGAAAACTAATGGGGCTAAACATCAGGGAGAAGGGGGGCCAGAAAATCGGCCCCTCTCACCTTAAATTAGTTCTCACAGCTTGAGGGAGTTTCACAAGAGAGCCTTTGCCCTCAACTTCCTTTCCCGCAACTCCGATCCGGCAACTACTTAAATAAACTTTTGTAAGAAATGTTGTCACCTTTAGTAATCTACCCCCAGTCTAGTTACCAATAAATGTGTAATATCACCAACCTACCTATTATTCTTCAAATAAACCTAATTAATTAAATCATATTGACATAAACTTTAAAGACTGTGTACAGTTTCAGTTTTATGTCCTAAACATTACAGGCAGCCAATACCAGTGTAAAAGGAAAAAGGAAAATGCTATCTCAATATTGCCAGAATGAGGTTGTGGGTAATTAATTGACAATAAAGGTTCTTGTGTGATACTCCCTAAATTAATGCTATCAAAACAAACTACACTGCATAATGTTAACAAGTCACAAACTACATAACAATACCTACAATAACTGAATCTGTTCTTGGATGAATGATGGTGTATAAAATAATTTGCAGTAGTAGAGCGCAGTAGCTTCAAAAGGCCGGTGTCACACAAGCACTCCATCGACAGATAATTCTCTGAGTCACTGTATTGAAGTACTGTACAAAATATACAGTACTGTACCAAGAAAAAGCCTATTCCAGTACAGTATAATACAGTAATTATAAAAGTTTTCTCAATATTTATTCTATTTATTATGACTTCAAAATTCTGAGCTACAAGATTCATATTACCGTCAATACTAACTCATATACTCTATATTTTGGCAGGAAGACTTACCCTGACATTTTGATGGAATCACTTTCCTTCTCCATCTATTCTATTTTTTGTTCCCTTGCTCCTTTATGTCTCCTTTATGTCTCATCCTGTACAGCTTCTTACGTTCTCTACGAGCTTGTGATTTGTCCCCAATATTGTAAAATCCTTAGCTTTGGCTGAGGTGAGCCCTATAAGTGTTTCGTTTTGTAACTCAGTGGTCTGGTTAAACCACAATTAAAAAACAAATTATATACAGTATATATTTATATATATACATATATACCGGTATATAAATTATATATATATACAGTCTGTATACAGAATAGGTTTACGACAGGGTTGTGTAATGTCACCATGGATGTTTAATATGTTTATGGATGGTGTGCTGAGGGAGGTGAAAATGAGAACTATGGGAAGAGGATTGGGTTTAGTAGGAAAAAATTGTAGAGATTTGGAGTTGAATCAGTTGCTGTTCGCTGATGAAACATTGTTGGTGGCAGATTCTGAGGAGAAATTGCAGCGGGTAGTTGTTGTTGTTCCCTAAGCTGCCTGGCCGAACAGCCCCAAGTCCCTAAGGAAGGCCATGGCCACGGTCGGGCTTTCCCAGGAGTGTAGATTGTGTTGTTGGCATAAGTGGTTGTGTGAAGTGCAGTCTTCTATGATGTGTTTAATAGTATGGGGTGCTGTGTTACAACCTGGGCAGGAGTCGACGACAGAGTCATCCAGTCTCTTCTGATAGCTCAGAAGGGCTGGATGGTGTCCGCATCTCAGCCTGGCCAGGTGGACTCTGTCCTCGCGAGGAAGGGAGGATTCAGAAGGATGGATTTCGGGAGGTCGTGCCTGCAGCTGCGTGTTGTCTATGAGTGAGTGGATGGAACGGCGAGAGATATGAGTATGGATGTGCTTCTGGAAGCTGGTTTGGGGTGGGCAGGGAGGGAGAGAAGATAGTACAGTATTTGTGTGTCATAGCGTGTGCTGGGTATTGTTTTATTATTTCTTGGTGTCTGTGGATGTGTTGCCATGTAGTGCAGTGGGTGGTGTTGGTTCGTGGAGGCTGCTGCCAGGAATTGAGTGCCTCTCATGTCCAGATGGTCTTTGAATTTGAGGACTTTGGTTTCTTGATGTAGGTGATCTGTAGGTGAAGTAGCTGTGCAGCCTGTGATGATTTTTAGGGCTTTATTTTGAATAGTCTGTAAGGTCTTATGATGTGTTTCAGCTAGGTTAGAAGCCCAGGCCGGGCTTGCGTATTCCATCACTGATCTTATGTATTGTTTGTAAACTGTGGTGGTGGTTTCTTTGTTGTGTCCAAATTTTGTGTGGGCAAGTGACCTGAGGGCATTAAGTCTGGGTGTCAGTTTCTTTTTAATGTTTGTGGTGTGCTGTTTGAATGTCATTTGAGTATCATATGTTATTCCTAGGATTTTGGGTGAGTGTGTGTGTGTTAGGGGTATGTTGTTTATGGCGAGTTGCGGGGAGAATGCGTGATCTCCTGTCCAGCTTGTGAGGAGGGTTGCAGTGGATTTGGCTGGGGCTAAATCAAGTCTGTTTGTAGTGCACCAGTCATGTAATGTGTTGAGATAGGGTTGAAGGAGACTTGTTGCTGTGGCTGGGTCTTGGTCTGTGCATGTTATTGTTATGTCGTCTGCGTAGGAGGCTATGTTTATTTGGGGTGTATTGGGTGTATTTATATCATGCATGTACAGATTAAAGAGTGCGGGCGACAGGACGGATCCTTGCGGGACTCCGCTTGGGAAATTTCTGATGCTAGATGACTGACCGGCAAAAGACACGTGTGCACATCTGCCTGCTAGGAAGTTGGCCAGCCACCTTTTTGTGTTGTTGTTGTTGTTGTTGTTGTTGTTGTTGTTGTTCCCCAAGCTGCCTGGCCTAACAGCCCCAAGGCCCCGAGCAAGGCCAAGGCTATAACCGAGCGCCCCCACAGAACCCTCCCTGCCGACCACAATAAAGCCTGGGTGACCGAAGCCACTCCATGGCGGGGAGCGGAGGAGGGTGCGGAAACGCCCGGGAAACCAAAGACCCACCCAGGGCCCTGTGCCCCTCAGCAATTATGAAGAGAAAGTTGAGGGGCAAAGGAAAAGTGTGACGCTTTGGTTTCCAATCTTGGTAGATTGGGAGGTCAATCCACGGAAGAGACGCCGTCTCTTGAGATCTAGAAAATATATAAGTAAAAGGAACAGTCAGAGTAAGCTATGGGTATGGCAGAAATCGCTCAGTTCTCACTCTGATAGACCAGCCCATCACCACATGACTAGAATCCAATCCTCTCGGCATCAGCTAGGAAAGGCCCTAGAAAGCCGCCTTTGGCGGGGGGATATAGTGGAATAAGTAGAGTGTTCTAAATATCTAGGAGGAACGATAAGCAGGAGTGGAGGTATGGAAATGGAGGTAAAACAGTGTGTGAAGGAAGGAAGGTTTTTGGAGCAATGGGAAGTATGTGGAAGATGAGAAATCTCGGAATGAAAGTAAAAAGTGCAATGTATCAAGGAATTGTTGTGCCAACAGTGATGTATTGGTCTGAAACATGGGCTCTGAAGGAAAAAGAGAGAAGAAAGCTGGATGTGACGGAAATGAGCTGCTTGAGGAGTATGTGTGGAGTTACTCGTAGAGACAGTCTGAGGAATGAAGAGATACGTAGGAGAGTGGGGCAGCAGGAACATTTGTCGGACAGAGTGGACAGAAGGGTGCTGAGCTGGTATGGTCATGTTGAACGAATGGAAGATGAAAGGCTTACAATGAGAATATGTGAGTCAGATACAAGGGAGATAGAAGGGCAGGAAGACCCCTATTGAGATGGAAAGACTGTGTAAGACAAGCTTTGGATGATAAAGAAATGACTATAGATCAGGCAAGGGAACTGGTAATAAACAGGAATGAATGGAGAACGCTTGTGAATAGATGAGTGAACATGTGGTCATTTGGGGGAAGGGGTCGGGCGCAAGTTGAACTAGATAATAGTCCATCAAGCGCCTGGCCCGGGGAGACGGTTTATATGAAGGGTGCGCCTGGAAGTGTGGTGGGCGGGCTTGTGGTTTCGCTCTGCTGCATGTCTGCCTGCCGAGATCGGAACCTCTCCGGGTGGTCGGGGGCCGGGGGAGTGCTGGAGGGACCTTGGTGACTCTGGTCTCTGGGTCTTCTCCTGGATGACCTAGATGTGTGTGAATTTGTATTTTGTTTTTGTGTGTTCATTGTTTTCTGTTGTGTTGTTTCTATTCTGGCTCTGACTTGAGTCGGCCGGCCCCCCCCCCCCCAAAAAAAAGGAAAAGTGGGGATTGGGCCTGAGTATATAGATAGATAGATAGATAGATGTATATAAAGAAAATCACTTTATATACGATTGTAATATAAGCAGGAGAAAAAGCCCACACTGGCAATGAAAAACATTTTGGAATATATATTTTTCGTCTGTCAGTGTGGGTTTTTTCTCTGATGATCATACCAGCGTGATTTTCCTGCCATCATGGTCTGCATGCCCTATGAGAGTTCTAGTATGGAGCTCATGTTGTCTGCTTAAACTAATGAACAAAATAAATAAATTAATTAATTAATTAAAGTACTGTAAATCATGTCATAGTAGATATTTCACTATGAATCCTGTGACTCGGAATTTTGAAGAGCCATAAAAAATACAAGAATAAATAACAAAAATCCTTCAAAGTAACAGGATAACTTATACCGGATTAAAGACTTTTATACAATTCGCTGGTAAAAATGCTTGTCTGACGCTGGCTTAATACTGCACATGACCTCTAGGTAACCCTTTTAATACGGGTCACAGTTTGGTTTCTCATTGTATTCTGACTAACGTTAGATTATTTTATTCAGATTAGGAAAGAAGTTACTTAGTCAAGAGGCTTAAAAGTACCCCGAGTAACTCTTTCGGTACAATATTTCCCAGTTTTCTTGATTTCTATCTCACAACATTTTCTTGTTACACTATAGCTGGTATCACACGAGCGATTTTTCCCTTAAATTTTAATGTGAACACTGGTCTGGCAGCTTATTAAGTCAATATTTTTCTGTCAACATTTCTGGAATCTTATTGTGCTGGTGTTGAAAATTAAACTGAAAATACACTAATTGAGGTGACAGAATTATTTAACAAGTTTAGCTCATAAGCTGCCAGACCAGTCTTGCCGATATAATTTGAGAGACAAAGTGCTTATTTTTTTCCATGTACTTTTTTTTCGTCCATTTTGGCCTGCCAGCTTTGGAATAAAACCTTTGTAAGGTTTTTGTCACCTATAATAATCTATCTTCATTTTAGTGCACATCAGTTCCAAATTGTTGCCTATTAAAAATTGCTGGAAAAAGCCTGTGTGAATCCTCAAGATTATCATAATTTCATGTCTAGCTCACATTTCCCCACATCACTATATTATACACTGCAATATAGTTATCAGGAATTATCTTTTGCGCTGAGCACTTTTCGGTATGTGCATCACTCGTTTGGTTTTGATTTGCTAAACATGTTACAAAATCACTTTATCATGTTCGCATTATTTGTATTTTCTCAGATTTTATCAGTGTCTTGTGCGAGAGTAAAATAGCTTCAGTAGTTTGTTGCAAATTGATCAGGGTGCTTCTGATTTTCATTTACCAGTACACTCCTGTATTGCACATCAAATCTAGAGTAATAAGAGATCACTAATTTACTGCAGTAAACATTCTATATATGTGTTCTATGGAGTGATACCTACTGACAGATGAAGCCTCTTCCTTTCAGTAATAGTGTTTTCTATAAGGTAACATGCCACTTGTCAACTCCACTCAGTCTTTACTAATCTTGGAGAGGCCAACAATAGTCTAGATACTATTACTGCACTTGGATTGATATCTGTCTATCTATTCATATTTTTTCACCAACCAACTTGTTTCAATTTGATATGATGCATACTTTCCAGTAATAATAATCCCTATTAACGGAACTGTAACAATGTTAACAAATTAATATCATATACTGTACCCTAACTTTTCTATTATAATTACCATAGTATATCTATTAATAGTTGGTGATCACCATGTTATATTACTGTTTAACTGCATGACTAGTGTGGTACATAACATAGGGACATTACTCTGAGATATAGTTGAAGTATATGCAAGTGTTTCAATAGCTTTAAAAGTTCATCGTGTGGCTAAGGTCAGTGCAATACTGTACATACTATACCCACTTGTAATCATGAGAAATGTTCAATTATAACTTGAGATTCCTAAAGAATGACACATATATAAGTCTATAATATTTCCCATATACGTAATGCACACTTTCAACATGAAATACTTCCATTCATTCACATGATTGCAAAGGTTTGTGCTTTAGTTTTGCACGGTGAGCAAGTAAAGGTTAAGCAAATGCTGAAACACTTGTCATATTTCATAAGCATCTTTTTCCATTAATTTCCTACCAAGTTGAGATTAGAACTGTATGAAATGGGGATTAGGCTAATGCTCCATACTTACCACTGCCAATGGTAACACATCTTGAGATTCTTCCTTGCACTATACCTTACTATGCATTATACGATATATTCTACTGTATTGCCTTCGGAGAGGTAGTAAGCATTTCTACTCTGTGTACAGTACTGGATCTAGAAATTTGATATACACTGTAATTCTCTCATGCTTTAACATGTGGCATCGAAACACATTGACCAGTGCATTTTTGAAAGAGAATGAAGAGGTTCATAGGATACTGAGCCATTTTTCACACTTATTATAGTTTTACTAACTACAAAAACTTATTTCAAACCAAGTATTTTCTTGATTTGGGTAGTTTTAGAAATTGGAATTGTTTTGATTATTCATAAAAGATCAAATAGAAGGATCTGTAATAAATATCTTACAAATAATGTATGACGATTAGTGACATATGGGACGTCCAAATATATTTTGATGGAGCAATCCCAAAAATAACGGACTGAAAAATTGGCTCATTGAGTTGAGGATGACGTGGAAGGAAGAGGATAGTGAAGGAGGAGGAATAGTGGATTGATGAACAGTAGAAATGAATGAAAAGAAAAGGAGAATTGAGTTGAGATAGACGGGCTGACAAACTAGCGACTGCAGTATTCATAACATGTCATAAAATAAAATATCTTCTTTTTAGTCATTATTATTACATATAAACAGTTAAAGTTAAGCGTTACAGTTCTTAGTACCTCTTTGGAAATTATCATATGGCCAAAAATATGCTACTTCCGCTAAATTTTCTTGTATTCCTTCTCATGTTCATTCTAGTTACTGTATACAGTATAACCAAATTGCCTCAGTTTGACACCCTGGAGATTGAGATATGTCGAGGGAAAGCAGAGGTGGATGGACGGAAAACGAGAGTGGGTGGAGGGAGAGCGGAGATGGGTGGGAGAGGGGTAGAAGTAGGGTTTATTAAAGTGTGTAACTGAGACGAGGGTGGGTGGTGGGAGAGCGGAGATGGATGGGAGGGGGGTCAGAAGTAAGGTTTATTAAAGTGTGTAAGGGAGACGAGGGTGGGTGGTGGGAGAGCGGAGATGGATGGGAGGGGGTTAGAAGTAGGGTTTATTAAAGTGCGTAAGTGAGAATCAGACAAAATATAGCTGAATTCTAATAAGCCAAAATGCACCAGAAATTGTCTATAAGTTTTGTGGTATTTGTTATATACCGGTAACAGCCTACTGAACAACACAGTTTTTTGCTATATGAACTATTTTCTGGATTATATGACCCTACAAGCTTATTCATACAATGTGTAACACAACTTTTATAACCAGTTAATTGAAAAATAATACTGTATATACATACATTTTAAGGACTAAGGAATCCGTAAGAGGTACGGCTTCAGACATGAGACTGAAACTGTACTTCTAATGGATCACTTGGTCGATAACGCCTCTTGTACCTTTTATTCTGGCTAACAAAGGATATTGTTTTGAAGTTTAAGAAGGTCCTAAGTTATTCAGAAGGTTTATTGAGATAGCATTTGCCCCTTCGAGTCCTGAAGTTACATTATAAGCTAAAGAAATTTGTCTGATGGTAATCAGAATAAGATAAAAATTATGTTATCATACTCAAGGGGTTAAAGTTTATGTATGCATGTATAAAGTTAACCATAAATAATATTTTGCAATAAGCTATTAATTAGATTGATCATATTAATTTAAATTAGTTGGTATAATATGCTTGCTGGTTTCAGTTCACACTTATCAGTCATAATGGCACAACATTTGTTTAACACTTTGTCATACAAAATTCCTCTTATTAGTCACTGAAGATTTGTTTACAATGTATACACTAGTACAAACAATATATTGATTCAACTTTGCATATCTATAAACTTAATTTTGTTAGATGAAATATATTGTTACAATGGGATTATATTTACAAAGTACAACAGAGTAGAAAACCCAAGCTTTTTATTATTTCACAGGAATTTTCTACAAGAGAATATTCCCGTAACCAAAGCGTACAAGTGTAAGGTATTAGGTAGCATTGATGATTGTCACAGGGCTTCCTACACAGAAGTTTCAGCACTCACAATAGAACCCTTCTTTTGGAGTTGAGGCTCTTCAATCTGCAAGAGAATAGTAATTTCCTTGTTATTTTTGTCTTCAAATCATCATCCAATTACACTTTTAACATAATACTGTACTGCATTGGTTCACTAACTCATTGATTCACAAGAAGTTCCTACTTGTTCAGTATGGCAACATAAAAGGAGTTTGTGTTCATTACCTAGCATAGTGTATAGTATGTAATAGTAATTATGTTCCTGGATATATTGAGAATGTGAATTTAACTTGATAATGAGCAAACTACATAAGTTATAATACTGTACTGTATGTGAATGGTGCAGACCACTTTTTTCCTGCAGTGAAAACAATTGGACCCTGTTGAAGTATACTGTTAAAAATTTCATACAATTAAGGAACTCCTAAACCATAGATATATATTTTTACAGTACAGAATTACCTGGTAACTAGTTTTAAAGCAAGTAAGAATTCAATCAAGTTTATTGATAGTCACCCCACGAGAGATCTACATTGGGACTAACCTACAATAAGAGGTATGTGATGACCTATACTCACTCTGTATTAGGAAGAAACTGGTATTAAAGAGAGTGAATGTAACTTCCTTTAACTACTATTACTTAGTTTGGGGCTTGAGATGTAGATACTAGTAGAGATGGAATGAATATAAATTTTCCATATTTGCGAATGCGAATGCGAATATTTAGTTGTAAAACTTGCGAATGCGAATTGCGAATATTTCAATAAAATATTCAATATTTGGTACTAAATACGAAATCGGTGAGGAAATATAATGGCATATTCTTTATTGACATGCTATTATATTGGATATGTCTGAAACTGCAATATTGTGACGGTTCAACTGTCCAGGTCCAGCACACGTTCGTTTACCGGGCAGTGATGCCAATTTAGCTATTTTTCCTCTAAATCTAGCATATCTAAACAGCAATCTAGCGGAAGATTTTTTAAATTTTGTATTCTATTTACCAAATTTCGTATCAACCACCAATCACATTTACAAATATTGAGAGCAACCCAGGACCCACGTACACATACATATGTCCAACTTGCTCAAAACCCATCACTTCGAGTCGCCATACTAAGGGTTCAGTTCTCTGCAATTCATGCGGGAACTGGACCCACTTCACCTGCACAACACTTGCCTCCAAGAAACACTACACAAACACCTGGACCTGTTCCTCATGCCCCTCCCTCTCCCAGTCAAATCCCTCACCTACAACCCGTCCACCTCTCCTCCCTAACCCACCTAACCTTCCCATACCATCCACATCCTCAACTCAACACACCACACCCCATCCTAATCCATTCCAACCCCCATCTCCTGCTCCCCAATCCCCACCCCCACCTCACCCATCCCAACCCCCAGCCCCTCCCTCACCCCCACCTCCACCCCATCCTCGTGCAGCAGCACCCAACATACATCGTGCACATAACATTAACATTCTTCAACTGAACATAGATGGCATCAACACAAAGAAACACGAACTCTCACACTTCATCAAACAACACAACATACACATTGCCATCTTACAAGAAACAAAACTCCGCACAACACAAAAAACACCCACATTTCATAATTTCACCACCATCAGACAAGACCGGGCTGTCGGCGGGGGCGGTGGACTCATCACCCTGGTACACAAAGAAATGTCATACATAGTAACCAGTGTACAAACCAAATCCCTCCTCCCCCCAAATGATAACACAACAGAAATAGTCAATTAAAATATGCACTGGCAACAACTCCAACATAACCATCATAAACACATACATCCCTCCCCAAACATCCCGTACAGTACCAAATGAATACAGACCACACTTACAACACATCACAAACACCCCACACACCCCACACATCATCCTGGGTGGTGACTTCAACGCCAAGACGTTGGCCTGGTTTGTCGACAACCCCGACACAGACAGAGGGCTGGTACTACAAAACCAAACCGATAACTTCATCATCCTTAACGACATCCATCAACATACCCATATTCCTCACCAAGCCCTCTATAACCCATCATCTCCAGACATCACCTTTTGCTCCCCAAAACTCGCCCCCACAACATCCTGGAGGGTGGTCAGAACCTTAGGCTCTGACCACCTCCCGATCATTATCACCACCAAAACCAGACTCACCCCAGCTAGCCACAAACACACATACACCAATTATAAAAGAGCTAACTGGGAAGCATTCACAAATGAGACAGAACAACACTTCACAACTCTAAACAGTACACCCATCACTAACATCAATAATGCTGTACACATACTCAATAAAACTATCCAAAACGCTGACAAGAAACGCATTCCAAGAGGTAACAGAAAAAGACACAACCCCAACTTCACACCAGAAATTCAAAACCTCATCAGACAACGCGACATACTGAAACACTCCCCAGCACCCCACACACAAGACATCACACAACAAATTCAAGCACTCAACACCCAAACTAACAACAAAATACAAGAACAACAAAAACTAAATTGGAATAACTTCCTACAAACACTTGATCACAAAACAAACCCCAAAAAACTCTACAAAACACTAAACAGCATCACACTTTCCAACAGCAACACAACACAAGCACATGCTGCAATCACAACAACAGACTCTACTCTCCTTCATGTAAACAACAAGCAAACACTCTCATCAATCACTTCTCACATGTCAGCCACCTAAAACCTCACAAAGACGACCGACGTGTCATCCGACGTAAGAGACAATTCCCCACAGACCCTGACTATACACCCTTCCCCAATCACCAGACAAAGCATATCATCAACAATCTCAAGCACTCACCCGCCTGTGGCCTAGAAAACATAAGCAATATACACCTCAGACACCTGGGACCACAAGGCATACAAGCACTCACTAACATATCAAACTACTGTACAGCTATTCACACAACACAATACCAGACATTTGGAAGCATGGTATCATCATCACATTCCCCAAAGCCAACAAAGACCCCACGCTACCCTCCTCGCACCGCCCCATCACACTCCTTTGCTCTCCCTCCAAAGTCATGGAACGCCTAGTATTACAACTAATTACACCTGACCTACCCCTAGCTCCAACACAACATGGCTTTAGGCCACTGCACTCCACAAACACTCTTCTCACAGACCTTACACAAAGAGCTTTCGACGGCATCAACTCAGCTAGACCACCACACAGATCACTATTAGCCAGACTCGACATTAGTAAAGCCTTCGATGCCATCCCCCGCCACAACCTAACAAACAAAATCTACAACACAAACATGCACAACACAAAAAGGTGGCTGGCCAACTTCCTAGCAGGCAGATGTGCACACGTATCTTTTGCCGGTCAGTCATCTAAAATCAGAAACTTTCCAAACGGAGTCCCACAAGGATCCGTCCTATCGCCCGGACTCTTCAATCTGTACATGCACGATATAACTACACCCAATACGCCCCAAATAAACTTAGCCTCCTATGCAGATGACATAACACTCACATGCACACACCATGACCCAAAAAGAGCAACAGATCTCCTTCAACCCTATCTCAACACACTACATGGCTGGTGCACTACAAACAGACTTAATCTAGCCCCAGCCAAATCCACCGCAACCCTGCTCACAAGTTGGACAGGAGAACACGAATACATCCCTCAACTCACCATAAACAACACACCCCTAACACATACACACACACCCAAAATCCTAGGAGTAACATATGATACTCATATGACATTCAAACAGCACACCACAAACATTAAAAAGAAACTGACACCCAGACTTAACGCCCTCAGGTCACTTGCTCACACAAAATTTGGACACAACAAAGAAACTACCACCACAGTATATAAACAATACATAAGATCAGTGATGGAATACGCAAGCCCAGCCTGGGCTTCTAACCTAGCTGAAACACATCATAAGACCTTACAGACTATTCAAAACAAAGCCCTGAAGATCATTACAGGCTGCACAGCTACTGCACCCACAGATCACCTACATCAAGAAACCAAAATCCTCAAAGTCAAAGACCATCTGGACATGAGAGGCACTCAATTCCTGGCAGCAGCCTCCACGAACCAAGACCACCCACTAAACTACATGGCAACACACCCACAGACACCAAGAAATATCAAAACAACACCCAGCACACGGTATCACACACAATTATTGTCCTCTCTCCCTCCCTGCCCACCCCGAACCAACTTCCAGAAGCACATCCATACTCATATCTCTCACCGATCCATCCACTCACTCACAGACAACACGCAGCTGCATGCACGACCTCCCGAAATCCATCCTTCCGAATCCTCCCTTCCTCGCGAGGACAGTCCACCTGGCCAGGCTGAGATGCGGACACCATCCAGCTCTCCTGAACTATCAGAAGAGACTGGATGACTCCGTTGTCGACGCCTGCCCGGGATGTAACACAGCACCCCATACCATTAAACACATCATAGAAGACTGCATTTCACACAACCACTTACGCCAACAACACAATCTACACTCAATGAGAGCTCTGTGGGAAAGCCCGATCGTGGCCATGGCCTTTCTCAGGGACTCGGGGCTGTTCGGTCAGGCAGCTTAGGGAACAACAACAACAACAACAACAACAAATATGAAATACTGTATATTATATAACGTCAATAATAATTGTTCCTGTTGGGCTTTCAAATCCAAACTAATGGGATATATGGAATATATCCCAGTTTAAGGGTTTGGAGAGATCAGAGAAATTAATTTAACCGGAGTGTAAATGACAACACTGTCGCTTAATCATCTAGAGATTTAATATAAGGTAATTATGTATTCACTGTATTTGGTATGTTTTCGAATAATTTGGTACTTTCACTGGTTCGATCTGGTACTATTAACCCCTTCTGTATCGGCGACGTATTTTTAATTGCATTCTAGCTATATTTAGACAATTTTGTGCAGTTTAAGAAGGAACTGTGGTGGTAAAATGAGTGAGATAATTAGAAGCCAGTTAATTGCTTGAGGCCATTTTTAAACTGAACTAAGTCGTCTTATCGTAGCCAGAATAAAGTTAATAAGACGTCGCCGGTACAGAAGGGCTTAAATAAAGTTAAGTGGCAACACTGCTCAGTCTTCCTTCATTCCACTCTAGCACCCCAATGCACATCTACACTTTTATTTATTCGTTTGTGTTAACATTAAAATTTAATATTGTATACTGTATGTTTTTTAGATTTTCCATTGGTTTGGTGAAAATATTTGCATATTGGTAGATAGCTATGAATGGAAATGCGGATGCCAATACGAATGCGAATATTGAAAACATAGCGAATATTCGCACATGCTAATGCGAATGCGAATATTCGGTCCATCTCTATAGGACTCTGAATTCAACATGAATTCATCATCAACTCTAATAATTTAGTACTGTAATATTTTAATAAGAACAAATCTTACAGGTATGCTGTAACCATTGATAATATTTTCTATCCAGAGCTAATAACACATACATTAATTAGAAATATCTCTGGGAAAGAGGATTCAAGAAAAACTATGTGAAGTCATACCAGCTAATTTCAATGTTGTTATACTGTAGGCCTACATACAGTTTCTATAGCTCTGTGTAAGCTAAATATTAAATAACAAATACATATTGTATATACATACAAGTTTAAAGACCGCTTCGTCCACATAGAGTAAGGTTACAGTCTAACATTCTAAATGGCAGCATTCCAGGTGACCTTTTGGAGGGCTGCCTCTGTTGTCAAGTTCTTTATTTTTAAATTGGACCGCAGTACCTGATCCCACATCTTTCTAGGTCTACCCCTACGTGCAGCTCCCCCCACGTTTACAGTCCGGCATTTCTTCACTCATTTCTGATCAGTATTCAGGTAAGATTCTTGCCTTGATAATATATAGTGCCAGCTTATTTATGTTTTTTGAGTGACAAGCCAGTCTTTAATTTCAGTACCTGGCTGGGTGGCAGCATCAGTAGAGTATCAGACAAAAATATCACCCACCCAGAAGGTGTATAGGTCAACCACTGAAATTCTCCCTACCAGGAATTCACCGGAGACCTCTGGTGGACGCTTCCGAGGTAGCGCCAGAGGCTGAGCTACGTCTGTCGACATCAACACTACTCAACACCTAGGCTATGCAAAGTTTATCACGATTTTTTACGATTCTGCATGTTTATACTATATACTAGATGGCTACACTAAGTGCTTATATAGTATATAGTATGGTGTAGTATGGTAGTTGTGGGAATGTCCAGTATAACTTTATTTTAATACCACAATTTTGTTTTATATATTTGAAGATAAATATGAAATCTATATGCTCTAAAGATCATATTAAAATGTGTTTCAACCTCCGGAGATACATTTTATGTGCACTATATAAAGTACTGTAAAAAAAAAAAAAATCTCCCTACAACTCTCCCTACTGACGGCAGTCAAACTCTTATTAAGCCCCTTACTGTTAAAATAGATGCTGATTTCAATAAAGGGGGGCAAAGCCCCCCCTCAACCCATCCTGTATCCAAAGGCAAACAAAATTGGTATATTTACTCTGAAAATTACTTACATCTGAGTTCACTTGCTTGTTCGTCAAGGGGAATCCACGCAATGCGAGCTAAGCTCATTATTATCGCGCCTCCTTAACTGGGAATGTATTGCGTGAAATGCATGTTAAGTGTTTATGTATCGTTGGAATGGCTGTGGATGTGTGTGTAGTCTGTATTTTAGCCAATTGGCGACATCTGGAAACGAAGGCTTAGGGTTAATCAGTACGGTACCATTCTCACTACGGCACCAGTCTCACCCGTAGGCTTAGGTTGACCAGTAGCTTAGGTTGACCAGTACGATACCCATTTCACCTTGTAACCGATCACCAACCCCAGATGGGACGTCACAACTTCGTCCACTTATACCAGGTTCCTATTTATACTGCTAGGTGAACAGAGGCTACACCGTTAGGAGACTTGCCCAAATGTCTCTTCCCCGCCCGGGTCCCGAACCCGGGACCTTCTGGTTGTGAGCCAGATGCGCTATCAGTTACGCCACGGAGAGGTGTCTCAACATCGATCAATATGGGAAAAATAGGTTTTCCCGAGATTTCTATTTACAGTAATTACAAACACTATATATTGATGCAAATGAACAAACAAAATGATAAAAAACACTCAGAAAATTCGTGGTATTAAAATAAATATTTTCCAAATGTCCATATGTAGCAAGAAATTACTAAAAGCAAAATTATAAGGATGATTAACTATCATAACAAAAAAGCGCGAAAATACCTTCTTCCTTATACAGTATAATTATAGAAATACTATCTACTGTATCTATCTATCTATTGCCTGACGCCGTGATCCCCGAAGGGGTGGCCACGAACGAACCGCCCCCATGCACCTCTGTCCCCAGTCAGTCGACGCACCTCCCCCCAACCAGCACCGCCTTCGTTCATGTAGTTCCTCACTCCATCCTTCCACCTCATATTCGGTCTACCTCTCCCTCTCTGTCCCTCCACCTCGCTCTCGTACACCCTCTTAGTCATTCTCTCGCTTTCCATACGTTCCATATGGCCGAACCATCTCAAGTTGTTCCTTTAAATACTGTAATAAGTTATTTAATATTATGGGTGACTTTAAAATATAATGAGCATCAATATTCAATGACTGTTGTTGTTGTTGTTGTCGTTGTTCCCCAAGCTGCCTGGCCGAACAGCCCCAAGGCCCCGAGCAAGGCCAAGGCCATAACTGAGTGCCCCCACAGAACCCTCCCCGCCAACCACAATAAAGCCTGGGTGACCGAAGCCACTCCATGGCGGGGAGCTGAGGAGGGCGCGGAAACGCCCGGGAAACCAAAGCCCCACCCAGGGCCCTGTGTCCCTCAGCAATTATGAAGAGAAAGTTGAGGGGCAAAGGAAAAATGTGACGCTTTGGCTTCCAATCTTGGTAGATTGGGAGGTCAATCCACGTTAGAGATGCCGTCACTTGAGATCTAGAAAATATATAAGTAAAAGGAACAGTCAGAGTAAGCTATGGGTATGGCAGAGATTGCTCAGCTCTCACTCTGATAGACCAGCCCATCACCACACGACTAGAACCCAATCCTCTCAGCATCAGCTAGAAAAGGCCCTAGAAAGCCGCCTTTGGCGGGGGGATAGCTCCCCCTAGTAGGCCTACTCTTTTAACAAGAACATTTTTTTTTAAATCAATAATAATAATAATAATAATATAAAAAGATAAGCAATTAATATATAGACAAAAATTAAACAGAGGTTATACGACAATCTTCAAGTTATTAATGCTTGATTATAATTATTGATATAAAATTTTAGAATTCAGTAGTCGCAATAATTGACCTTAAAAAGATTAAATTTATGCAACAATTTACTTGCAACAAAACCTCTGTCTACTAAGAGTCTGTAAAGTAACCTAGCTCTAGCCCAAGTCATCTACTTTAGTGCTAATTTTACAAAATCTTATTAGCTGGGAATAAAAACAATTATAAGTTATTTTACTATCGATATTACTACTAGGGAAAGGAAAGTTTATTACGTTAACATTAAAATTGTCAACTTTGTGGTATATTTTAAGTGTGCACTGTTCATTAACCCGTCGAGCCACGGCTAGTTATTAATAAATGTACCACCAGAACCCGGCCGGTTTCGAAAATAGTTTTTTTTCCAGAAACAATAGCGAATGGGTTAGGAATGAAGGAAAAACCACGAAAAAACGATCAAAAAGCTCAAAAAATGGTCCTACAGAGCCCCCGAAAACGGATTTTACAAGAGTAAAAGATTGAAGGCAATTTCCCCAAAAAAACATGTTTTTGCGCGCTCACGGTTGGACTGAGAGTTTTCAACCATCGGCATGGGTGCGTGGGATACTTACACAGTTCCCATACAAATCTGAGCCCTATAGGTAGAGCCACTCTGAGCCTTACGACTGAGCTAAAAGGGTGACTCGTCAGGCGAGTCGCTGGGGCTTGGCGTTACATACATAGGTGACTCGTCAGACGCTTCGCTGGGGCTGGCCGGGTTAACAATCTGTATATTTATATAAAGAAAATTTTCAACTTCATCATTTATGTTACCTTGTGTGAGGAGGATGGAATTTGGATAAATTATTTTAGAGAATTGATTAAAATTTAACATATTGCAAACGAGAATATCATCAATATATCTACTATTATTACTTAACAATTTAGCAAGTGCTAATTTTGCTGGGATGTTATTTTTCTTGCTACTGTCAACTGTCAGAAAAAAGATTTCATACCAAAATATAAGGACCTAGGGCGGGAATATGTAGGACATTCAATTAAAATACTGTATGTCGAATCGTGAGTTGCATATCACAAGTAGTGCATTGAGGAACTGGTTGTGGAGATGACATCAAGTAACCACGAGTTAAAAGGGCATGGCCAATATGTAGCCTTGTCAACAAGACTTCATGATGACGAGTGGGCTGAGATGAGGTCTGCCACATGTGAGCAACGGGTTTGATAAAACGTAATATTTATTGGTGGCTCCTGGAGTCAATGACGTAAGAGCCTATGATAATATGGCCTCCTTCCGGGCTCCTCAGAGCCCGGGTTAACCTCGATCACGACGGTCGAGAACCAAGATCATCTTAGGGGGTACCCCTTAATCTTTCCTAAGGTACGTCATTGGGACGGAGCCACTGAAAAGTAGAAAATAAAAAAGAAAAGAATTAACACAGTTTGAACACCGCGCCTGCGCACATTCTGATCTTCCTCTGTTTCCCATACCTTGCCTGCTATTCCACCTCTCTCTCTCAATCGTCGCCCAGCCTGATAGGACGTTTTTTCCTTACCTCCCTGTCAGTTTTACATAGCCCCTCTTAAACGCATCAGTTTCTAGTCCCTAGTGAGTATAATTGCAAATTGAGTTGCATATGCATTTAGGAATGTATTTATTTTAACTATTTTCACTTGTAAACCTGCATAAGTAAGGACTCAGTTCTGGGCTGGTCTACAGCTGCGTTTTCTGTTACCCCAAAGTCTGATAACCCACTCTCATTATACCTGTAGTGGGGTGGCACAAAATGAACAAGGGGCGATCCAGACTTTTAAATATATACATTATATGGACAACCTTTCCTGACTATTTTTAACAATGAAAGTAAATATGCATTGCAGAATAATTACTACTAAACAAATAAAGACAAAATAAAAGCGAAATAGCGTAACATACCAAATATCATGAGGTATGTCAGGGACTGGAATAATCGACAACAGAACATATCGGCAATAAATTTGAATATATACCGTACAATTTAAGATGTGTTGTGACATTACATATTAGGTGAAATTATACAACATATTTATTTGTTTAATAGTAGAGCAAGAAACAATCGCATACATAGAAATTTCAACCTATATTTCACAAATGTTATGATATTTATATATATGCGTGTACTGTTACTTAGTAATATTGTATTGTGTAACCTAATCAACCCAAATGATATAAATTTAAGTAAGAATACACCGAAATATAATCGTGATTAGGCGCGAATGGAGTGGCACCGCGGCTGCGGCCATGTGCTCCAATGTTTATAAACAACAGGCTTTACATATCAAGATCAATATTTGATCCATCATTTTGATATTATTTTGATCTAGTTGAATTTGTAAAAAATTGTGATGACTATTCATATAATATAATCGCTTAATTTGGGGTATTATATACTGTATAATAACTCCGGTAGGTTATCGGCCTTCTATAGGATTACGACGCTTCTTTTGGACATTCTGAGGATATAGCTAGGTACATTTATAATTATGACATCCAAATCGATTATTTATATATGGATATATACAAAAGTCTTAAAACTGTTATCAAGCTCCGAAAGTCTGAATCGGGTTAAGTTTCGACCCTGTGGAAGAGCAGGGTTGTGTTGGCTTGATATTGGACACCCTTCAGGGCATGTTTCGACCCTGTGGAAGAGCAGGGTTGTGTTGGCTTGATATTGGACACCCTTCAGGGCATTTGGGTGTGAAATTTCCAGTCTATCGGAGATAGTGATTGTAAAGGAAAATGCAGCTTACGATCGTGCTTTTCAAGGACGCCACTTTCGCTTTTTCCTGTTTTTTTTTGTTTTTTTCTTGTTTTTTTCTATCATACGAGCCTCGGCTCATTAGCTGCAGTGTCTTTTTTTTCTGTGAAAGTGTGTTTTAACATTGTAGCTTGATATTAATTCCCTTAACCTAAGAAGTGCGCATGGGGGGTATGCGACACCACACTCCTGTGCTGACGTATTTGAGCTGTTCCCATCACTAACATAGTTATTTTACCATAAATAGCATTAATACTTATCCATATGCGCCTATTATAGGTTGATTATAAAGGTATTAACCTGTTACATCAATAAAACAAGTGGAAACAGCGTTTGGATGGTCAAAATCGGCGATACAGGCCGGGAGTTACATAATGGGAGGTTTGACGTACCTCCCAACCTACCAAATAGGAAAACCTACTATTTGGTAGTAGTCTTGGAAAATCCAACGTCAAGGCTATTAACCTAATTGCAATGACGACTTGTCTATTTTGACTGCTATGTCGTCATTCCAACCGCGGTTAAAAAGAAAACGTCTAGAGTCAACTCCTTATCTTGCTCTAGGAGACGTTGTACATTAACCAAAACTACCACCGAAGGTGAAAAAAGCATAGAAGAGAAGAAAAAGGGGGTTTACCTTAGTTACCGCTTAACCCCTCCAACCCGGAAGGGCTCTTGAACGCCCATAACAACCTCGGCCCGCGCACCCGGAAGGGCTCTTGAACGCCCATTGCTTGCGTGCGTGCTTTCGAATGCCGCGCGTACATTTTTGGTATCATGGGACGGTAGGTGGCGCCACCCGGCGTAAACGACGCCACAACAACAGTATCTACCCCGACGCCATCATGGACAGTACGCCAAATAGTGATTCCGCTGTGTCCGATACCGTGCTTCCTACGACGCCCTTGCTAGTTCGTCGCGCCTTACCCCGCCGCCATCGCCTAAATGTGTTATCTCCCGGAGGTATTGAGACGACATTGAGACTATATGAGCGTGCTGATGCCAAGTATAGTGTTGATGATATAGTCAGTGACGACTCCAGTAACTATAAGTCGAGTGATTATGGCCATGAGAGTGAGAAAGAAGAGCAATTCCTGGGATTTGCGAGAGAACATGACAGTGATGAGAGTGATGAAGGTGATGTACCAGTTGTTGAGGAAACTGGTTTACCTAAAGACAGTGAACTTGAGAGAGTGAGTGAGTGGGAGAGTTCAAGGTCACTCACCAAATTTCGCATAAGTGACACGACTCCAAGCTCTTCCCCAGGTAAATCGCCTTTCAAGCTACACTTGTATAAGCAGAAAATACTTGAGAAGGCGGCCGCGGCAGCTAGGGAACAAGCAAAAATACTTGGTGAGGATGAGGCTGTGAGTGAGGGTCAGCGTGGTGACCCTTCTCGTCCGCCATTGTCTCCCTTATCTACCCACGCCACCCAAGATGACCCGGATGCCCCGCATTCTTCCCCACCACCCCCACCATTGCCAAGGGTTGAGGACCCCCCACTTTCGGTCTATTTGCCTCCTATTCCCCCGACAGGAGACATACTGCTGCCGAAAAGGGGAAAGGTAGGAAATATACCAAAAAAATTAAGAAAAGTAAGAGAGTTTTGTTCGAGGCTCCCGCAGCGTCCACCCCTGCCGGCCCCAGCCATACGTCCCCGCAACTTTCCCCACGGTCCTCCCCACCTCTCCCGCCTTCAACATGTCTTCCTGAAGAAGTCTTTGAGCTCGCATCACCAATACCTGGGCCTAGTGACAGTGAAACATTGCTTTCTGTCACTCGTCGCAGGCCAAGGAGCCCAGGACCTCGGGGGGACACAGCCTCACCTGCCACTCCTTCCCCACCTCGCCCACCCGTACGCCGCCCACGCATCACTGGTTCCCCGCCAGATTATGTGGGGGCCACTGATGATGAAGGGCACCTCTCTGAAGACTGGCCATGATTACATAGGTCCACCGTCAGGGCAAGATGACCACTCTGACGATGACTATATGGACATCGACGACCCTCGACCCATCCGCTTGGCCCGGCGTCGTGCTGCCCGTCGTGCTGGCTGCCGCCCTGGCCGACGCCCTGGCCGCCCTAGGGCGCGCGCCTCCCGAGTTGGCCGTGGGCGTGCTGGGCCACCAGCTGGAGCTCCTCGTCAGCGTAGACAAGACCCATTCTACGTTTTTCAGTGGCAAGACGTAGTTGATGGGGATGGATACAACCCTGATGTGCCAGCTTTTGATGAGGTACTGGAGGGTTCAGGCATTACCCCCAATTTTCCTGCAGGCCCCAATGCTCCACCACACGAACTATTTGAGGCCTTCTTTGATGAGGAGGTGGTAGGCTATGTTGTCAAAGAGACAAATAAGCAGCACAAATTCCAGGTCCACTTTTTGGGCAAGGTGACCAAGGGCCACATGAGGCAGTGGACCCCAGTGACTCATAAAGAGTTCATGGTGTTCCTGGCACTCACCATGCTAATGCCTCATGTCAAGAAGCATAGGTTGCCTGACTATTGGATCACCAATGATCTGATACCCACCCCTGCCTTCGGGAAATATATGTCTCGCGACCGGTACCTTGATATCCTCGCAGCGCTCCATCTTGTCACCAACACCGACGTCCACCTCGGTGACAAGCTGTGGAAGATTAGGACGTTGTACGAGATAATGCGAGAACGCTTCACCTCCTACTTCAAGCCCTTCCGCAAGGTCGTCATTGACGAGTCTCTTGTGCTGTTCCGGGGAAAACTCAGCTTCCGGCAGTACATCCCCTCAAAAAGACATCGCTTTGGCATAAATTTTTTTGTTCTGTGCGACTGCCAAACTGGCTATGTCCTGGACTTCCTGGTCTACAGCGGGAAGGAAGGGGACTTGCTTGTGGACCCCCTCATTGGCTTTGGCGGAGCAGTGGTGCAAGCCATGATGGACCGCTACTTTCACAAGAATCACGTCCTCTACACGGACAATTATTACACGTCCCCCACTTTCTCACAGTACCTGCAGGACCGCAAGACGGGGACTGTAGGCACAGTACGAGGGAAAAGGAAGGGCATGCCACCTTTCCCTCCAAAGACCAAAAAAGGTGATGTGTTCAAGAAGAAGTCGGGGCCCATTCTGGCTATCCACTGGCACGACCAGCGGAAGGTCAACCTCCTGACCACCATCCACAAGGGGGAAATGGTGGAGACTGGCAAGGTGGATCGCCGCACCCAGGCCAGGGTGACCAAGCCCGATGCTGTCCTGGACTACAACATCAACATGAGGCTGGTGGACAAGTCCGACATGCAGATAGGCTTCATTGACTGCCTGCGTACCTCGTGCAGATGGTACAAAAAGTTCTTTCTGCATATGGTGGACATGTCAGTTCTGAATGCCTACAATATATACAAGCTTCGGAATGTGAACACACCCATGAAGTTCAATAGCCTGCGGAGGTTCCAAAAGCAGGTGTTGACGGAGCTCCTGGAGAAGTATGCTACGCCACAGAGGGCAGTGGCACATCCTGGGCCCGCCGTTATTGACCGCTTGCAGTGTGCTCAATACTTGATTAGGCACAGGCTTGGTTCCCTGCCTCAGAATGAATCAGGAAGAACACAGCAGAAGCGGTGCCATGTCTGCTACAACAGCAGGGTGAGGCCGAGGCCAGGTAAAAAGTCAACCATGGAGTGTGTGGAGTGCAAGGTGGCACTCTGTGATTTAGAGTGCTTCTTTGATTACCACTCCAAGCTGGAGTTCTAATAATCATAGTGAAAGTGCCAAAGATAATGACAATATGTACAGTATATATATATAGGCAAAAAGTGGAAGTAAACCAATTTATTGTTATACAAAAGTCATGTATTATGAAAACATTTATACAAATACAATTACACCATAATAATATGTGAAAGTGACACATATGTATATACCAAGTGACATTCATATGATTAGAACCTATAGAAATATATAAATCAGTGAAATAAGACACAATAAATTGTATATAAAACGTTTACAAATCATATAACTAAGTGAAAGTGACACAAGACCTAATATTTGATGGCCAAAGTATAATAAACACCTGTGATAACGAATAATCAGTGCCTAATACAACAATAACCTACCTCAATTACTAATAAAATGTACGGTATCGAGTGAAAATGAGCATTACCAGTGACAGTGACACTCTCTAAAGCATATTTGTCAAAGTGAAAGTGACACAAGACCTAATATTTGATGGCCAAAGTATAATAAACACCTGTGATAATGAATAATCAGTGCCTAATACAATAATAACCTACCTCAATTACTAATAAAATGTACGGTATCGAGTGAAAATGAGCATTATCAGTGACAGTGACACTCTAAAGCATATTTGTCAAAGTGAAAGTGACACAAGACCTAATATTTGATGGCCAAAGTATAATAAACACCTGTGATAACGAATAATCAGTGCCTAATACAACAATAAGCTACCTCAATTACTAATAAAATGTACGGTATCGAGTGAAAATTAGCAATATCAGTGACAGTGATACCCTAATAAACATATTTTATATAATTGGCCTCAAAATAACTAGAAAATATCAAATAAACATCACATTCTCAATATCAAACACGAAAATCGTCTAAGGGAGATAAATACTTTGGCGCGACGAGCGGCTAGGTGCGTCGTAGCCATGGCCGGGGCGACGCGTCCGAACGCGGGAAGAATTTGCCGCCGAAAAGCACTCGTCTTCCCGCGCTCACCATTATGCAACCAGAGGGGCTAGAGACCTCTACTCAACGCCATTCGACAGAGGAAGGTTTGTGGAACATTATTCTTTTTTATTCACAACATTACATGCCATATTCATTGACTTACAGAGTAGTTAACATAGGCCAAAGATCGTCAAAACACCCGGTACCGCAGCACAGTCGCAAGCTATAGCCCCCGGGGCTGGAGGGTTAAGGCCCATCCCGTGTTCCGTCATGTGCAGATCCCTGTCGAACGTGCGCATGAGCGACCCTCTCTTGTCATCACATCTCACGTCAGCAGAAGAACGCGGATGGGCAGGGGTCCGGCGTGAGGGAGGGTATTATGTACGTTGGATTTTCCAAGACTACTACCAAATAGTAGGTTTTCCTATTTGGTAGGTTGGGAGGTACGTCAAACCTCCCAATTTGTTAGTAGTCTTGGCAAATCCAACGTCAAGGGTGCATAACAAATAGGAGAAGGACATCCAAGCCCAACATACCAAAAAAAACAATGCATAAAACAAAATTATGAATGACAAAGACAATTTAAACAAGAGAGTTTAATAAAAGAGTGAAAAACTGAGGAGTAGCTAAAAAGAACAGTTTTAACACATGCCCGTCATTCATAGTAATGCAAAAACATAGACTTGTCTTAAACCAAAAAGGTACTGTACCCAAAATCCCTTTTCTTCCAAAACCAACAAAAACACTGAACACAATAACAAAACACAATTTTCAATGTGGCAAAAACACTTATGTACTGTAACAATACATGATCCCAAACTTGCAATCAAGTGTTGCAAACCCGTACACCCCCCCTCCCTCCTTTGTCAAAGAAAACAAAGGAAAAGAACGAGGGACAAGGGGGGAAGACCAGGTATCTTCGCCAGAGCACGAGGAAACACGACCCCCGAGAGCCATCACCGGCCGAGGGGGTCGAACACTGGACATGGAGAGGTAGGAGGAGATGAAGGAATTGATAGAAGACCACAAAACTGCTGAGGCGATGTCAGGTAAAGATCGACGGTGCAGGAACCGGAAGGAGGCAGCAAAGGATCGCACATCGTGCGCAGAACCCCTACAAACACGGTTACCGGCACGAACGGGCCGACAAATGTGGCGTCCCATCTGCACCTGCAAGAGCCTCCCACCTGTCCGAGGAGACACCCACACAGCAGTACCCAAAGGCGGCGCCACAGACGCAACAGAGGAGTGCAAGGCAGACACCGGGCACAACACATGGCGAGTATGCCCACGCTGGAAAGCCAGGACGGTGAAAGGCTGGAAAACGTGGGTCTCCCTCTCATTCGTGGCAACAAAATGAGGGGAGGAGGTGAACGCGACGCCATGCAAGGACGGGGAGAATCGCACGCAGTCCCGGGGCCGTGACAATGCCGCTAGCGCAGACACCCGATCCCCAGTGGGCAGAGCGACAAGGAAGAGTGTACGCCCGAGCAACGGAACCGGTGTAGCGGCCCGTGTATACGTGGGTGAAGCCAGAAGGTCCAGAGCCCGCCCCAGATCCCACCGTGGAGGGACCTGGCACGGAGGCGGGCGTTCCCGGAAGGCAGCCGTCATGAAGGAATCCAGCTCCTGCGGCGGAACGACCAGCCCAGCGACGGACTCAAAGACCCCCCGGACGGCAGACAAGTGGTTACGTATAGCGTCGACGTGAAAGTGACGTGTACGGAAGAGGTGAAACAAGGAGTGGAGGACGAGGGAAGGAGAGCCAACTGGCTGGCGAGTGTCCTGTATCCACCTAGTAAAAGACCTCCAGCGGGACCCGTAAGGCCCCCAAGGAGAAGTCGGCCAGGAATGCTTCAGGAAGTCAGGCAGGTCCCGGCCGTGGACTGGGAGCCACCGCGCCTCATGAACATCCACGATGCGAAGGCCAACGAGGTCTGCAGGGCCCCAACCTAGCGCAAGTGGAAGTCGGAGACAGGGAGAGGGACCGGACTCGGGCACCACCGCGTCAACTGGGCGTACCAAGCCCGTGCCGGCCACAGAGGCGCGAGGAGCCAGACGCTGCCGCGGTACAGCCGCAGCCTCGCGAGGACGTAGCACAGCAACAGTGCGTCTGGTGGCGGAAATATGTATATCGACCGCCACCTGTTCCAGTCTACCATGAAAGCGTCCGGACCCCCCTCCGGAGTGCGAGGCCGGAGGGAGAGGTACCGAGGAAACTGGCGCGGCACCCCCGATGCGAACAAGGCGACCTCCGGAACACCCCAGGAAGCCGCGAGGTCGTCGAACACAGTCCGTTGCATTGCCCATTCGACAAGAACGCCCTGTCTGTTCGACAGGGCGTCCGCCCACAGGGTGGCAGGGAGGAGACATGCAGGGAGAAGGTGTGTCGGTCCGCGAGGAAGAACAACTTCACCGAGAACCCCAATAGAGTCAATGACCTGGAGGACCCCCACTTTAGGAAACAGTGGACAGCTGTCTGAGTGTCCATCCCGAAGGCTACCGACTTTCCCCGAAGGGCCAGCGCGAGGGCCCTCAGGAAGAACAAAGGAACCAACAGTTCGAGGGCATAGACGGGGAAGGGGCGTGAGTCCCACCCATCCGCCGGGAAGTTGACGGCCCAGGTTTGATGGGTAACCTCACCCTACCACGCTCGACGCATCTGTGTCTACCCAGATCGTCGGCGGGGGAGCGGTCCAGGGCACAGCCGCAGAGAGCGTGCCCCGAGCAACCCAGTGTCCGAAGTGTCCGCGAATGGCACGCGGGAGCGGCAGGAGCCGATCCATAGGGGTCAACGGAAACACCTCGGTGCCCATGAGGAGGAGGCGGCGTAGCCTGAGGCTCCCTAAGGGAATGGGCAGAGCGGCCCAATGCAGCGAACCCACTAACGAGTCCCAGAGCCACCCCGGGAGGGAGACCGAGTGCAACATGGCGAAGACCTTCTGCCGAAGGTGCACCGCGTCCGGCAGACTCTGGGTCACCGGAGCGCCGGACAAAACCCAGGCGAGACCGACCCATGGCACGACACCCGACGGGGCCAAGCGTGACTTGGGAACATCGACGGGGAACCCTAACTGTGCGACGTGGCGAACGACTGTGAGGGCGTCGCGTACGCACAGTCCGAGGGCTGCGGAAACTATCAACCAATCGGCCAAGGAAAACAGGAGCTGGAGCCCGCTCCTGAGGAGAGGACCCAGAGCCTGGCCCACCAGTTCGGAGAAGATCCGCGGCGCGATGTGGAGACCGAAGGGAAGGCCGGCGGACAGGAACACACGATCGGAAGTCCGAACGGCCAAAAATCGCAGGAATCGAGGATGGAGAGGAACGAGCCAAGACGCAGCCTGGAGGGCCAGCGACACTACCCACGACAGAGGGCGCAGGGCCAGGCGTACCTGTGGTACCGGCAGCATCCGAAACCGTGTGTGCACGATGCGCCCGGTGAGGGCCAACATAGCCACCACCGGGCGCATCGCGTCGCAGTTCTACTCCGGTACCAGAAATACACGGGAGAGGAAAACCGGGTGACCGGCGGTCAACTCCCTCGACGATACCCTGCTCGTGCATGGACGTGAACACGTGGGCCACCTCTGAAGAGATGGGCCGGCGTTGGTGACAAGAGCGGAGTGGGGGTCCGGATGTCCACCTCCAGGTGAGACCCCTCCGCGCAATCCGCCGCCCCCAACGTCCCTCGCGGCCACTGAGGGGCGCAAGGGCGAAAACAACCCGTGGGAGCTCCCGAGAGGAGGGGAGCGACCCGGGCGGCCAGGCGAGAAGGAGAACAAGGAGACCGACCCAGAGAACCTACACATTGTTTTGACGTGGAGGTACCCCCGGTACGGTCCGTGCGGGCATGAGCGCCACGTTGACCTCCTCTACCCCCCCCCCCAACTTCGTCGAAAAGGGCGGGCCACCCCAACCCCTGGCCGTCGCGGGGCCGACCCCGGCGAAGGGCGGCCGGAAGTGGAAGGCCGGCCATCCTCGACACGGCGGGGATGAAAAGGGGGCAAGAACAGAAAGGCGAGGCGGAACTGACGCACTGGCCTGTAACGTCCCTGTCCTGCGCCCGTGCATGGCGGCAGCACTTGCAGCAGCACCCCGAAGAGGACCGGCAGAAGGACGGGACTGAGAAGACCCCGCCCGCGACACAGCGCGTCGTTGCGTGTCGTAAGCAGGGCCCGCCGATAGAGAAGCGTAGCGGACCCAAGCATCCCGCGCAAAAAAGCCCCGACGGAGAGAGCGCAGAGTACAACAAACCCTGACGAATATCCAAGGGGGCTGTCCGGCAGAACGAGGACCATACCGTCCGGCGTTGCCGAGGCGCCACGCACAAAACCGCCTTCAGCTCGGGAACCAAAGACACCGCGAGCCGAAGGGGGATCCGCCGAACGCGGCCCAAACCCTCGCAAAGATCGCCTGGTGCAGACGCCGCGAGAAGCCGCAGGTGGTGAACAGAAGTCTGGAGGGAACCAAAAGACAAGAGAAGAAGTTCGGCACCCACCGCCGCAAGGGAAAAACCCTGTCGACAGAGGACTGAACCGGGTGAGAGAAGAACGGGGTAGCAAGAGAACAAAGTTCAAGAACGGGCGCGCTGAACCAGGACCAGAACACGCCGTCCAACCCGCCGAAAGACACAAGAGGAGGCAAAAGCAGTGATGACTCCGGGGGAGGGACTGAAGGAGAGCCGGTGACGGAACGGCCAGCGAAGACGAAGGCCTCGGCAAACCAGGCCCCCAACGGGAGAGGGTGATCGAGCAAGATGGCTAAGCCAGGCGTACCGTCGTCGCACAAACCCGTCCCATAGGAGGACAGTCCCGTAAACACAGCCAGGGACTGAACAACCTGAAGGATGTCCCGGCGGCTGAAGTCTGACCAGAGCATAGGCCTGCAGAAGGGAGGGGGACCGTAGCAGGGGTAGGTATGGTGAGGCGCTGAGGGTGTGTCACCGCCAAGAAGCGCGATAAGAGGGAGTCTTGCGTCGACTCCAAGCGCCCGTCGATGCGTGACACAAGCCACCCCTGCATAGCCGACAATCGATCCGAGAGAGGCGACCCCCCCCCCCCCCCCCCAAGAATGGTCGGCCCGCAGGGGCGAGCGGGAGCGAGATCCACGACACGAACCAGCAGAGTCGCGGCCCAAGGAAGGCGAGCGACCACGGTTGTGTCGCCGCAGAGGGACTCGTCCCTGAACACGAACGCCCGAGGGTGAAACAGCACTATCCCCCTCTCCCAGCGACACGTCAGCCCCTGAGAAAGGGGACCCCGAAACCACGCGATACCCCACCGAGCCAAGAGGAGGGGTACCCCCGTGGCGAGACGGTAAGTGAAGGTCAGGGAGAGAAGAAGGAGGAGGAGCAGGACGACGGGAGTGGGAAGGCTTGCCGGGTGAAAAGACAGCATCCGGTGTTCCCAGGCGGTCACTCATCCAAGTACGAACCAGACCCGACGTTGCTTAACTTCGCTGATCGGACGAGAAGCGGTGCATTCAACGTGGGATGGCCGTTGGCTGAAAAGAGGTCAGAAGTAGCCGCGGGGGGAAACAGAGCAAGGATCCCCGGGGCAGAGATAACCGGGCGGCCCGACACCGAGGCGGAGGAGGGAGGGACCGCCACCGTGGGACGAGACCGTGAAGGAAGAATAGGCACCGAAGCAGGTGAAGTAGGAGAAGCAACTACATCTTGGCGGACCCTCCTGGACAGTGTAGGAGGAAGGAGCAGAGGGCCAGCTACAGCCTGAACCTCCGCGCGTGTAGAGGACAAAGGAAGAGGACGTCGTACGAGCAGGGGAAGCGGGCGGAAGGTAGTAGAGCCCCGACCCGGAGAGGCCAGGGGAGGGCGCACAGGGGCAGAGCCGCTAATCCCGGCCGCAGGGCGAGAACCATGACGAGGGCGATGGGCGCCGTCAAGGCGATCAGGAGGACAAGCTGGACAACAAGGGGCAGGAGAGGACGGGCGACGAGGCGAGCGAGAGCGTGGACGGAGCAGGGGATCCCCCCGACGATGTGACGACCGGCTGCGGGACCCAGGGGAGAAGGCCCGAGCAGGGAGAGGGCCAGGCGAACGGCCTTCAGTCGGGTCAGGGATACCCAGGGCGACGCGGATCCGGGCGGCAACAAAGGCCGGGGAACGGTGGCCCACAGTCCAAAAGTGGCGGGAGACTATCGCCCACACCGACTGAAGGGAAGCAGAGGCCACTGCCGCCGCCGAGGAACCAGGGCTATGGTGCACCAGATCCACCAGGGCCAGACACGGGGCACACAGAGCAGGGAGGTAGGCCATAGAGCACACACAGTGCAAGTGGCGCAAGCAGGACTTGTGGCTCACCAAGCACGGGGAGCTACAACCATGGCAAAATCAAGGCAGCCTACCTGCACTGGAAGAACACACACCATAATCAGCACGTCGAAGGAGTAAGTGGAGAGAATGTCCAAGAAGAACCAGGGAAGGAGCATGGGGAAACAGGAACACACATGCAAACAGGTATCCGTACTCACCCTAAACCGGGAGCACAGAGGTAGGTGAGTAGGGCGGGCGAGGTGGAAGAGCACTAGCAGAACCTGCAAAGATGGAGAAAGTGTTAACCACCACTCAACATCTTACATGCAGGGCCTATAACACCAGTAAAGTGCACACACCAAATAGTATCAGGCAACAAGATGACATAAAAAAAGGTCAATAGTGAAAGCCAACTATTACCGCAAATTTGCGGGCCAATGGAGGCATAACCGTACCGACACCACCCTCCCGCAATTTTGTGGGACCCCCCAGCGATCTCCGCAAATTTGCGGGGAGCCGAAACGTCCCAGAGGACCGAATCAAGCTCCCGCAAATTTGCGGGACCGGCCGAGATGGTCCGGCGCCGAAAAAGCGAGAGGAGCGTCTAGGGAATACCAAAAAAGGGCCACAAAAATGCGTCATCTCCTTATGAACTCCAAGCGATGATGGCCATCAAGCTGAGCAGTGTCTTCCTTGAAAATATCCTAACTCAACCGGTAAAGGGAGAGGCAAGGAAGACACACCAGGGGAGAGGAGGCACATCCCCCAGGAACCACCCAACCCAGAGACAGTGCAAAGCCCATGAGGAGAAGTGGCAGGGAGGGTGGTTTCGCACAAACAGGGGCCCCCGTGGGGTACCCCTGGATTGGGCAAAAAAGACTATGAAAGGATGGAGGTGAAACAGGAAGAGAAAACAAAAACCAGTAAATGAAACTGGTGAGAAAAAGGGTGGCCTAGCCGAGAGCAGAGAATGTGTCAGGGGCGAAAAACCCTGTGGTGTGAAGGAGGGGCCCCCGTGGGGTACCCCTGGATTATCACGAACCACCTGTCGCCCAGGCCCTTGAGACACAGTGAAGGCTCGAAAGGGGGGACTCGGGAATAACGCTAATAATGCGGCCGACACAAACTCTACAAACAGCACCGCCACCAACGAAATCTCAGATTGTTTACCAACGGTACACCTTGGCTATGAAAAAATGAAAACTCATAGGGGCATAGCAATTCCTGAATGAGAAAACGAGCTAGGCTAAATTAAGCTAAAAGCTAAACTATGCCCAGACTAACAGGAAAAAAGAATATGAAAAGAGAAAGAATGAAAAACATATACGAGGAACGCCAGGCGCCCCCGTACCTTCGGTAGGCTATTTCCACACGCGTCTCCATTATACACACTTAGGAGCCCATTTACGTGTGCCCTAGATCACGTAACATCTGTCTAACAAAAAAGAAGGCCAGATAAGCCGAAACGAACCTAAAACAGGGTGAATTGAAGGAGCACAACAAAAGCGGACTCAACAGGGAGACGCGTGAAAAAATGATGACAAGAGAGGGTCGCTCATGCGCACGTTCGACAGGGATCTGCACATGACGGAACACGGGATGGGCCTTAAGCGGTAACTAAGGTAAACCCCTTTTTCTTCTCTTCTATGCTTTTTTCACCTTCGGTGGTAGTTTTGGTTAATGTACGTCTCCTAGAGCAAGATAAGGAGTAGACTCTAGACGTTTTCTTTTTAACTGCGGTTGGAATGACGACATAGCAGTCAAAATAGACAAGTCGTCATTGCAATTAGGTTGACGTTGGATTTGCCAAGACTACTAACAAATTGTATGGCTGAGGCAACCCCCCTCCCCTCCTCTCCTCCCCTTGTCTGGAGAGACACTGTTACGCAATAGTCTCTCTCTCGCTCTTTCCCACGCTTGGTAACAGTGATGACAACGCCTTGCTACCAACTCGCTAATGTAAGCACGAAAATAGACCACAGAATAAGGGAATAACAGGGAAAATAGGTGATAACTGAAGGAGGTGAGGAAAGTGGGGAAGGAGGGGAGGTGGAGGAGTGATATTTGGCATGGATCAGGGGCAAAAAAAAAAAAAAAAAAATTGGGGGTGTTTTAAAAAAAAAAAAATTTCCCAGACTTTTAAGAGTCTTCCCGCAGTCGCCCGGGGAAGCTCTTAAGAGTCTTCCAGCAGTTGCCGGGTTAAGTGTTGAATTCTATGTTAGTGTCAAATTCATAGATCTTTAATTCTTTACATGTACCCCCCAAGGTTGTGCGCTAGCCAGGGGTTACTTATCAAAGGACGTTTATTATAACGGTATCTCCAGCATCGACTACATCAAAACAACGACAACAACAGTTAAAAGTCGTCGACGCGAAGCTTCTGCGCATCCACTACACGTAAAAAGTCCGGAAAACGTATCGTACATAAAGGAGGTCTCCAGTTACTTCTTAACACAGGAAAAAAATTAGTCAGTTGCGCGCGCAGGCAGCTCTTCTCTCAGAGAGGATTTCGGAGTTGCCAGATTCAATGGATTATAATACGGGATATGATTAAAAATAACTAATGTAGCAGCCCATGTCACTGAAATTTCCTCTTGGGTATAACAGTTTTGTGTATTATAATGCGTTAAAGGTCGTCAGTGGGTAAACAGAATGCTAGACCTGAGAATAAATGAAATACAGTAAACCCTCGCTATCTCGGACTAATTGGGGGGAGACCCAGTCCGAAATGTCTGATTTTCCGAGATGTACGAAGTCCGACTTATGTCCGACTTAGGAGAGGAAAATGTCCGAATTGGAAGAGGAAGTCCGAGCCACCAGAGAAAACTGAGACTTCCCTATCACTAACAACGTAGATTCAAGATAAATTACAGTACCTGTACAGTATCCAGCAGACATATATTATAAATATCACTTTCCTTCTCCATTTCACTGTCCTTCTCCACCTCACTGTAGCCTTAGATCTCGGAATTTGCCCTTAGATCTAGGAATTTTCCGAGATATATGACACCTGTCTGACAGACCATGTGGGCCCTCGGAGTTTTCCCCTCACATCTCGGAATTTTCCGAGATATACGGCGAACTTTCCGAGAGGCCGATGCCAGTCCGAGAAGTGCGGGTTTCCGACTTTTAGAGGTCCGAGATAGCGAGGGTTTACTGTATTAATATAACGTGTGTCACTCACCACCAACTCGATCGTGCGCACCGGACCGTCTCACCATCGTGAAGTACTCAGCTAGTGTTGTGTTTACATACTTAGGAGGAGGCTGTCCAAGGCCTTTCCGAATTCGAGAGACGTAGGCCTACAGTATACAGTACTCACTTTGTATACTTGGCACATACGATACATAGCTTCGAATAAAGGAAACATAATGTGTGGAATATAATAATTGTGTTTAATTATCCTATACGAATAGAAATGTGGAAGCCAATAGACCAATTGCGAGTTTCAGGCTATAAGGAAGCTGTTGCCGTAAACATCGATATTAAACGGAAATGCAATAATAATGTAGGTTTCTGATAGATAAAATTATATTGAATTGGGTTTTATAATGTTATCAATGTATTACAACCGTATCATAGCTGGTAATTCTGCTAAATATCAATAAGCCTATACCTACAGCTCCGACTTCCTTATAGAACGAAACTCTCAAGTCGTCAATTAACCTAGGCCTAGACTTGAATTTCATAGAGACGATAGGCTGCCTATAGGCTCTTGTAACACGACTCCCAAGTCCTTAAATAGGCTGCTAACTGCTAGTTAAACATGCTTTCTATGCCTAGATAATTAGATAATTATTTCGATAATTAGTATTGAAACAGGATTAGGTAATTTTAAGGGTTACAAGTCATAGGCTAGCCTAAATAGCCTAGCCTATTTCAATATTTTTCTTTGCCTATCCAAGAAGCCTATATTTTGGCCTAGGCCTAGAAAGTAAATTAAATTTAGCAGTGAAGGACACAGGAAGGAAGCCTAAATAGCCTAGCCTAGCCTACTTCAATATTTTTCTTTGCCTATCCAAAAGCCTATATTTTGGCCTAGGCCTACAAAGTCAATTTAATTTGGCAGTGAAGGACAGGAAGGAAGCCTAAATAGCCTAGCCTACTTCAATAGTTTTCTTTGCCTCTCCAAAAGCTTATATTTTGGCCTAGGCCTAGAAAGTAAATTTAATTTGGCAGTGAAGGACACATGAAAGAAGCCTAAATAGCCTAGCCTACTTCAATATTTTTCTTTGCCTATCCAAAAGCCTATATTTTGGCCTAGGCCTAGAAAGTAAATTAAATTTGGCAGTGAAGGACACAGGAAGGAAGCCTAAATAGCCTAGCCTACTTCAATATTTGTCTTTGCCTATCCAAAAGCCTGTACAGTATTTTGGTCTAGGCCTAGAAAGTAAATTTAATTTGGCAGTGAAGGACACAGGAAGCCTAAATAGCCTAGCCTACTTCAATATTTGTCTTTGCCTATCCAAAAGCCTGTACAGTATTTTGGCCTAGGCCTAGAAAGTAAATTTAATTTGGCAATGAAGGACATAGGAAGCCTAAATAGCCTAGCCTACTTCAATATTTGTCTTTGCCTATCCAAAATCCTATACAGTATTTTGGCCTACCTAGAAAGTAAATTTAATTTGGCAGTGAAGGACACCGCCACACCGGAAGGAAGCCGATATAGCCTAGCCTACTTCAATATTTGTCTTTGCCTATCCAAAAGCCTATACAGTATTTTGGCCTAGGCCTAGAAAGTAAATTTAATTTGGCAGTGAAGGACACAGGAAGGAAGCCTAAATAGCCTAGCCTACTTCAATATTTGTCTTTGCCTATCCAAAAGCCTATACAGTATTTGGATCACTCTCGGTTAGCCTAATTAGTTCTAGTTTATTTTGACGGCTATTTTTTCTGTTATTTTCCCCTGCTGGCAATATATATGATGACAAGTCATGGGGGGGGGGGTGAGGGAGGCAAAGCCCCTCCTCAACTTATTATTGTATCCCACGGCAGTCAAAGTAGACGAGAACGTGATCACGAGCGTCCGCGTAGTGTAATCCTTCTCGCATAGTTATACTGGTAAGTTAAACAAGGCGGGTGGTACGCCCGAATACTACATCCTTGCCTAGTAGGTGGCAAAACTTCTGGTCAAGGGTTAATTGTTAGCGGGCATACGCTGCTATGCATCGCCTTGTTTACAAGTCGTAAACTCTCAATTACGTTCGAGTCTAATTTGATTTTTTTTACAAAATTATCCCACAACCAGCTGTTATTTGCCACCTACTGGTAATATATATGATAAGTGAGGGGGAGCAAAGGCCTCCGTCAACCTATTTTTGTATCCTACGGCCGGTAAGGATGAGGTTATAGCCTAGCTGGCGTACCGTCTGCCTAATTGTTTACATAAGTCACTATTTGACTTATTTTTTTACTAAATTATCCCACATTCAGCTGTTTTTAGCCCCCTGCTGGTAATATATATGATGACCATACACCCTCAACCTATTATTGTATCCCACGGCCGGCAAACAAAACAATATACCTAACAGCTGGATTTACAAGATTGATAACTCAATTTAGGATCCGTCCAACTCCAAGGCCCTCTATTTATCTTGTTAGCACTATTTTTCTACAGTGGTGTTCGGCTACTCCATCCACTAACCTGCCTTACACTTAGATAAGCAGTACAGGTTTGTATCAGGTTTACTCCCCTAAACAGGTTGCCGACAAAGGCTGACTAGTCCTATCCACCCAGATTTGTATAAGGTCTCCCCTAGGTGGGTTGCCGACCAAGGCTTAAGAGTCCCATCCACCCGAAATGATGACAATACCCCCGTCAACCAATTATTATATTCCACAACCAGTAACTAAACAATTTACCCAATGCTGGTCATGGGATACAATAATAGGTTGAGGGGGGCTTTGCCCACCTCACCCCTAGGAACTTAATTTGTTTGATGGACAGACCATAGATATGGTAAAGAAGATAATATATAATTTTTGGAGGATAAGATAAAATCATACTGAACATAAAAGTAAAAACAAAACAAAAAAGCAGAAGGGAGGTGCCGTTGTAAAGGCCTAGCTTCCCGCCCAACATGATATTGATGTTGAGGGATAGCCTCAAGTATCGGCCCCTCTGAACTGTTAATCAGGTGACTGGACGACTCGGCCCATGGCACAACTCGGCTCGGACAGCTCGGCCCACTTTTGGACACCTCGGCCACGACGGCGAGACAACTCGGCTCATTATTTGAGACAGCTCGGCCCCATGTTTTGCTATGGGGCAATTTGACGAGACCAGTCAGGATTAGGATGGGGAGAGCTAAGTGGAGGGTTTATGGGTGAGGCCATGTATGCAGCACCAAATCCTGTCCTCTGCGTATGCGCGGCCTTTTCCCTAATATTTTTATTATGTTATTTAGGCTCAACTGTTAGGTTAATTTAAGTTAGGTTAGGTTAGGTTAGGTTAAGATAATATAATAGCCTAGTTGGCTAGGCTATAAAGGAAAAAATAATCGTGCCAAGGGGCCCAAGATTCTCACGCATGCGCAGAGGACAGGATTAGCAGGATTTGGTGCTGCATACATGGCCTCCCGTTTATGGCGTGTGTGTAATGTGGGCGAAATGTTCGTTTATTGTATAATTATGTCATAGGCTAGTTCTCTCGATTCATAATGTGTAGGTTAGGTTAGGTTAATTAAGAGTTGTCTCGTACTTAACACGGGGTCGAGCTGTCGTTTTTACTGGGCCGAGCTGTCTCGCCGTGGGCCGAGCTGTCCCATGGGCCGAGTAGTCGAGCATTCGTTAATCATCGCCTGACAACGAAATTGATTTGTGTTTTATAACGCCAGGAGAAGATTGAGAGTTAATGTGAAAGTCAAAAGGCGTTATAAAAATGCCTTTACCATTGTTACATTTTTATGAAAAAATAAATTCCCAAATCCTAATTTCGAAAATATTGTTGACCTATTTTCATTCAATGCTTCACACCATATCAACCACAATACCTTCAGTATTAACTCCCAAAGTTTTCTAGGCTATGTGAAGATTAATACTTATTGCTTTTACATTAATCAATCAAGAGTGCCTCATCACATATATTTGCCTTCAAGACATTTTGTAGGTAATTATTTTCAGTGAGAACCATCAAATACTTACAGCGAATGCTAGACTACTCGGCCCACGGGACAGCTCGGCCGGGACAGCTCGGCCAGGACAGCTCGGCCCAGTAAAAACGAGACAGCTCGGCCCAGTGTTAATTACGAGACAACTCGTAATTAATCTAACCTAACCTAATCTAACCTAACCTACACATTATGAATCGAGAGAACTAGCCTATGACAAAATTATACAATAAACAAACATTTCGCCCACATTACACACAAGCCATAAACCCTCCACTTAGCTCTCCCCATCCTATATCCTGACTGGTCTCGTCAAATTGCCCCATAGGGCCGAGTTGTCTCGCCGTCGTGGCCGAGTTGTCCAAAAGTGGGCCGAGCTGTCCGAGCCGAGTTGTCCCATGGGCCGAGTCGTCCAGTCACCACTTACAGCTGATGGTTTTATATTGTGATGCTAAATTCAATTACAACATTCTAATAATAGCCTATATTGGACGGCTTATTTAGGCACTCGTATGTTTTTATTTGCAAGGGTATCAAGTAGACCTACAACCAATGAGTACCCAAATAATATCTTGATTGAATATATCTCACTGACTTATAATCCCGGAATGATGTAAGAAACATGTACAAAGTTACATAATAATCGCCAATTATCACTCGTGCCCGAGTAGGCCTACCCTTACGAGTGCAAAAATATGGGGTAAAATTTGAAGAGACCCCGGACAGCCTTTTTACTAGTTAATTCTAGTTTTTTGTTTATTTTTCTTTGATACACAGTGTTGATTAATACCGAGGACCGTCGCATTTTAGTATTTTCAACATTAGCCTAACCTAACCTAACCGAAAACTAAACAGGGAACATGAGCTGGGTTTAGACCGTCGTGTACCCATAAACAGGGAACGTGAGCTGGGTTTAGACCGTCGTGCACCCATAAACAGGGAACATGAGCTGGGTTTAGACCGTCGGTTAGTTTTCGGTTAGGTTAGGTTAGGTTAGGCTAATATTGAAAATACTAAAATGCGACGGTCCTCGGTATTAAACAACACTGTAGGCTATATCAAAGAAAAATAAACAAAAAAATAGAATTAACTAGTAAAAAGGCTGTCCGGGGTTTCTTAAATTTTTACCAAATATGGCGTGTTGAGAATTCTCAAGTCTCCGGGTACCCTAGACCTTATCTCAATAAGGCCCGGGTACCAGGACTGCCGGGTATGGTGACAGTCCCGGGTACGGTGACAGTCCCGGGTACCCGGGCATTATGATACCGGGTGGTATTATAATCCACAACAAATATAAAGTCAAACCCGGCCGGGTACCAACAGGCTATTACCGGTAATACCATAACAAATATAAAGTCAGGCCCGGGTAGCCTACATGTAGGCTGTGGCCAGTAATTGAGAATTATTGAGATAAATACAGGTCTACCCGCACACACAGGATTATGCCTACAACCTCCGAAAAGTTAAAAATATTTCCTCATATATGCTCCAAATATAAAACATAATCACGCAAACTTGTAGATTGAGTCATATTGAAATATAAGTGTCGATATAAATCCATATTACTCTAAATTATTGGTGAAACAGCACAATATAAACGATCGTTTAGTGCCGAGGTAACGGGGACTGGACGACTCGGCCCATGGGACAACTCGGCTCGGACAGCTCGGCCCACTTTTGGACAACTCGGCCACGACGGCGAGACAGCTCGGCCCATTATTTGAGACAGCTCGGCCATGACGGCGAGACAGCTCGGCCATGACGGCGAGACAGCTCGGCCCCATGTTGTGCTATGGGGCAATTTTTTTAATATAGCCGTGAAAAAGCCTGTAGCCTTGAAATTCGTGATTGTATCTAACCTTGTGTGTATATATATATATATATATATATATATATATATATATATATATATATATATATATATATATATATACAGTATATATATTAATATATATATACTATATATATATATATATATATATACAGTATATATATATATATATATATATGACGATCAGACTAAAACACGCCCATTAACCCGGCAAGCGCGATAGGCCTCACGGAAGGCTTCCTATAGGGAACGCGATAGGCCTCACGGAAGCAAGACCATAAAAAAAGCCTTCCAAAAAAAAAAAAGGGCCTATCAAAACAAAGGATTTTGTCTCTAGGTGAGATAATTCCCCTCTAGTACTCATCCATGTGTTTCTCACCCCTCCCCCTCCCCTCCTTCCCCACCTTATTCCCCCCTCCCCCCCCTCCTCAATTATCACCTATTTTTCCTCTTATTATCATCATTTATCGGTTATTTTTCTCTCCCGCGATAATGTAGCACAAGTGGGTTGCATAAAAGATCGTTATGCAACACCCAGACACCAGCACACACCGCCCCGCTCGTCTCAGTTGACTCCCAGACAGCGAGAGGGGAGGGCTGCCTGTGGCTCTCTCTTGCCTGAGATTATGACCGGGTGGCCAATATCTTCGTTTTTCACCACCCAAATACTTTTCCCACATATTTTAGCACTCTTGAAGGTTCATATATACATCATATATGTAAAATAAAAGCATACCGAAAACAAATAATGCTTTATATTGTAAATATAACGAATTCTGTCAGAATCCAGGGCTAGAAATGCACAAATAACTACCCTAGCACCTAGGTCTATATCGCGCTTGTCAGGTTAATAGGAAAAATCACAACCATTTTAATTTTCAGCCGATGGTGATTATAGCATATTTCCCATTTTTATAGAAATCAGTTACTTTGCAAATAGAGTAGCGAAATATGGAGTGATCATGAAAATGTTACATTACGGTACCCCTTGAGGTTTATGTCGCCTTTTTTATTAATTCCGGCTGCCATTAGACGATCTCATACAGCTTAGGAAGGATCTGTAAGTGTTGAAATGCTGAAGACTCTAGAATAACCGTCTGTCTTCCATATAACCTTACTAATCTAAATAAAATTACCTCATAATAGACAAAATTCACTGTAAAGTGCGTCAGGATCACCCAGATTCAGTCCACTTTAAATATAGACTGAACAAATATTTGTTAGGAAGAGAAGTCGCCCTGATCAGTGACAAATGCAACATTAGCCAACAACATGCTGATAATGATGAGTGTGTTATTTATGGGGTGGTGTCAGGTGCAACTCCAGAGACACCAAACTCCTATGACCGTGAACTGGGCCTAGAAATTTGCCCAACTAGCTTGCTATTCAAGGATATGGACTTTGAAATGGATAATATGACTGATGAGCTGTCTGATGAGTTGCATGAAGGTGAAAATAGTTGCGTAGGAGCATGTAACAATTCATCAACATCACCTAGTACAATTATAGAAGAACAGGCCTTGTTGTACTGTATATACTACTGTTGTTGTTGTTGTTGTTGTTGTTGTTCCCCAAGCTGCCTGGCCGAACAGCCCCAAGGCCCTGAGCAAGGCCAAGGCCATAACCGAGCGCCCCCACAGAACCCTCGCCGCCGACCACAATAAAGCCTGGGTGACCGAAGCCACTCCATGGCGGGGAGCTGAGGAGGGTGCGGAAATGCCCGGGAAACCAAAGCCCCACCCAGAGCCCTGTGTCCCTCAGCAATTATGAAGAGAAAGTTGAGGGGCAAGGGAAAAATGTGACGCTTTGGCTTCCAATCTTGGTAGATTGGGAGGTCAATCCACGTTAGAGACGCCGTCACTTGAGATCTAGAAAATATATAAGTAAAAGGAACAGTCAGAGTAAGCTATGGGTATGGCAGAGATTGCTCAGTTCTCACTCTGATAGACCAGCCCATCACCACATGTATATACTGTAGGTGGCTTTGTTGTGAGGAAATTCTCTAAAAAATATCCTGATTTAGGTTACATGGCAGCGAACTGTGTATCTGTAAACAAATCATGGATTAATATGGTCAACAGAAGTCACCTGTACATGCCGTCTGATAGTTTTTCTTCTAAATTAACGGTGATGAGAGAAATATTCAAAGCTGTCCATGGCGAAGGTTTGAGGGAAGGAAAACAATGTGTTCATACCCTTGCCTCAGATATTGAAAGGGTGGGAGTTGAATTGCCACCGAATGTATTTTTTTTTTTTTTTTTGCAAAAATCTCAGTTTTCTTTAGGATAGATACATAAATAGATAGGGACATAGCGATTCCAAAATTATCAATATAGCCATCTATACCGTTTTTATGTTGTCGAAGCAAATAAGGGTTGTGAAAGGCCGAGTTGTCTCGCAATTAACTCGGGGCCGAGCTGTCTCGTTTTTACTGGGCCGAGCTGTCTCGCCGTTGGCCGAGTTGTCCTGGCCGAGCTGTCCCGTGGGCCGAGTAGTCTAGCAACCGAGGTAACGACAGGGGCTCCGTCAGGCTATAGCCTATATTTTGTGAAAAACTTCCTCATAGCTACTTATATAAGCTTCACACGCAAAACATAGCAACATTAACGTATAGATTGGGTCCTATTAGATTGGAGATTGACGAGAATTTGGCCCAGTGTGATGCCCGCTTTACCCGGGCAACTGTTAAGACTTGTGATGTTTAAGTGCGTTTCATATGTTTACTAGTATGCGTTTTCATACTCAACTTTGAATGTTTACACAGATCAGCTGGACCAACAGTGTTACCAAAGACTGTGACAGCACAGAATTCAAGTGCCCCAACTGTGGAGGAGACCATCCATCCACATCTAATAAATGTCCAGCTTTCCTACAAGCTAGAAGCTGGAAAAACCTAAGTTATACTGGTACCACAACAAACCCAAATAATGAAAATCTAGACAGCACGTCAAAACAAACACGTAGGCCTACTTAAATAATAAATCAACAACAAACTTACAGTATTCTTACAGTTCTTACAGTATTCTTACAGTAGATCCTCTGGAAAAGGGCAAACTATGCCTGTGTATCCAGCTCAGTACCAGTACTTGCACTGCTGCGGTCGTTCACGGTGTTGGCGGCGGCGGTAGCAGACGCAACATTTTTACTATTCTGTATTTTTGTTTTATAATCAAACTTCAAATCTTGTCTTCCCCATGCTTTATCAAGATTACTTTCAAACTCCCTTATTGATTCGGAATCGACTACATACTGGGGCAGTGCGTTCCACTCATTTACCACTCTATCACAAAATGAGTTCTTTGCCTTCTCAAGCCTATTTCTTTCTTTGTAAATTTTCTTAGTGTCCTCTCGTTCTTGTTCCCTCCCGCATCAAGAAGATACCTTCACACACATCCTCATCGTACTTTCCTGACACTATCTTAAAAGTCTCTATCATATCCCCTCTCTTTCTCCTATATGCCAGTGTCGGAAGCCCCAGTGTCCTCAACCTCTGCTCATAGCCCGCGTTCTTCAACGTTGGTACCAGCTTGCTAGCTCTCCTCTGCACTTTCTCCACTGCTTCTATATCCTTTACCATATATGGAGCCCACACCTGGTTCGCATATTCCAGGTGCGGCCTAACCAGCGCTGTATAGAGATTCCTGAAGATTTCTTTGTCAAGTGACACAAATGTCCTCCTTATCAGCCCTACAATTCTATTGGCTTTGTTTATCTTTTCCGCTAAATGTTCTGAGAAATTTAACTTATTGTCTATCACTACTCCTATATCCTTTTCTGCATTCACTTCCTCCATCGCTTCATACATACTGTATCCTACCATGTCTATCTTGCTGGTCCCAATCCGCATGTACTTGCATTTTTTTGGATGAAAAGGCATTAACCAATGCTCAGACCATCCCTTCATGCCCTCCACATCTCCTTGAAGCAAACCCATATCTTCCTTACTCCTCACTCTTCTATACAGTTTAGTGTCATCCGCATACAGGTATACCTCACTTCCATTAGTTATAACTTCAGGCAAGTCGTTGATAAATATAACGAACAGCAGTGGTCCCAACACAGATCCCTGAGGTACCCCACTTGTAATTTCCCTCCACCCCGAGCCTATTCCATTCACCAGTACCCTCTGTCTCCGATCTTTCAGGAAGGCTTCTATCCATTTCACACATTTCTCCCCTATATTATAGCTTCTAACTTTCTCTATTAACCTTTTATGTGGGACCTTATCGAAGGCCTTCATAAAATCGCAATATACCACGTCTATTACATCACCATCTTCTAGAATTTGCATCCAATCATCTACCACCTTAATTAGCTGTAGTACCGTCGACCTCCCTGGCAAGAATCCGAACTGTCTCCCACTGAAAAGTTGGTTTGACTTCATATGTTCCATTATTCCTTCTCTAATTACCGTTTCCATTAGTTTACACACAACACTTGTCAAACTGACTGGTCTATAATTCCCTGGGTCATTTCTCTTTCCCTTCTTAAATATAGCTGTTATGTTCGCCTCTCTCCAGTCCATCGGGATTTGTCCTGTATTAAACGATACCTCAAATAACATTTTCAATGGCTCTACTAACATCTCCCCTCCTTCCTTTATGATTCTTGGGTGTATCTCATCCGGTCCCGGTGACTTACTTCTGTTCATTTTTTCTATAGCCCTTCTTATTCTAGCATGGGAAAACTCTATTAGTTCTAGTGCCAGTGCCTATTTGATGGGAATAGTAGGCACTGCATCCTCCGACTCCACTGTTAGTACCCCCCCAAAGTATTTCCCCAGCACCTCTGCTTTCTCCTTATCAGTCTCCGCTCTACTCCCATCATTCAACCCCCCTACCAGCTCTGGGATCCCTACTCTTCTTGTTAACTTTTCCTGAATGTACTTCCAGAATATTTTTGGATTATCCTTCACATTTCTAGCGATCTCTCTCTCCCTCTCCTTCACCCCCCTCCTTGTTTCCCACCTTATTTTATTGTTTATTTGTCTGCATTCCAGATCCACTTCCTTAGCCTCTATACTAGACCCCCTGTTCTTTTTTAACAATTTTAATCTTTCCCACAATCGTTTCTTTCTTCTAATCAATATCCAAAGCTTTCTTTTCATTGGCAATTCTGGGTTAGTTCTTTTCCTCAATTTTGTTTTATCCTTATATTCCCTTACTGGTACAGCATTCTCCAGTTTGACTCTAATTTTCCTCCACATTCCTTCAGCATCTTCACCGTTCAAGTATTCCCCCCAGTCAATGTCCAAACACCGTCTCAGCAGCTCATAATCTGCTCTATCATACATGTATATTTTTCTATTGCTTCTATTATCCCTCTCTGATTTAATGTTACAACTAAAGCTTATACAGGCATGGTCACTACGACCTATAGGGCTATCCACATTAACATGTTCCACTATATCCTCTTCATTGCTAAAAATCAAATCAAGTACACTCCCCTGCATCCCATCTCTATATCTTGTCATCTCTACAATATGTTGCGTTAAAAAACAATCTCTCACTTTCTCTATAAACTTATTTTCCAGGCTACCCTGTCCCGCTGGAGTAGTACAATTTGCCCAGTTACACTACTCACACTACTGATCCACCTGGTGAACAAGCCTACGTCTTTTCTATCCTAAATGACCTAGAGCAGTTAGTTCAGCAACCCACCCGTATCCCGGATCGCATCGGAGATCGGCCCAACATTCTTGACCTGTTTCTAACTTCTAACCCTTCTTCTTATACTGTCGATCTTTTCTCTCCTTTGGGCTCCTCCGACCATAAACTTATCTCTGTCACCTGTCCTATCTCTCCAGTACAGCCACCCGATCCTCCTAGCCGGCGGCGCTTGTGGCACTTTGGCGCTGCCGACTGGGAGGCTCTTCGGCAGTACTTCTTTGATTTCCCATGGAATGATTTCTGCTTCCATGGCCGGGGACCCTCGGAGAGTGCTGAACGCATTACCGAGGTAATCCTATCGGGTATGGAAGCATACATTCCATTCTCTTTCTCTCAGACTAATGCTAAAAAATCTTGGTTTACTCACGCCTGTTCTACTGCTGTCCGCAATAAGGAGGAAGCATTCAAACGGTACCGACGCCTTAAAACTCAAGACTCTCATTCTTCATATGTTTCTGCCCGGAATCAAGCCAAATCTGTTCTTCGACTTGCCAAACACTCTTTCATCAATAATAAATGCACTGAACTATCCAACTCTAGCTCTTCCCAAGCTTTCTGGCATCTAGCCAAAAACCTCTCCAACAATTTCTCTTCCTCGTCTTTCCCTCCCCTTTCCCACTCTGATGGCACAACCATCACTTCTTCCTCTGACAAAGCTAAACTCTTCGCTCAAACTTTTGCTAGAAACTCCACCTTGGATGATTCCGGTGCTATTCCTCCCTCTCCGCCCTCCTCTCTCTTACTTATGCCTAATATCCTAATCTCTTCTAAAGATGTACTTTCTACCCTCTCTGGGCTTAACACTAATAAGGCGTACGGTCCGGACGGTGTTCCTCCTGTTGTTCTCAAAAACTGTGCTTCCGTGCTGACTCCCTGCCTAGGCAAACTCTTTCGTCTCTGTCTATCCTCTAACGTCTTCCCTTCATGCTGGAAGTTTGCTCACATTCAACCTGTCCCAAAGAAGGGTGACCGCTCTCAACCCTCCAACTATCGTCCAATTGCTCTTATCTCTTGTCTTTCTAAAGTTTTTGAAACTATTCTTGCTTCCAAATTTCTTAAGCATTTCTCTTCTCATAATCTGCTCTCAGATCGCCAGTATGGCTTCCTACTGGTGATCTTCTTTCATATCTTACTAACTCTTGGTCATCCTCCTTTCGGGACTTCGGTGAGACTTTTTCTATTGCACTAGACATATCGAAAGCCTTCGATAGAGTCTGGCATAAATCTTTAATTTCTAAACTACCCTCCTTCGGTTTCTATCCCTCCATCTGTGCCTTTGTCTCTAATTTCCTTTCCGGCCGTTCCATAGCCGCGGTTGTGGACGGCCATTGTTCACTTCCTCACCCTATAAACTCCGGTGTTCCTCAGGGCTCTGTCCTATCTCCTATTCTCTTTCTAATTTTTATAAATGATCTCCTTAACTGTACCTTAATTCCCATCCATTCATACGCAGACGACTCAACCTTACACTACTCCATTAGTTTTTCAGAACGCCCCAGCCAGCAATCCCTCAACGACAAACGTAATGAAGCCATAGAACTCTTAAATTCTGATCTAAATACTATTTCCAATTGGGGAAGAGAAAACCTTGTTAACTTTAATGCTTCCAAAACCCAATTTCTCCATCTATCTACCCGTCAGGATCTCCCAGCGGACTATCCCTTATTCTTCAACAATACAAAAATCAACCCTTCATCTTCTCTCAATATTCTTGGTGTCTCTTTTTCTTCTGCTCTCATTTGAAAGGACCATATTACCAGTCTTGCTAAGGCAGCCTCCCAGAAGCTGGGTGTGCTCAACCGCCTTAGGGGGTTCTTTTCCCCTGCACAGCTTCTTGCTCTGTACAGGGGCATAGTGCGCCCTTGTATTGAGTATTGTTCACATGTGTGGGGAGGTTCCTCTCACACCGCTCTCCTAGACAAAGTTGAAAGGAAGGCCTTTCGTATCATTAACTCCCGTCCACTCATCAACTCTCTGCAATCTCTCTCTCTCCGCCGCAATGTTGCATCTCTCTCGCTATTCTATCGCTACTATAATAATCAGTGTTCCTCAGAGCTATCCCAGTGCATACCACCTCCTTTACGTAGGGCACGTGGTACCCGTCTTGCAACTCAATCCCACCCCTACTCTGTGCAACTCTCCAACCCAAGAGTGAAACGTTACTCTCAAACTTTCTTCTACTCAACAGCTGAGCTCTGGAACTCTCTCCCAGAATCAGTCTTTCCCTCTTCCTATGACTTAAATTGCTTCAAACTCCGTGTGTCCAGGCATTTTGGCTCGAACGTCCCTTGATTTTGGCCCTGTCACTCTTTCAACTGTGGGGGGGGGGGCACTCGCTATAGGCAGTTATGCCTTTTGCCTCCCTCAATCACATAGAAAAAAAAAAAAAAAAAAAAATTGATCCTTGGCAAATTGAAATCTCCAATCAAAATTTTATATTTGTTCTCTCTATTATCTATATCCTCCATTGCTTTCAGTAGGTTATCATCCTCTCCCCTGCTATTATTTGGGCTTCTATATATAGAGGCAATTAGAATTGATCCTCTTACACATTTTACTTCAATACACAAATACTCACAATACTGCTGTCTCATATCCACCTCATTAACCTTGAGCTCTTTTCTTACATAAATAAACAGTCCTCTTCCAACCTCTGCTCTAATAGCATTTCTCTCATATAACTCAAAACCCTCCAAACTATATTCCACCAGTTCCCTTTCAATTCTAGCATTTTTTGGTCTTACTTCCTGTAGGGCTATGACATCCGGTTTTTCCTCTTCATCCTGCAACCTACATATCAGTTCTCTTTTCTTGTCCTGGGTAAACACATCCACATTACTAAACATAATCCTTAATCCATCTACCATTCCTTCAGCAATTACACCATCCCGCTCCTCCAGTCCGTACCCTACTCCCCCGTTAGCACTACTGGGTCTGCCTCTTTGTCTCCTGTCTCTCCCTGTGACACCTCCACCCTGTTCTCCTCCTCCGTCACAACTCCCATCACATTCTCTCCCCTCCCTTCTACTCTTATAAACCACTTCCTCACTTTTCCGTCCCTCACTCTCCAGTAAAAATTTCTCTTATCCTCCTCATCCAACTTTCCATTATTTTCATCAGCCTTTTCTTGTAATTCCTTAATTTTTTTCCTTTGTTCTATACTCAAATCCTTCTTTAGTCTTATGTGTTTCAGTTTATCATTTGTATTTAGCCTCCAACTAAAACCAGGCACACTCCAACAAACCCTTGGTTTCAAAACCCACATAGGGCTAGGCTAGCAACAGAAACCACACCATCCACTTCTACTTGCCACAACCCCCAACCCAGTAGGGCCAGTTTGCCTATTAGCACACAACCAACCACAAAGATTAATGCACAGCCAGAAGAGGACAAAGAACTAAAAATATTGAGTATGATCGCAACACTAACAACAGAAGAACAGTTAAACATAATAATCACAGTCGTCAACAACATCCCCCCTGGGGGTAAAGGAATAGAATATGCCCCACGTGCCTTCTGCGTGTCGTAAGAGGCGACTAAAGAGGTTGGGTCGGTGGGCTTGCGACCCCCACCCGCAAAAAATACCTAAGCAAAGAAAAACGAACGAACAGCCTCGGATGCGGACGGAACCTATGTTGACGAACCACGACCGACTAAGAACATACCTTCGGACATTCTGAGAATGGCTACATGGAATGTTAGTGGCATGAATCATGCTCGGCACAAAAGAGAGAGAGGTTCTGGAAGTGCTAGTGAATGCCAGGCTGGATATATGTGGAATGACAGAGACCAAATGGAAAGGTTCAGATGTGAGAGAGTGGGAGTGTGGAATGGGTGTGTGTGCTGGAGTGAGTGAAGGAACAGCGAGAGAAGGTGCGTGTTTGTTTGTAAGTAGCAAATGGAAGGAATGTATAAGAGCGTATGGGTCTGTGGGTTCAAGGATTGTGTGGGTGAGAATGAAAGTAGGAATACAAACGTGGGTGATTGTGTGTGACAGAGGATAAACTTGAAAGAAAGAAAGAAGAGTTCTGGATGAATGTAGAGGCGTGCCTGGAGAAGTTTGACAAGAACGAAAGAATATTTCTGATTGGGGATATGAATGGTAAGGTGGGTGATAGGAAAGTTGAGGGAGTGGTGGGAGGGTGGGGGGTACCATCAGAGGTGAATGGGAATGGTAGTGCACTTGTGGACGTATGTGTGGGGAGGAGGCTGTGGATAGCCAACACCTTCTTCCGACACAGAATGATCCACAGGTACACGTGGAAACGGGTGTGGACGATGGAGGAAGAGACACAGTGGTGGAACGAAAGTCATTGATTGATTATATATGTGTGGATGAACGAATGAAGAAATTTGTGATGGATGCTAGGGTGTATAGGGGTATTGGAGGGGGTCTGTCTGATCATTATGTAGTGGTAGCTAAGGTTAGGATACAAAAGAAGTGGGTGAGGAGAGCTGGAGGGAGGCGAGAGGAGGGTGGAATGGTGAGGAGGGTGGAGAGGTTGCAGGAGGAAGAAGTCAGGGAGGAGTATAGGAGAGCAGTGGAAAGACGACTAGGTGGGTTCGACCTGGAAGTTATGGAGGAAGTGGAGGAGATGAGCAAGGTGTTTAAGGATGAGATCTGTGCAGCATGTGAGGAGGTGTGTGGAGTGAGGAGAAGAGGGAGGGGAGTGAAAGGTAACAGCATGGTGGACAGAAGAGGTAAGAATAGCTGTGGAAGAAAAGAAGAAAGCATATAGAGAGTGGTTGGGTAGTAGTGGGAATGAAGATTTCGAGAGACAGAAACGAGCGAGGTATGTGGAGAGTAAGAGGGTGGTGAAGAGAGCAGTGAAGGAAAGTAAGAGAAGAGTAGATGAGGAATTTGGAAGGAATCTGAGTGTAAAATGGAGGGAGAGTAAGAAACTGTTCTGGAAAGAAGTCAAGAAAGTTAGGGAAGGTAGCAAGGGAAACAGTAAGGTTGTGAAAGATAAGAATGGGAGAATGCTAGCCGAGAAGCAAGAGAGAGTCGAAAGATGGAGGGAGTACGGTACTTCAATGAGTTGCTAAATGTAAGGAATGAAGTGGCTAGCCAGCAAACATAGCTGGATATGGTATGGGAGGGAGAAGAAGAGAAGTAGTGGAGGAGGAGGTGGGGATCAGGAGGTCAGAAGTGTGAGAAGCCATGAAAAGAGTGAAGTTGGGGAAAGCACCAGGAACAGATGGAATGTGTGGGGAAATGTTGAGGTATGGTGGTGAGATAGTGATCGAATGGGTATGGAAATGTGCAAACTAGCATGGGAGAAGGGGAGTGCACCCGATGACTGGAAGACTGGCATAATAGTCCCCCTATATAAGGGCAAAGGGGAAAGAGGAGTGTGTGGTAACCACCGAGGAATATGTCTTCTAAGCGTAGTAGGGAAGGTATACAGTAGGGTAGTGATTGAGAGAGTGAGAGTGAGAACGGAGATATGGATAGGCGACGAGCAGGGAGGTTTTAGGAAGGGAAGAGGATGTGTACCTTTACCTTTTGATACCTTTTGATGTGTTCGCCGCTCTTCTAGCGGCACCAAGGAGCGCGACGCCCCTCGTTATGGGTGTAGATCAGATTTTTACCCTGAATTGTGTTGTGGAGAAATATCTGGAGAAGAAACAAAAGGTGTATGTTGCCTTTATAGACTTGGAGAAGGCCTATGACAGAGTGGATAGAGAAGGTTTGTGGAAAGTACTTAGAATATACGGAGTAGATGGCAAGTTGCTGAAAGCAGTGAAGAGCATGTATGAGGGTGCAAAGGCGGCAGTACGTGTGGAGAGTGAGCAGAGCGAGTTCTTTGACCTGAATGTTGGTTTGAAACAGGGGTGTGTGATGTCTCCGTGGTTGTTTACTGTATTTATATGGATGGAGTCATGAAAGAAATACTATCAAGAGCAGTGGATGTTGGTGTATCGCTGAAAAGGGAGGGAATCGAGTGGAAGCTACCTATACTGCTGTTTGGGGATGATACAGTTCTGATGAGTGATAATGAATGGGAGTTGCAGGGTCTGGTAAATGAGTCTGGAACAGTGTGCGAAAAACGGAATTTGAAGGTAAATGCGGGGAAGAGCAAGGTTATGGTCTTTGAAAGGGGTGAAGTCACAGAGTGTGAGGTGAAGCTGAACGGTCAGGCTATGGAGATCGCCACGACCTACAATCTACCCTACAACCACTACAGCAAGAAGGGGAGTCTGATACCGGCAACGGTTCAGATGACACCTCCCACGACCTACAATCTACCTTACAACCACTACAGCAAGAAGGGGAGTCTGATGCCGGCAACGGTTCAGATAACACCCCCCACGACCTACAATCTACCTTACAACAACTACAGCAAGAAGGGGAGTCTGATGCCAACAACGGTTCAGATAACACCCCCCACTGCCTACAATCTACCCTACAACCACTACAGTCTGATACCGGCAACGGTTCAGATAACACCTATCACTGCCAGCTTGGAAATAGACCTACACCAGCAGAAGCCGAACAAAGCCAGGTCCGACACAGACAGAACCCGATACGGATAACGACTCCGAAAATCTGAATAATCATGGCAACGATGAACCAAACGAACAACCAGAAAAAAGGGAAACACATGGTGAAGATCAACAAACCCCTTCCATCACCCAAGCTCCAAGTAACATTGCAGAAACTATCCAAGAAGCACATAACACAAGAAAAACACAAAACCACACAAACAATACCAAAAACCAACACCCACCATCGCAGCTGACGGATAACCGTGTAAGACCCTCCAGGAATTCCACTAAAAAGCGACCATAATAATGGCTCCATTACAAGTATTGACCTGGAATGCAAAATGCCTCAAAACATCATTATCAGAGTTAAAAAACTACCTTAATTATAAATCCCCACACATAGCTATAATAACAGAGACCTGGCTAAAAGAAAAATACCAACCCAACTTAAAACCTTATATAACTCTGAGGAAAGACAGGCTTGGAAGACCAGGTGGAGGAATATTATTTTTAATGAAACGAGAGCTTCCTACTAAAGAAATTAAGCTCAGGCCATTTCCCAATGGTACACTAGAAATCCTTGCAATTTCACTTCCATATCAAAATACTCAATTATCCATCATTGGCACATATAATCCTGGCGGTCTGATATCACATCAAGAATTAGATCACTACATCCAACAAGTCACCTCGCCATTCAAGGTGATAGGTAACCCAAATGCCAACCATCAATCTTGGAGCAGAGGGACATCCAACACCGCCGGAAACAACATTTATAACTACTGTACATGCAAAATACCAAATATAGCCTGTTATCAGAACCCTTCTCCCCAACATATTTCAACCTGCAAACAAATTACACGTCTACGATTGACATCTGCTTTGGATCAGGAATACTATCTGCGGACATAACATCCAAAGTAGGACCCGACCTGGGTACAGACCACTGCCCCCTACACGTAGTATTTAAAAATGTTACCCCTCCAATTTACCCAGTAGCACTACCCCAATGGCGCATCCCTTCAAAATTCAACTGGAAATGTTGGCAAAATTCAGTTACAGTCCCAGAAACCAACTCCACAGATCCCAACTATGGACAAAAATCTGACCGAATTAATAAACAATGCAGCCAAACAACACTTTAAATGCACATCAGGTCAACCCTCCAACAAAATTCTAAGGCCATGGTGGAATGAAGAGTGTTCCAAAGCGGTAGCTACTCGCAGAAGAGCGATTCAGAAACAAAGGAGATCAAAATCGCTGCAGAACTGGATCCAGGTCAAGAAAACCACTGCTCATGCCAAGAAAACCACTCGGTCAACATGCACCTCTTCTTGGAGGAATACTGCAGCGAAATAACTCATGAAACACCACTAAAAGAAGTCTGGAACAGATTCCGAAACATTAAAGGCCGTCCATCATTCCCAACATATCCCTTTATAATAGACGGACAAATGTGTCTATTACCAAAAGACAGAGCAGATGCAATAGCCAACCATATACAGTCAAAACAGCAACAAGAACCCCCTGCAGACCCAAAAGAAACTGCTAGAATTAACAACGAAATCTTCACAGCCGCAAAACGGCCCAATCAAATTAATCAAGCCTTCACCCATTTTGAGTTGGAAACGGCAATAACCCACCTTCCTACAGGCAAAGCAGCGGGGGAAGATCGCATACTGTATGAACTCATAAAATACCTGCCCCCAACATCACACCCTCAACTACTCAACCTTATTAACACAACCTGGAAACAGGGCAAGCTCCCTCACTCATGGCAGAAGGGCATTATCATCCCCTTCCTCAAACCAGGAAAAGACCCATCCCTCTCCCCATCATACCGGCCTATTACCCTCCTACCAACCCTGAGCAAGCTAGCCGAAAGAATGGTCAACACGAGGCTAGTTTGGCATCTAGAAAGAAACAATATCATCCCCCCAATACAGGCTGGCTTCAGAACCACCTGCTCAACAGTAGACCAGGTGCTTAACCTAGAACAAGCAATCCTCTCTTCACTCTCAAGCCAAAAGACATGCATTGTTGTATATTTAGATCTGTCAGCAGCCTTTGACACAGTTCCCCACGACCTCCTGCTCTCCAAACTAGCCGGCCTTGATGTACAAGGGAACTTGCTACAGTGGCTACAAGCATTTCTATCCAACAGAACAAGCCAAATGTACATCCAAGGCCAAATGTCAAATCCTATCAAACACAATAAAGGATTAGCTCAGGGCTCCTCACTAAGCCCCCCCCTTTTCACAGCGTACCTATCCGACACACCAACAGTAGCACCCGCCAAGATAATGCAATATGCCGACGACATAACATTATATGCCTCGGATTACAACCCTCAAATAGCGGAACAGCAAATCCAGGACGCACTTAACACCTTAGGACGTTGGATTAACAAAGCAAAACTAACCATCAACCCAACAAAGACAGTATATCAAATCTTTACCAGAAAGAAAAATGCAAGACCCCTACGACTCACACTCAACGGAGAAGACCTACAACAAACACATACTCATAAATATCTGGGAGTAATTTTTGATGCCCCACTCCTCACATGGAAAAACCACATCGAATACCTTACACACTGCACCAATCAAAGACTCAATATCATGAGAGCACTTACTGGAATAACCTGGGGTGCCGATGCTATCTCCTTACGAAGCTTCTACATAGCATACATAAGGAGCAAACTAGACTATTGTGCCCAGGCTTACACCTCAGCCGCACCAGTCCACCTTCACAAGCTGGAGGTGATTAAAATTACTGCTATGAGAATCATAACAGGAGGTCTCAAATCATCACCAATAGCCAGCCTCCAGTGTGAAACTAACCTAATCCCCATAACCACCAGAAGAGACTTACAGTGCTCTTCATACTTCTCAAAAACATATACCCCCCCCCCCCCCCCTTTTCAGCATCTCTCCGCAACATACCAATACGACCTCAGGAGAACCGGACCTGCAAATCACCCTTCCGAGAAAGAATAGGCCAGATCATACACAGGAAGGCCCGTATTTTTCTGGGCTGCCAAGTGCAACCCATGGTACCTCCAGTTCCACCATGGGAATATACCCCTCCTAAACTCACACAGATCTCATAACATTAAAAAATAAGAAGGACAACCCATCTCAAATAAAACAGGAATTCCTAGAAATCCTGAATACCCAGCATAAAAATTCCACTCACATATACACAGACGGATCACTCATCAAAAACGAAAACACTACATCCACGTCAGCAGCACTATGGATTCCAAGATTTCATCTAATCATGGGATGGAAGCTCCCCAAACAAACATCAGTGTTGTTGTTGTTGTTCCCCAGGATGCCTGGCCGAACAGCCCCAAGGTCCCGAGCAAGGCCAAGGCCATAGAGCGCCCCAGCAAAACCCTCCCTGCTTACCACTAACAAAGCCCGGGTGACCGAAGCCACTCTAAGGCAGGGAGCTGAGGAGGGTGCGGAAACGCCCGGGAAACCAAAGCCCCACCCAAGGCCCTGTGCCCATCAGCAATTATGAAGGGAAAGTTGAGGGGCAAGGGAAAAATGTGACGCTTTGGCTCCCAATCTGCCAACTTTTAGGTTGGCAGTAGGGAGGTCGATCCACGGAAAAGACGCCGTCACTTGAGATCTAGAAGATATATAAGTAAAAGGAACAGTCAGAGTAAGCTATGGGTATGGCAGAGATTGCTCAGCTCTCACTCTGATAGACCAGCCCATCACCACAAACATCAGTGTTCACTGCAGAGCTGTACAGACTCAATCAAGCACTAGAAATCATCAGTACCCTTCCACCAGGCCCATACACAATATGCTGCGACTCCAAGAGCGCTATCCAGGCCATTAAATACAACACAGCACAAAGTAAGGAACTCATATACCCCATGCTCCAACTACTCACTACCTCCCCCTACAAGGTTATACTATGAGCTTCCAGTGGGTACCTGGCCATATAGACATACTGTACTCCACCATGAAATAGTCGATGAACTCGCCAGGGGCATGCACTCCCTCAGAAGAATTACACCCCTCCCCTACACTACAATAGACAGAGCCAACATCCTAAAAGAAGACATCCTCCAAGACTTCAAGGGTGAATGGAAAGTCACCATCACCGGCACAAGATACGGAAATATCAAACCCAAATGGTCCATATGGAAACACACAAAATACAAGAACAAAGCTCTAAATACAGCTACACTCCGCCTAAGGACAGGACACACAAGACTAGCGGAACACATGCACAGAATGGGACTAGAAGAAGACGAGAACTGCCCCTACTGCCTCACCCCAGAAACAGTGGAACACTATTTACTTCATTGCCATAGACATTACAGCACTCGCACCCCCAGGGGGTAAGGGGGCCTTCATCTAATGGTGGAGGAAAAAAAGAATATGCCTCACGCATCCTACTGCATGTCGTACAAGGCGACTAATAGGGGGGATGGTGTTAGACTTGCGGACCAAGTAGCCATCACTATACAATGAAGCCTTGTTATTGGCGCTGGCATTGTCTCCATATGACAGTGCTGTGACAGGGCTTCATTGTACTTGCTCCAAGTTGCCTAATGGCGGCACACTGGCGGTGGGTGTCGCTCCCTCTGGACCCGGCCCTGGCGCCCTGGGCCCAACCTGGATCCATGGATCCAGAGGGTACAGTCCGTAGTGTTTCCCCGGACTGGCACTTTCCGTCCAATAGTATAGGGGCCCGAACCTGGTGGTAGTGCTCCAGGAAGCTGCCCTGTCATTGGGCAAAAAATACCAGGCCAGTTGTAGTGCCGTGTACGCGCACGGGGTGCGTCCCTGCGGCTGGTTCTGGTGGGGCGTACCGAGGCCACTGGATCCTACCCCATTGTAATCTCTTGGGAGAAGGTGCTGGGAATGGTCCAGGGGTAGACTGGAGCCGGAGTTCTGGGGGGGGGGGGGAGGGGGTGATGCTCATCTGCCAGTCAACCTACCTAATTATGACTAAAACCAAAGAAAATAAACGTAAGTCCGATGAATCAAAACCGCACAGGACAAGGACAAATGCCCCCCACAATCTCAGACTTGCTAGTGTGAATGTTGGTAGTTTGAATCTGCGTGCGAATGAAGTGGCTGAGATGTGTGAGAGGAGGCGAGTGGATGTCTGCTGTACCCAGGAAACACTCTGGAAGAGGCATGGGGTACAGTGGATTGTCGGAAGGAGGAAAAGATATAGGATATACTGGATGGGTGTGGAGACTGATAAAGCGAAAGGAGGAGTGGGTGTTCTGATGGCTGAGGAGCTGGCGGAAAGTGTGCTTCAGAGTACGAGAGTTAGTGAAAGGCCGATTGTTTTGAAGTTGAAAGTTGGTGAAAGAATTCTGAATGTGATATCTGCATATGCCCCACAGGCTGGTTTACAGAAAGAGATAAAAGAGGACTTCTGGAATGACACCGTCAGTGTCATTTCAGGCCTCTCGGAGAACGAAATAACAATCGTGGGGGGGGGATCTCAATGGTCACATGGGAGCATCTGCAGATGGATACGAGGGGGTACATGGAGGAAATGGTTACGGAAGGAGAAATCTAGAAGGCGAATATATATTGGAGTCCTGCATTGCACTCAACATGGTTGTGTGTAACACAAAGTTCAAGAAAAGACAGAGCCACCTGATCACATATAACTCTGGGGTCTCCAGTAGCCAGATAGATTACTTCTTGGTTAACAGGAAAGACTGGAAACTAGTTCGAGATGTAAAGGTCATCCCGAGCGAAGAATGTATCCCCCAGCATAAGCTACATGTGTGCGACATGAGCTTATACAGAGATCCAAAGCGCAAGAAGGTTTACATACCCAAAAGGAAAGTGTGGCTGCTGAAGGACAAGGAAGTTAGGGATAGGTTTCATAGTGAACTGGAGGAAATGAATAGAAATAAGGAAGCTAGGCTTAACGATGTAAATAGTCAATGGAACTTTCTTAAGCATAGCCTTATCGCTGCCACTGACAAAGTCTGTGGGAAAACAAAGCGTCACCCCAGGAATAAGACCTCCTGGTGGTGGAACGATGAGGTACAACATGCTGTGAAAGAGAAAAGGAGATGCTTCAAAGCATGGAAGAAAGAAGGCAGCAAGGAGGAATACCAGGCAGCTAAACGAACTGCCAAGAGTTATTTACAATGCTAAATTAAGGACCTGGTCCTCGAACAAGTGTGTAACACTGACATTCCCAATGGGATCTTCAACCTAGCTAGGCGAGTTAAAAATGACAGTAGGGATATTATAGGTGAACAGTGTGTTAGAAATGATAATGGGAAGATTGTGTATGCAGAAAATGAAATCAGGGAAGCATGGAAGGTACACTATGAACGATTGCTAAATGTAGAGTTTGAATGGGGTAAGGAACAGCTTAGTATCGAAAAACCAATATCTGGGCCCCCTCCTTTGATAGCACCAGCTGTAGTGAGCGACGCAATCAATAAAATGAAGGACGGTAAAGCTCCAGGTTGCTCCGACATTGTCGCTGAGATGATAAAAGCCTCAGGGGAGATTGGTGTAAACTTAGTCACTGAGTTGATAAACACCATTATTAAAGATGAGAAAATCCCAGAGGATTGGCTCAAAAGTGTAATAGTAAATATATACAAAGGAAAAGGGGATGCGCTAGATAGAGGAAATTATAGGGGCCTGAAAATGCTTGACCAAATCATGAAGGTCTGTGAGAGAGTCCTTAAGGGTTTGATCAGGCAAAGCATCTCTATTGATGATATGCAGTTTGGTTTTATGCCAGGAAGGGGTACAACCGATGCTATCTTCATAATCAGGCAGATACAGGAAAGATACTTACTAAAAGGCAGGGATCTTTACTTTGTGTTTGTAGACCTGGAGAAGGCCTTTGATAGGGTGCCTAGAGATGTTGTGCAGTGGGCTATGAGGAAACTTGGTGTGGAAGAGTGGCTGGTGCGTGTGATAATGAAGATGTATGAGGATTCGCGAAGTGCGGTGAGGGTGAAGGGTGTACTGAGTGATGAGTTCGCAGTTCGTGTTGGAGTCCATCAGGGTTCAGTGTTAAGCCCCCTCCTCTTTATTATGGTCTTGGAGGCACTGTCTAGAGTTTTTAGAGGCGGACTCCCGTTGGAACTGTTTTTTTTATGCAGACGATTTAGTCCTAATAGCTGACAGTATGCAAGATGCTGAGGCCAAATTCAGAGAGTGGAGAGAGGGCATGGCGAGCAAGGGTTTAAGAGTCAATATTAACAAAACCAAGGTTATGCATTGTAGATTGAGACGAGGCAATGTGGAAAAGAGCGGTGCATACCCATGTGCAGTGTGCGGAAAGGGAGTGGGTGTTAACTCAATTCAATGTAGCATCTGTCGATGTTGGGTACACCATGGGAGTAAGCGCTGTAGTAGAATAAAGGGGCCCCTGCCGAAGGATAAGTCAGAAATAGAGAAATTTGAGTGCGTAGTGTGCAAAGGCGAGCTTGTGTAAGTGATGATCCTGTGGCTGTGAATTTTGGAAATGAGTCTTTGGAGCTGGTGAACAAGTTTTGTTACCTAGGAGATACCATCTCTGCCGGTGGTGGGGCCGAGGCTGCCACTGTTGCTAGAATTAGGTGTGGCTGGGGGAAGTTCAGAGAATTGATGCCAATCCTGACCATGAAAAGAATGCCTCTCCCCCTGAAGGGAAAGGTTTATGCCTCATGTGTTAGAAGTGCAATGACGTATGCCTCAGAAACATGGGCCGTGAAAGTAGAGGATGTCAACAGAATGGAGCATAATGAGATGAAAATGGTGAGATGGATGTGTGGGGCCAGGCTACAGGATAGAATAACAAATGTTGAGCTGAGGAGACGTTTAGGTATAAAGAGTATTAGCGAGGTGATGCGTACAAGTAGACTGGGATGGTATGGACATGTGGAGAGAATGGATGAACAAAATTGGGTGAAAAAATGCAGGTCTGTGATTGTGGAGGGAGCTGCACCAAGGGGTGGACCGAGGAAGACCTGGGATCGGACTATACGCGCCGATCTCAAATCCAAGAACTTGACAAGTGAAGCAGCCCTTAACAGGGTTGCTTGGAACGCCGCCATTAGGACAAGAGACTGAAACTGCACTTATGTGTGGAACACTCAGTCTTAAAATTTTATGTATGTATGTATGTACCCACCTGAGAAGAACATTGGCACAACACGGAGGGACCTTCAATCTACAACATATCCTAGGAGGAGGAGATATCGACCAACAAGGCAAACATGTAATTGCCTCAGCTCTAGGAACATTCATAAGAGCCACAAATAAAACTTCAGACATCTAATAACATCAACGACAAAACAACTCCAACACACAGAATACCCACCCCTAACCAATATAGTACAGTACCACCCATACCAGTACTGTATTGTACTGTACTAGACCTCTGCCAACCCTACAAAACCCGAACCTGACTCAACCCGACGAGACATAACGACTTACCTCCTATAAGACCTTAATAACCAATCCTCATTCTACCTACTTACTTACCCCTAAAAACTTTCCAGTCCTTAATGACCTATAGTAAAAACTATGTAGGGTACAATACTTGTACTCACTATTTAGACATCCTATCTGCAGATTCCTTTTCAACTAACAAACTTCCCTTCCCCTCAGCAAGCAACTCTATGCCTGTGCAGTAATCTGGAGATCTGAAATACTCCGAGCAAGCTGCACATATAAATATGTTATTTTGCTCTGTTTAGGTTAAGATTTATGAGGAGCACTAATATTCCCGGGTAGTATTATAACCCAATACAAATATAAACATAAGCCCGGCCGGGTACCAGCAGACTTTTGCCGGGTACTCTGACAAACTGTCAAGACTATGACAGCCCCGGGTACCAGTATTCCCGGGTGATTCTATAATGGCTATAGCAGGTTACTCTGGAGGCTGCTAAAACGATAACAGTCCCGGTGACCAATATTCCCGGGTGGCATCATAATGCCAAAAAACAGATATAATACGGTTTTGACAACCCGTAGGGAAGGAGGGAAAAACTAATATTTATTGGTGGCTCCTGGAGTCAATGACGATACGAGTGCCTAAATAAGCCGTTCAATATAGGCTATTATTATAATGTAATTGAATTTAGCATCACAATATAAAACCATCAGCTGTAAGTATTTGATGGTTCTCACTGAAAATAATGACCTACAAAATGTCTTGAAGGCAAATATATGTGATGAGGCACTATAGATTGATTAATGTAAAAGCAATAAGTATTCATCTTCATATAGAAAACTTTGGGAGTTAACACTGAAGGTATTGTGGTTGATATGGTGTGAAGCATTGAATGAAAATAGGTCAACAATATTTTCGAAATTAGGATTTGGGAATTTAGTTTTTTAATAAAAATAGAACAATGGTAAGACAAGTATACCCCCTGGCTAGCGCACAACTTTAGGGGGTACATGTAAAGAATTAAAGATCTATGAATTTGACACTAACATAGAATTCAACACTTAAGGGAATTAATATAAAGCTACAATGTTAAAACACACTTTCTCAGAAAAAAAAGACTGCAGCTAATGAGCCGAGGCTCGTATGATAGAAAAAACAAGAAAAAATAAATAAAAATAAAAATAAAAAGAAAAAATAAGAAAAAAGCGAAAGTGGCGTCCTTGAAAAGCACGATCGTAGACCAGCCCAGAACTGAGTCCTTACTTATGCAGGTTTACAAGAGAAAATAGTTAAAATAAATACATTCCTAAACGCATATGCAACTCAATTTGCAATTAGACTCATTAGGGACTAGAAACTGATGCATTTAAGAGGGGCTATGTAAAACTGACAGGAAGGTAAGGAAAAAACGTCCTATCTGGCTGGGCGACGATCGAGAGAGAACGCACCTGAGAGGTGGAATAGCAGGCAAGGTATGGGAAATAGAGGAAGATCAGAATGCGCGCAGGCACGGTGTTCAAACTGTGTTAATTCTTTTATTTTTTATTTTCTATTTTTCAGTGGCTCCGTCCCAATGACGTACCTTAGGAATGATTAAGGGGTACCCCCTAAGATGATCTTGGTTCTCGACCGTCGTGATCGAGGTTAACCCGGGCTCTGAGGAGCCCGGAACGAGGCCATATTATCATAGGCTCTTATGTCATTGGTGTAAGGAGCCACCAATAAATTGACAGCCCCGGGTACAATTAGGCTATTGCCGGTCACTCTGGACGATGACAGACCCGGGCACAAGTAGGCTATTGCCGACTATACTGGACGATGACAGACCCGGGTACCAATAGCCCCGGGTGGTATCATATTGCCAAAACATCCCGGATACAAGTAGACCATTGCCAGTCACTCTAGACGATGTCAGACCCGGGTAACAATATTCCCGGGCGGTATCATAATACCAAAACTAATATAAAGACAGCCCCGGGTACAAATAGACTGTTGCCGGTTACACAAGACCCGGGCACCAGTAAGCCAGTCTACCGGATACTCTGGCGACTGTTAAGACGATGGCTTATTCTACAATATTTTCTTTTGAAAGCCCCGGGTACCCTAGACCTTGTCTAAACAATTATACAGTCAGGCCCGGGTACAGCTTTGCACAGTGGCTATATCGTAACCAATGAGGTTTAGAGGTCCTGTCATCTGCGTATAAGTACGGTATTGGTTAAAGTCTTGCTAAAACGCACCTCTGTAGGTTACCGTGACTAGTTACGGTAAGTAAGTCCTACCCCGCCTTCTCGAGGTAGCCTCGTTATTACACCGTCCTTATTTTAATCCTCCCTTTTAAATTTCTAACATTTTTATTTTTACTTGTCGGTGGAACTAAAGGGGACTATAGGGTGTGCTATTTTCTTCAGCAGCACACTTTGTTTTTAATTTTAAATCCTCTTTTAATTTCCACTATAAAAATTATCCCCCTTGTAACTATATTTCTGTTGTCCCCTGTATATTTTTGTTCTCCCTATCTTCTTAAACTTGTGTTTTCATTTTTACTGTGTTGCATGTTTTTTTACTGATGTTAGTATAATTTTTGTTATTTTTCTTAGTATACTTTTGACAATCCGGCGCCCTGTTTGGAGGCATTATGTCCAGGCCCCAAGTCCTCCTGGGAAATAACTGTGCTCGGTATGCTGCCGGCAAGGACCCCCTCGGGGGTGGAGAAACAAAGCAGAAAAGTGGTGGAAACGTCGTTCGGGTGAAGGAAAGCGTGCTCTGTGTCTGTGCCTTCAATGCCAATGGCATAAATGATTTTAGCAAGAGAGAGTGCCTGATGCGAGAGCTTAAAGATGGATGTGTGGATGTGTGTGGGGTAGGTGAGATGCACCTGTTGGGTTCTGGAGTGTGGGATGGTGAGAGTGAGCATGATTTGTGGGGTGGGGAAGGATGGGTTGTCTGGTCTGGATTGGATGCAGGATATAAACATAAGAAAAAGGAAGGGGTAGGCCTAGCAGTAATTTTGTCAGAAAGGTTGAGGAAGTGTGTGAAAAACTATGGATGCGTGGACTCAAGAATTGTATGGTGTGAGTGCAAGATTGGGATAGATAGGTATACTTTTATGTGTGTCTATGCACCAGTCAACCAAGAAACTGGGAAAGGTGCGGAAGAAAATAGAAAATTTTGGAATAAAGTCAATAAATGTATAAGAGAAAGGCAAGAGTGTACATAAGTAATATTAGTAGGCGACATGAATGGTAGAGTTGGAAATGAGGAGATAGAAGGTATAGTGGGTAAATGGGGTGTGGAGGGTAGGAATATGAATGGTGACTTCCTTTTAGAAGTATGTGCGGAGAGAGAGAGATGTTTCTGGCTAACACATTTTTTGAACATCATCACATTCATAGATATACATGGCACAGAGGTGAAGGTGAGCAGGAACAGAAATCTCTAATTGACTACGCCATGATGGACTCTGGACTAAAAGGAAGAATTTTAGATTCAAAAGCTGTAAGAGGTATGCTGACGGGATCAGACCACTATACAGTGCTGACAAAAGTGAGGATAAGGAAAGAGTGGAAATATGAGAGGAAAGAGAGAAAACTGACAGTAGAGAGAAAAAATGTGAGAAAATTAAATGAAGAATGTAATGCAACAAAATACAAGGACATCCTGAAAGAGACTATAAAGAACATGGATGTTATGATAGATCTGGGAAATACTGTAGACGAAGTATGGAAAGGTACAAGAGACTCCATGATTAAAGCAGCTGAGAAAATATGTGGGAAGAAAACCTTTAAAATGTGGAAGAAAGGTAACGCATGGTTTAGTAAAGAGATAGAAGAAATAGTGAAAAAAAAAAAAAAAATCAGAAAGAGTATGCTGCAAAAGAATATACCTAGAGAAACTAGAGATGCGAGGAAAGAAGAATATAACAATTTGAAACAAAGAGTGAAGAGGGCGATACAAGACGCTAAAAGGAAGACAGATGAGGCATATGGGAGAAAGATTAGTGAACAGTTTCTGAATGACAGGAAAGCATACTACAGAGCTGTGAAAGAAGCCAGAGGGAAGAAGACTGAGTGTGTCTCAGGTGGTAGGATGAGGGACATGAATGGGGAAGTGGTAGAGGGTGATGGTGTGGTGAAAGTATGGAAAGATAATTTTAGTAGCTTAGCTGTAAAGCATAGGGGGAAGGCAAAGATCTCATCCATAGGAATGGAGAGAGGTAGAATAAACAGGGTAGTTGAAAGCCAGATAAGCAGAGAAGAAGTAAAAGAAGCAATCAATAGACTTAAAATGGGCAAAGCTGCTGGAGTAGATAACATCCCAGGTGAAATGCTGAGATATGGAGGAGAAGAAGCTGTTGACATAATGCATAGGTTATGTAAATTAGCATGGGAAAAGGAAAGTGTACCAGAGGACTGGAGGAAAGCAGTGATAGTACCCTTGTACAAAGGGAAGGGTAGTAAAGAAGAGTGTAAGAATTATAGGGGAATTAGCTTGCTTAGCATACCTGGAAAGGTACACACAAGAGTAGTAACAGAGAGGCTACAGAAGATAACGGATGACAAAATAGGCGAGAAACAGGGAGGTTTCAGAAAGGGCAGGGGCTGCGTTGACCAGATAGCCTCAATGCGATTGTTGGTAGAGAAGTATCTGGCCAAAAACAGAAAACTCTATGCAGCATTCATGGATTTGGAAAAAGCCTACGACAAAGTAGACTGGGAGGGCCTGTGGGATGTGTTAACAGTATATGGTGTGGGAGGAAAGTTGCTAATGGCAGTAAAATCTTTTTATAGGAATGCAATGGCAAATGTGAAGGTAGGGGATAAGTTAAGTGAAAGTTTTGAGGTCAATGTAGGTGTAAGACAGGGATGTGTCATGTCAGCTTGGTTGTTCAATATATACATGGATGGAGTGCTTAGGGAATGTAGGGCTGTATCAATGGGTGTGGGAGCTAGACTGGAATCAGAGGGAAGAACATGGAAGATTTTAACATGCCTATATGCGGACGATGCAGTCCTGTTGGCGGAAAATGCTGAAGTACCGAAAAAATTGAGACCACCATATGGGTGCTGGGTTACTCAAAGCCGTGTCATACTATGACAAGAACAAGTCCGGGTACCAGTAAGAGAAACAGATATTATTTTACCGAGTACCCTAAGCTTTGTCATACTGTACTTTAATAAAGACAAACCAGGGTTCCAATAATGGAATCAAATGGAAATTATTGCCGGGTACTCTAGGCTTGGTCACATTATAATAAGGATGTCATACCATATTAGAGACAGGCCCGGGTACCAGTAATTAACATAACTATCAGATTTACGATAGAAACGAGAGCTTAAATAAGTACTGTACTGTACTTCTATCTAATTAGTTTATTTAAAGTAAACAATACAAGGCTAGATCCTAATTTTGCCCAAGTTAAGTAGGCCTAATAAGTACTATTTCCATCTCACTATGCAACATTGACTCCTTGGTATGATTCACAGGCTCAGGTAATGCGCTGCGTTACCAGAGAAGAATCTGGACATCAATCAGAACGTTCCCTCCCGGCCAAGTGATAACCACAGCAGGAGATGAACAGTATTCCAGATTTCAAGGCCATGGTAGACCTAACCATCTCACCTGTTGCTCCCTTCACTCGGCTAAAAAAAACGTAATCTTTAAGGTGATTTCACTGGGCAAAACTCTAGAAGTTTCTGGTTCACCTACTAAGTGTATTCTCACTACAGTAATTACATAATTTTAATTAATTTCCAGGGAACAAGTACAAGTTTTCTTTCCCTTTCTAAAAGGCTATACCTGACTAAAAAACTACCGAGTAATTAGATCCAGTGATACCGGGTATTAATTCACTAGGCTATTTCTTACATAAAAGGCAACTGCTGTTTATTTAAAATAAACGATACATGACTAGATCCTATTTTGCCAAATCTAAGTAGACCTAATAATTCCGGTATTATTTCCACCATGCAACATTGACTCCTTGGTATTATTCACAGGCTCAGGCGAGCTGCTGCATTACCAGAGAAGAATCTCTTCAACAATTAGAACGATCTCTTCCGGCCAAGTGATAACCACTGGAGGAGCCTAACACCTTATATTTTAAGGCGAGTTCATTTTTACAAATCACGAGACGTTTCCGGTTCACCGGCGAAGTGTACTCGCGCTAATCATATATTTTTGTTATTAACCATGACCCAAAAAACATTTATAACCTCGGTCATATTATCTGTATGGAGTCTTTTATTTTTAGGCGAGTTCATTTTTACAAAACACTAAACGTTTCCGGTTCACCGGCTAAGTGACTAAGCCACTAATCATATTTTTGTTAATAACCATGACCCAAAAACCAATTATACCCTCGGTCACATGCAAACAAGTGTTTTTATCTGTGTGGGGTTCAGTAAAGTCTTACATTTCAGGTACTTTAAACAAAATCTCCAGGTATTATTTTTTTTTTTTTTTTTTTTTTTTTTTCTATATTCCAACTTACTTCCTCTCGGGCATAGGCTGAGAGCCTTAACATTCACCGCTTTACAATGAACAGTGAAGCCCGTGAGGTCTTGTTCCAGTATTATGGAGGTAAAGTATGTAAGCTTTTTAGAAATATCCTTTTCTAGAACCCCTAGCTCCTCCCCATCTCCTGACAAGAAAATGTCTGGATCTAGCAGGAAAAGACATAGGTCGGCCAGCTCAAAGTCTTCCAGTAAATAAACAGAAGAAAGTGAGCAAATCTCAAAATAAAAGGCGACGTGCTAAGTACCAAACTTCCCCGACTCGACTCGCAGTCATGATTTAAAAATCCTGCATTCTACACCACATACCCCCAGACTTTTGACATTGTCTAATGTGGTCAGTCACCCTGCTAACCCTATTACATCAAAAAACATAAATTACCTGTCTCATCTAGTTCCTTGACTGATCCAAGTTCTGAGGGTATCAGTCCCCCTCCACTTTCCCTAGTACAGTTAGCTGATACTATTGAACAGCAATCTGAATAAACCCAGTTGCTTGCTCCACCCACATTAATTCACCCTAAACTGATTCAGGTGAATATTGAAGCTGAAGTACATAAACCCATACACTAATCACCTGTTCAGCCTTCTACGGACTTACCTGTTCGTTTAGATCCTTCTCTGGCAGCTCCAGACATTTTGGTTACAGTACGGTTGGGGCAATACGGAAAAAAGTACTTCCTAAAGATACCCCAGAACCTTTGGTCATAAGCAATGCTATGGTAGGGTGGTATGATAGGGTGGTATGAAACCAGTAACCATACTGAGGAGGGTTGGAGTGAGAATGAGTACCAGGGTTCTCCATTAGAACAAAGTGAAGAAGAGTTTCCTGATATAGTCCCTACTCAGAGCCCGCCTGGTGGCTTGGTTGGTGAACTTCAGGCATTTTCTTAAATCTATACACGAGTTGATAGACAAAATTGAACAGAAATTTACGTCTTTAGATTAGGCTATCCGAGATCTCCAAAGTAGGTCTCTTGCTCCACCCATGTTACAACATGCCATACCAGACACAGTTCCACTGTCTCATTTACCTGTCCAGCCTAAACAACCTGCTCATGAAATGTTCAAGAAGCCTCCCCCTCTACTAATTGGTGAATCTCGATACTGGAAACAATTACCAGGGTAGCACCTACTAATGCTGACACAGGTCATTCAGACTTGGTGCCAATACCAAATGAGTGGATTATTAAAACGGACGAGCTTAGGCATCTACATACAAAGATGCACAAGACCGATTGCTGGACGTAATCATAAAACCCTTCCCATCTCTGTTGGATACTAAGTACTTACTTACACACAGACACCCACAGTGCCTTCAGGTAAGCGCTTCAAACCATGGTCTGATGTGAATAAGGCAGATGGACATAACGCCATTAAATCTCTCTAATTTCTCAAAGCCCGTAGGTGGCTCCACAAAACTGTTTGAGAACAAAACTCCTATTTCGGAGGTACCCACTCTAAGTTATGGTCCATGGGCTTAATGGGTGACTGAGGCAGAGAAATGGGCCTCGTCTTGGGGTGATGCCCCCCCCCCCATAAACTCCCATTGGAGGATCACCAATTTGCCACTATGTATGTATACAACTCCGACTCTATTCCCCAGGAGTTCTGGGAATATCTCAGAGCTCCAAAAATAGTTTGTAAACCAGCTAGTGACCCCATGATTAATACACCTACCCCTGCACTGATTGACAAAGACTTTAGACTGCGTCAAAAGAGCCCATAGGTTGCTGTCAAATTTTATCACACAGCAACAACGTGCACAAGCCATGAGGCAAGTAGCAGATTCTATCCCTGAACAAAACTCCAGGTCTGCACTTCATTTTATCAGAAGAACTTCACATGTTAATTCTCTGATGACCACTAGGGATGTCAATATTGCTATTTTTTGAGGCAGCTAGAGCTAGACAGGATCCACGCATCCAATTGCCCAAGAATATGCCCAAAGATATTGCTACTAGAGTTCTCCTTTCACCTCTATTCACAGGTAGATTGATTCCCCAAAACGACCTGGAATGAGGTTCATGCTCTGTTGCTAAGACCTGAGATGGCTGCGTTTTAGGCAGTCTCTGCAAACAAGCTGAAACACCCTAGACAATTCCACTCTCGTTCTCAATCACAGCGTGGAAAGGTTAGAGTCCAATTCCCGTCTCCTAAGCTTACTCCACAAACATCTCAGGCTCATAGGGGTAACTCGTCAAACAGAGGACACTACCAGTCCAGAGGCCGGGGTGCACCAACATGCCCCCAAACACCAGAGACCACTTGGTCACCATTAACCCTCCATCCCTCACCAACCTGCCCAAACTACAAGAAACTAAATTTTCTAGAGGCCATCAACAGAGAACTGGTCCTACATCAGACAGGCCAGTTCAGGAAACATTTCCTTCATTGGCCTCAGAGATCTTGGGCACAAGAGGGTAGTAAAGAAGGTCCTTACATGACTCGGGTTGGTAAAACCCTTCCCCAGAGTTCAGTCCAACAATGTTCAACTATCTCTAGAGTTAGAAACAGTAATAAACCAAATGTTGACAGACAATGTTGTGACTTATGTACCAGAAGGCATACCAGTTTTTCTATTCCGCATGTTTCTCGTCCCAAAAAAGGGACAGGCTACAACTAAGGCATGCGATAGACATGTCCCTCCTCAACAAATCAATTCACAATATGAGGTTCAGGATGTTAACTATTTCCCAAGCTTCTCCCTCTACTTAAGGACGGTGTGAAAATACTATTTTTACCTAAAAATTTGATGATTCTGTGGTCTTCTCCATTCCATTGCCAAGCACAAACCTTGAGAGTCATGCAAATGTGGCAAAGTTGAGTTCTCAGAGTAAATTTAGAGAAATCAAATCTCACTCCTACATCGTTGTAGGTAAAATCTCAGGCAAAGGGAATCAGTGACACATTGGTCAGATCCACCCCCCACTCGATGGGTGGACACAGATGCCTCGAGTCTGATAGGATGGGGCTATCAGTCGACGGAAGGTCATCAGAATCACGGAAAATGGACAACATTAAGTCAGTGTCATATCAATGCCCAAGAACTAGCAGTTCCGCGGTTTTTCCCAAAGTTCATGCGATGTCATTGACCTCCAGGTCAATTACATTCCGGATGGACAACATGACCACTGTAATTTGCTGGAAGAAAGAAGTCCCCACCCGGTCCAGGTTTCTCCAGGATCTCTCGGGAATATATATTCTTTCTAGCCCAAAACATATTCCATAATAATCCATGCAACAGATCTACCAGGGGTCTCCAATCTGTGGGCGGATGCTCTGTCCAAGGGAAAGATTACCTCAGCGGAATGGGCTCTCAAACAAAAGACATTCAACCACTTAAGTCTGCCATTTTTACCTCAAACCGATCTGTTTTGCATCTCGTAATTCAACGAAGCTCCAGTCTTACATATCTCGGAACCACATAACACGAGAAGGGGGCCCAGATGCCCTCACAGTGAATTGGAACAGGTGGACATATATTTATGATGTGAGAATCATTCATCACCTCAGGTCGTTTCCAGGACCAAGTGGTCCTGGTTGCGCCAATGTGGCCTACTCAGGTGTGGCACACTCAACTTACTCAGTGGTATAACAAACCTCTGCAACTCCCCCTGTCCTATTTCCACTTGAAAGAAATTGGAAACCTGCAGACCTCGCTCAATTTTGCTATGTGGACATTCTCAAATCCAAGTGGCTACCGTCCTACGACAAGGAAGTCACGGATACGCTCACAAGTCAATACACAGCGTCCACTTTAAGACAGTATAGTTCACACTGGGAACATTTTTACAACTTAGAGTGTAGAGTCAGACCAGCAGTCTCCATCGGTTGCTTTGTTGTTGAAGCACCTAAATTACTTAATTGACTTTAAAAACTAACAGTGAACACACTTATAAACCACGTATGGGCATAAAGATACCCTTCTTTACGCTTACTGGTTTATCTTTACACCAGAAAGACGAACAGGGTTTTATGAAGGCTTGTTTTAAGCTCAGAACCCCAAATCGTCATTTGCTTCCTCATTGGTCAATCTCGAAGGTCCTAACTTTGTCACAGTCTAGATCTTATTCTGTGAGACCAAATATAGACAAGAAGCTTAAAAAAGTGTGTGTCTCTGATGACCCTGGCTACTGGCCATAGGGTCTCAGAATTGACAGCCATGGCAAGGTCTACTAACTGTCTATGTTTTTGCCCCTAATAATGATTCTGTACATATGGTTACTGCACCAAATTCATCGCAAAAAATTATCACCAGGAACATATCCTTACACCTTTCTTTATTCCTGCCTTGAAAAGAGCAAAGATACTCCATGCTCTATGCCCTGTTAAGGCACTATATACCTACTCTAGGTCTGTTATTCGTAGGAATAAGGCACAATTGTGGTTTCCTCCAGAAGGTTCAATAAGGTCAGGAAAGAAAGTGTTAGCATCCTTTATTGCAGATATAATTAAGGAAGCTGAGCCTCAGTTGATTGCATAAACCCATGATATGCACATATGGGCCACTACCATGAGTTTTCCCCATTGGTTTTTCAGTGGAGGATATTACTCAGACGGGTCTTTGGTCCTCTAGCAAGGCGTTCCTAGCCATATGCTCGTCGGTACATCTGGAGAAGACCCAAATTACCAAGCATAGCGTTGGGGCTGGAACATGCCCACTGAGGCCAATAAGCGCCCATGAATTTATACTTTCTCCTCCACAATGCAGAACTTCTGCTTATCAAAATTCATTTATCCCTAGAACTACTACTCTTTGGAATTCACTTCCCTCGAGTTGCTTTCCACAAACTTACAATCTACAAAAGTTTAAATCCAGTTGTTACAAACATTTTATGAATGGAGGATGCCTTTAGGCACATGGACCTTTTTGTTTTATCTGTGTTTTTCCTTCCTCCGTTCATTGTCTCTTAAAAAAAAAAAAAAAAAAAAAGGTAGATGGATATATTTGTTCAATGCTTTTATTACCAGTGTTGTAAGGTAATAGAAGGTGTGTCCTACCATCCACCTTAAATGAAAAAGGAGGGGGCGTGTTAAGTTCCATGACAAGTTGGCAGGACACACAATCCGGAATGGATAGCAGGAGTGCTATTACTGCACTAGTTCTGTTACATAGCAATACCTATACATTATTGCAATGTGTAACTTTATTTTTAATTTTAATTTTGTGATATACGATTACCAGTATTCACACCTCAGTAGTTCTATTTTTCTGAGATAAGGCTTCTTTAATGGTACCCGCCTTATACATTTTTTTCTTACTGCTATACTCTTATATTTAAACACATGTCACAGTTTTCGTTTTTTTTAGTCTTCCTAATAGATTCTTGTTTTATAGCTTGATGAGAATATGAAGGTCCCTCCACCGGTCGTGATATTCTAGGCTCTTACGTCATTGACGTAAGGAGCCACCAATAAATTACGGTTTTGACAACCCGTAGGGAAGGAAGGAAAAACTAATATTTATTGGTGGCTCCTGGAGTCAATGACGACAATTGCCCTCCCACCATCCCCTTCCCATACACATGCTCAACTTGATATATACATTAGAGAACGCACCTGCGAGGTGGTGTAGTGACTAGCGTCTTGGACTTCCACCCAGAAGGCCCAGGATCGCGCCCACGCTCGGTGCATTAAAGGTTTTTCACAAGCACTGAGTCGTTACCGTCCCTCATGAGCAAGGGGATGGGGTAATAGTACAGGACCCCAATGGAAATACGCCTAATCGGCCTTATTGGGTTATCCTTAGCTGGCGCATGCGCTAGCTTTAAGAACTATTATTATTATTATTATAATAGCAGGCAAGGTATGGGAAACAGAGGAAGATCAGAATGCGCGCAGGCGCGGTGTTCAAACTGTGTTAATTCTTTTCTTTTGTATTTTCTACTTTTCAGTGGCTCCGTCCCAATGACGTACCTTAGGAATGATTAAGGGCTACCCCCTAAGATGATCTTGGTTCTCGACCGTCGTGATCGAGGTTAACCCGGGCTCTGAGGAGCCCGGAACGAGGCCATATTATCATAGGCTCATACGTCATTGACTCCAGGAGCCACCAATAAATATTAGTTTTTCCTTCCTTCCCTACGGGTTGTCAAAACCGTATTATTAGTAGGAGGTTGAGAGGCCCACAAAGTTTGCCAACGTTGATTAATGATAGGAGTTATAGATGTTAACCAATCTTCTACCGGCTGTTGGTTGTGAGTAACTGGCAAGCCAACTGCGTCTTTTGCTGCCTGATCAGCCAGCTCATTGCCTCTTAGGCCAACATAAGCAGGCACCCAGCAAACCTGGACCAAAAAACGTCGGACACGTAAATCGTGAAGAGAACGTTGTCATTTGGCAACAAGCCTGTTATGCGGGTTGTAGCCACGAAGAGCGTCAACTGCACTACGAGAATCACTATATATGACAAAATGCTGAGGGGGATAGCGAGAGATTATGTCAACAGCAGCATGTACAGTATTGCAAAAAATCAATGGTATAAACCGTCGATTGTATGGGGAGAGATATCTGAACCTGGTGGTCCTGAGACACGGCAGCACATCCAACACCTGAAACGGATTTGGATCCATCAGTATAGATGGCAATATGGAGGGGTTTGCGGCGAATGAGTTCTATGGCATGTTGTCGAAACACAGTCGGTGAAGTGGAAGGCTGTTTAGTTAGGTGGAGCGTTTGGCTCTTCATGTACTGTAGTATGAGACAACCGTTTCAATAGATTGAGGGCACGTAAACTCTTAGCTCGAACATAAGAGATGTGAGACTTCCAGTTTAGATGAGTATCGAAGACTAGATCTAGAAATCTGACTTCTTGACAGAAAGCAATGCTATTACTATTTAATCGCAAGACTATGCTCTGATTCCGTAACCAACTTTTATCTTTATACAACAAGATAGCCTTAGTTTTTTCAGCAGAGAAGCGGAAGCCTACTGAGGAAGCCCAGGTTACCACTCGCTCTATGGCGATGTTAAGGACTCGCTGAGAATGGCGAAGATTACGGGAAGAATAATATATGGCAAAATCATCTACATATAGGCTACTCTTAACTCCCGGGAGCAACTGTTTAACTATATCATTAAATGCTAATGCAAAAAGGGTACTACTGTACTTAAAATGCTACCTTGTGGGATGCCACTCAGGAGCGAAAAAGAGCAGAGGTAGTAGTGTCAATTAGAGTATGGAAGGTACGGTCATTGAGGAAATTAGAGAGAAAGACCGGGAGGTGGGCCTTGTTGTTGTTGTTGTTGTTGTTCCCCAAGCTGCCTGGCCGAACAGCCCCAAGGCCCCGAGCAAGGCCAAGGCCATAACCGAGCGCCCCCACAGAACCCTCCCTGCCGACCACAATAAAGCCTGGGTGACCGAAGCCACCCAGGGCCCTGTGCCCCTCAGCAATTATGAAGAGAAAGTTGAGGGGCAAAGGAAAAATGTGACACTTTGGCTTCCAATCTAGGTAGATTGGGAGGTTAATCCACGGAAGAGACGCCGTCACTTGAGATCTAGAAAATATATAAGTAAAAAGAACAGTCAGAGTAAGCTATGGGTATGGCAGAGATCACTCAGTTCTCACTCTGATAGACCAGCCCATCACCACATGACTAGAACCCAATCCTCTTAGCATCAGCTAGGAAAGGCCCTAGAAAGCCGCCTTTGGTGGGGGTTAGCTCCCCTATTTCAACCCCTTTCGGGGTTGGGCACCCGCCAATGGTGGTGGGCCTTAATACCATTGGCATAAAGGGTTCGGAGTATCGCATGACACCAAGTGGTTTCGTATGCTTTTTGTATGTCAAAGAAAACTGCTACAGTTGTTAATTTGTGGGTAAACCCATCCTGAATATATGACTCTAAATGGGTAAGGGAGTCAAGAGTAGACCTATTGGGTTAGGAGCCAAACTGAGAGGGGATTATAATAACATTTTCACGGAGCCACCAAAGCAAATGTGCATTCACCATCTTCTCCATGAGCTTACAGAGACAACTTGTGAGAGAGATAGGTCGATAATTTGTGGGAAGACTTGGATCTTTACCCGGTTTAGCTATAGGGATAACCACAGCGTGTCTCCAAGATCGTGGAAATAGTCCATTAACCCACAAATACTGTAATTATAAAGTTGTAGTAAATAGGGGGCAGGGGGCTAAGAATCCTCCTCCCCTTGTATAATTCTCTTATTTGACGAGACAGAGAAACGGGCGAGGGAACGCAAAAGTGCTCCCGAACCATGAAAATAGGAACTTTAAATGTTGTTTCTGTTCAGGCTCTGTCTCATGTTGGCTACCTCCAGCAATGGGGTATGTGCCTGAGTATATACAGTACATACATACAACTAGGTCCATGCAAGGGGAGGAAGATGTTTAAGTACAGTAGTTCAAAACTGATATTGTCATGGCCAGGGTCAGTGCTCGAACAAGAACTTAGGAACAGTCATGATTATAATATGTTACTCTGCATTTGTAAGCATGCTTAAATTCTAATGGCTCTGTTTTAGGATTAATATGCAAAGACACTGCCTATCCATCTCAGTCCTGCCTGGGTATCAAAGTTAGGATGAACCTACCATCCATTGGCTCGAACGTCTATTGATTTTGATCCTATCACTCTTTCAACTCTGAGGGAGGCACTTGATACAGGCAGTTCTGCCTTTTGTCTCCCTCACTCGCATAGATATAGAAAAAAAAAATCCACTCATTACATTAACCCCTTAACCCTTGTCGAGCGGGGGGTTTTGGGCTTATTTGGGCATATTCAGGTCCTCCTGAATGATAAATCAAGTATCTGCATGAAAAGAAATGTATTCAGCAAAAAACTAGGCGCTAAAAGCTTCAAAATGAGACCAGAACAAGCTATGTAGCACTCGTGGTTCTCATACAGTGATACCAGTAACATGGGAGTTTAGCGTATAGCGGCATATTTTTCCCAGCTATGCTCACTACTGGCTACACTGCCGGCCTCTCGAGAACACAGGGAACATGAGTTAATGGGCGGCGGTAAGCCCTGGGAGTCGACTGTCTGGCCCGCTGCGCTCCCGGCCATTTGCACTTGATTTTAACCCTTTAAAATCCTTAATAATGCTCCTAACTTGCTGCAAATTGGAGGCGGACTTAAGTCCACCACCGCTCTTTAAGGGTTAAGGACTGGCATGTTTGTTGACATGACCATGGTGCCAGCAGGGCCGGATTTACATGTTATGGGGCCCTGGGAACTGGGGATATGCGGGGCGGCGGGGCCCCTGAGCAGGGGTGGGAGGCGAGCGAAGCAAGCCTTTGCAGCTGGGGGGTCCGGGAGGGCGCTGTAAGCCCCCCCCTCCCCCCTCCCAGATATTTTTTGTGTAAAAGTAGGCACTTTTAGGGGCATTTTGAGGGCTATGGAGAGTGAATTTATAATATAAAGTTATACATGTGTAACTGTACCTAATTAGGCATCATAGGCATGGCAAGAGCAAGACATTGTGTAATTTGCGATAACAAATATACTGTATATCAGAAATCAAAATGCACACACAGACTGCATTCAGTCATATTTGTCAGGTTCACAGTACAACCGCCAACTTCGCCACTAGCGATGTGGTGATGGGCTGGTCTATCAGAGTGTGAGCTGAGCGATCTCTGCCATACCCATAGCTTACTCTGACTGTTCCTTTTACTTATATATCTTCTAGATCTCAAGTGACGGCGTCTTTTCCGTGGATTGACCTCCCTATTGCCAACCTAGAAGTTGGCAGATTGGGAGCCAAAGCGTCACATTTTTCCCTTGCCCCTCAACTTTCCCTTCATAATTGCTGAGGGGCACAGGGCCTTGGGTGGGGCTTTGGTTTCCCGGGCGTATCCGCACCCTCCTCAGCTCCCTGCTTTGGAGTGGCTTCGGTCACCCAGGCTTTGTTAGTGGTACGCAAGGAGGGTTTTGTGGGGGTGCTCGTTTATGGCCTTGGCCTTGCTCAAGACCTTGGGGCTGTTCGGCCAGACAGCCTGGGGAACAACAACAACAACAACTTCGCCACTAGCTGAGTTACTTTTGTCACTTAGTAACACCTGTAACAGAAGTCAGAAATCAATTCCCTCAATCAGCAATTCACAAAAACGCATGTGACCGTTACTTCACTTAGCCTAGCAAAACCCACACCCACTCTAACCGTTTTTCATTACCTAACGAAACTAACTAAAAAAGTTACATAACTAGCAATAATTTAATATATAACTAACACAAATTACTGTTACGCGTTACCTAACTTAGGCTAACTACTGTGTAACTGTACCAGTTGATATATATTATTGATATAACTTCCTTTCACTGCAATATAAAATGTTATAGTCACAAAGAACTTTGTGACTATTTTATATTACAGCATTTCGCGGTTTAGGTTAATCGATTATTTGATGTATTGGTTTTCTAGTTACTAGGCTAGGCCTATAATTAATTCATTATATATAGGTAGAAGGTAGGTCAAAAACTACAACTACTCTACAACCTCTATAAATCATAAAGAACTAGAGTATTTGATTATATATTTTTACCATTTAGGAAGGGTCAGCCAGGGAATAAGGAATAGTGCATTTTTAGTTACATAGGTTACATAGTCCTAGGGGTCATGATTTCTGCCCTACCTATATATAATGAATGGACTGCCTCTGTAGTTACAGTTAGGCCAGCAGCTGCAAAACCTGCTGTGGGCCACAGCAGTTTTTACAGCCTGTGGAGTGTGGCGTTCTCTGTCTGAGTACTCGCTAGGGGTACAAATGTGGGGAGGGCAGTGGGCATAGTAGCCTACTATAGTACTTCCAGCTGACGCTAAATTGAATCCCTTACCAACTGATTTCTCGATACTTAATGGAAATACTGTATAGGCCTATGCAACTACCATGTCTTTGCATCATATATATATATATACCAAATTTTTCATAATTAACAGCATAAGTAGCTACACAATTTTCGTAATAACTGATTAAACAAGGTCAAGATGGGAGCATGTCAATTTAGGCCTACCATCAGCTGAAAGAAACAGACTAGGCTATAGCCTACTACTGTACTTGTCAACCTGACCTGTGACCTCAATAATATTTACGAAGCCATAAATGGTGTAGAAAATCTCGCTCAAAATGACACTGGTATGATGATTAACCTAGACAATAAGCATTAAAACACAACGTATCCTAGGCCTTTCGGCTAAACTTACTCACTTAAGCTAGGTTTCGAAAATTATTTACAATGTAGCCTACAATCCTTACGCCATTCTGTAAGTATTCATAGTTCTGAATTTCTAAAGTTATAATGTATTCAGGTTATACTGATGTTTTGGACCGACAGTTAGCCCATCGATCTGTTTAGGCCTAATAGGTCCGGTAGAGCATATACATCATTGCTATATATGGCATTAAAAGCGGAAATGTATTACAAGGGAGAAGAAAAAAAACGCTAAAATACATGTATAGGCCTAGGCTACTGTAAAACAATAAGTTTTTCAGCCAGTACCCAACCAGCGGGGGTGTGGGGGCGGCAGCCCCCACCCATATACTAGGTTAGGTTAGGTTAGGTTGTTAAGTTAGGCTAATGGCACAAAAAAAAAAAAAAAAAAAAAAAAAAAAAGTAACCTAACCAGCGGGGGTGGCAGCCCCCACCCATATACTAGGTTAGGTTAGGTAAGGTTGTTAGGAAAAATGTTATTTTAATACCACGAATTTTCCGAGTGTTTTTTATAAACAAAATTGGTCATTTGCATCAATGTGTTTGTAATTAATTAGAAATCTCGGGAAAACCTATTTTCCCCATTAGGCCTATCGATCGATGTTGAGACACGCTCGCTCCCCGATAGTGATTTGAAAAGACATTAGCCTAACCTAACAACCTTACCAAACCTAACCTAGTATTATGGGTGGGGGCTGCCGCCCCCACACCCCCGATGCTTGAGTACTAATCCCTTAATAAAAAAAAAAAAAAAAAAAAAAATTGCTGTCGATTATACGAAGGTGAAAAAAAAATATATGAAGTCTATGGTGTTTACTCTGCAATCTTCAGCTTGATTGTACATTGATAACGGGAAAGTACCGTATTGACAACCCTTTTACGAAAATTAAATTTTAGTACCATACTTTTATATTAGGCTTTTACGAGGGTTTAACACATTTTCATATGATTTTTAGAGCTATCGATGACTGAAAGTACCGTATTGACAACCTTGTTACGAAAAATAAATTTTAGTACCATACTTTTTTATTAGGTTTTGCCGAGGGTTAAAACAAATTTTCTTATGATCTTTAGAGCATATAGATTCAATATTTATCTTCAAATATATCAACAAAATTCGTGGTATTAAAATAACATTGAACCGGTTGTTAGGTTAGGCTAATAGCCTAGACAAAAAATAAAATAAAAATAGTCTAATAGCCTAGGGGTGTGTTTTTAGATTGTTGGATAATGGGTAAATACTAATTTCCGCTCCTCTTCAGTATAAAACAACACTATATCTGAAGGAAAAAATAGCCTACAAAAAACAAAATAAAACTTACTGAAATCGCTGTCGGTCCAAAAAGTCAGGTTTACCTGTATTCATTTGGTATGGTGTGATATGCACAACACTTACCGATAACAATGCAGTGGTAAAAACGGGAGAGAAGAGGACCAGAAGTACTGAAGTAAATATGAGAGTACAAGTACGCTATGTGCCTATATGAACTTACACTGTTACCAATCACTCATTAGAAAGCTAACATATAAATTCATTCAGCGCCTTAACACTTCTGAGAACAGTATCATTAAAATGCTACAAACTCCAAGCATAGTGTACACCTCTAGGATCCAGGCACACTGGAGGAAGTTGCTCTATATTTAACCTTAAGTAATGATTTCAGGTCTGTTACTCTACAGAATTAGCATACCGGTACTGAACCTCATAGTGCAGTACAGTACTGGTATTCCTATACTGTACTGTAGCAATATACTGTACCGGAAGCTAAATGATGTGAGGCATGGTACTGTACACAATTAGGACAGTGGTTTTGGTAACACAGTAATTTGATGACCACTGTTTTTGGTTGAGGCAGTGTTGTGAACTACATGATACCAAGATTCTTCTTCTTCTTCTGTCGAACCCGCCCGCAGACCGTGTAGATCCACAGTGAATCTGGGTCCTTTAAATCGGTACTGGCTCAGAAAAGGTTAGTAGGAGGGAAAGTTTAGAGTAGAAGGACAGTTTAAGAGACAGTTTTTTGTTTTGTTGTATAAACCCCCCCCCCCCTCACCTCCGCTCCCCCCCCCCCTACCCATTTCTCTTCCTCCACATTTTCTCCAACATCCTCTTCACCATCTCCATGTCTTGGGTATTATTTCATTTTTTTTAATTTTATGTAGCCTATGTACAGTAGCTTATATATATTTATGTTACTGTAAGGTATATATGGACCCCAGTATGGTCCCCTCTGTACTGTGTGAGTCTGAAATTGGGAGGTTTGACGACCTCCCTCCCTTATAACCAAATAAGGAAAACCTCTTATTTGGTAGCAGTCTCGGAGTATCCAACGTAGGGCTTATGATCTCAGCCGCTACCACAGCGGGCCGATTTATCGGTACTCACGCAAAGTAACCAAATAATCTCTAGAGTTGCACCTCAATTCACTACTAGGCACGTTGTACACACTCCGAGACGACTAGGAAAGAAGAGATAGCGAAGGAGAGAAAGAATTGTTATAGTTACCCATTTAATCTAGCTGCTCTCCTCTGAGCCAGCCTCCATGTTCTATGAGCCCGCGCCAGGACCTGCCAAAGTATCGAGGTATCAAGTAATCAGTTTAGATTGGATGGGCAGGGGATCGGCATGAGGGCGGGATACTCTGTCGTTGGATACTCCGAGACTGCTACCAAATAAGAGGTTTTCCTTATTTGGTTATAAGGGAGGTCGTCAAACCTCCCAATTTAGTAGCAGTCTCTACGTTTCCACGTAGGGCTTGAATCCCAAATTGGAGGCGGACATCCAATAAACCATAAACCCCAAGCCGTGGCACAAGCAGAGGACCAAGAAAAGACACAAATAAACAAATCAGTTTATTATCAGAAAAAGAGCGTAACAGTACGGTGCATATTAAGGAAGTACATGTTACCAGTATCAGTCTAGGGTCTTTAAAAGTGCCGCAGAAGGTTAAGGAATAGGTCATGTCGACCGGAGAATGGCACACCAATCTGGGAAGAATGAAGGCAAGTCGTACATGAAGACAAGAATCTGAAGGCAAGGAACAGTAGGCGGAAGATCTCCAAGGACACTCTTTAATTACAAAAACCGGGTATGAGGCATAGACATACCAAACAAGTAACCCCTAGACAGTAGAGTCTATACGTAAGGAAGTAAGAGAGATAACCTTAATACTAAACAGGGATGACATACATGTAAAATGAAAGAGAGAAAGGCATTGTACAATCATACAAAATGATCCCCCCCCCCCCCCCCCAGTGTAGGGAAAGGAAGAAAATACAGTATGGGATGAGAAGAGACACAGGATGGAGATGAATCCCGTGACACATTGGCCTAACGCAACACAAGGCACACCTGGCCTGGCAGTGGACATGGACAGGTACGATGAGACAAAAGTGCTGTGGGAGGACCATAACCCTGTGTCGGCTATATCCGAAAGTGATGAATTGTTGAGAAACCTCACAGTCGCTGCATAAGAGCGGACATCATGAGCGGAGCCCTTCGTAAGGGGATTACTCGCAGTAATGATATGGCGTAAATGAAGTCCCACAGCACGTTTGCCTATCCGTGTCCCTGTCTTAGGGGCTAACCAGAGCGCCGTCCCCGACGTCGGCACAGCGGCACGCACATACGTATGCAAGGCTCTTACCGGGCATAGCGGATGATGCGTGCTCCCACATTTTAAAGCTGGTACAGTAAACGGCTTAAAAATGTGCGCCTCACGTTCATTCTTGGCCACAAAATGAACGGAAGGGGCCAAAGTGACTGACCCCAAGGAAGGCGAAAAACTCATGCAATTCGGGGCCCTCGACATGGCAGCCAACTCGGAGACCCTCTCTCCTGTAGCCAAATCTAAAAGAAACAAAGTTTTATCAAGCAGATGAACAGGTGTTGGGTTAGTGGTGTAGATGGGTGAGGTAAGGAGCCTTAGAGCCTTCGCCAGAGACCATTGAGGCGGTATCTGGCGTGGGGGCGGTCTGAGCCTAAAGCAGGCTTTCATGAAAAAAGACAGCTCCTTGTGAGGGAGCACCAGCCCCGTCAAGGTCTCAAAAGGCTCCCTAATAGCGGACAGGTGGTTCTTAATGGTGTTGTACATGTATGTGCGTGTCGCAAACAAGTGATTAAGGTAATGGAAGACTAACGCAACCGACGGAACTGTTTGTTCGATGTCATTGATCCATTTAGTGAAAGTATTCCAATGAGACTCGTAAGTCTTCCAAGTAGCCTTAGTCCAGTGCTGATTAAGCATATCAGTCAAGCAACGTCCATATTTCGGCAACCACCCTGCCTCACAAACATCCACGATGCGAATGCCAACGAGGTCCCTAGGTCTCTAATCTATCCCAAGTGGAAGTCTGAGACAGACAGGGGAACGGGACTCGGGCACCATCGCTTCAGCTGAGCGTACCAGGCTTGGGCCGGCCAGAGGGGCGCGATTAACCAAACCTTGCCACGGTACTCTCTCAGCCTGTGTAGGACTTTGCACATAAGCAGAGCGTCGGGCGGTGGAAAAGCATAAATCGACTGCCACCTGCCCCAGTCCTCGCTGAAGGCATCCGGCCCCCCCGCCTGAGTACAAGTCCAGCGGGTGAGGTAGTCCGGCAGCTTGTTCGTCCCTGAGGAGGCGAACAAGTCCACCTGCGGATGGCCCCAGGAGGCTGCGAGGTCGTCGAAAACGCTTTGTCTTAATGACCATTCTACCTTGGTGCTCTGTCCTCTCGACAAAGCATCCGCCCAAAGATTGGCCGTCCCGGGCAGGTAAGTCGCATGCAGGGTGATGCTGCAATGATCGGCCAGGTAAAAAAATTCTCCGCCAGGTCTTGGAGCACAACAGACCTGGAGGAGCCCTGCTTTTGGATACAATGAACCGCGGAAATGTTGTCCATCCTGAAGGCCACCGACTTGCTCGTGAGGGCCAGTCCGTGATCCCGCAGGAAGAACAACGGTACCAACAGTTCCAGGGCATTGATGTGGAAGTGTGAGAGCCCCGACCACCTGCCGTGGTTTTGATGTCCCATGTCTGATTGATAGCCCCACCCCACCTCGCTCGACGCATCTGTGTCTACCCAGATGGTCGGCGGAGGAGCAGTCCATGGCACAGCCGCAGAGAGCGTGCCCCGAGCGACCCAGTGTGTCAGTCTCAGATGTATTGAGTGCGGTACCGTCCACAAACGGTAAGGGGGCGAGATAGGGAAGTGCCTGTTGCCCAGCTGAATAAGGCGTTTTAGTCGGAGCCGGCCCAAGGGCACAGTCAGAGACGCCCAATTCAAAGACCCGAGTAGGGAGTCCCAGATTTTTTGTGTTATCGAGATCGAGTGCAACACGACAAAGAGCTTCCTTCGAAGTTTCGCCGCATTCACTCGACTCTGGGAAAGGGTGGCGCTTTGGAGATCCCAGTGCAAGCCCACCCACGTCACTTCTCGTGACGGTGAGAGGCAGGACTTGGGAATGTTTAGTTTGAACCCCAGGTTTGTGATATGTCTGACTACAGTGAGCGTGTCTTGTACACAGTGTGTGAGAGAGTCTGCGGAGATGAGCCAATCGTCCAGGTAAAACAGGATCTGAATCCCTTGTAAGAGCAAGGGGGTCAGAGCCTGCTTCACCAGTTTGGTGAAGACCCGCAGTGCTATGTTGAGGCCGAATGGTAGTCTGGTGAATTGGAACACCCGTTGATCCGACTGCAGTGCTAGGCAGCCCTGGAACCGAGGAGCCATCGGCACATGCCAATAAGCATCCTTCAGATCCAGGGTGACCACCCAAGACAAGGGCTTGAGTGCCAGGCGTACCTGGTTGATGGTGAGCATGCGGAAACGGGTGTTCACAATGTGAGAGTTGAGGACTGAGAGATCTACCACCGGCCTCATAGCAGCGCAGTCCTTCTTTGGGACCAGAAACACATGAGACAGAAATACCTTTTGTGTAGAAGATATTTCCTTGATAACGCCTTCCTCGTGCATGGACATGATCACTTGGGCCACTTCCTGAGACACTGGTCGCTGTCAAGGAGGGCATCTGAGAGGAGGCCTGGACCTCCACCTCCAAGTCAGACCCTTCTTGACCACCCGACGCGCCCATGACCGGCAGGGCCATTGCCAGTAGTGGGGGCGGAAAAAGCCGGTGCGGGTGCCTTGTGTCAGGCCCATCACCGCTTCGACGAGATGGTCGGGCGAGGGAAGAGGGGACTGGCCAGGAGGAACTATGCGTTTTTTGGCGCGGAGCCCCTCTTGGACTTATCGTAGTGGGAGCTAGAGCCACCACGTCCTCCTCCAGACGTCCCCCCGCCCCGCCGAAACGATGGACGAGCCTCGCGCTCCAGCCTATCCCCCTCCAGGCTGTGTCTGGCAGCGGAGGAACTGGGGCCCTGCGCCTGCCAGCGCCGCATCCCCTCTTGACGGGGACGGCAATCCGGGGACCGACGACCACGGAAGGCGGGTACACCACGCCCCCTGTGAGCCAGTCCCCTGGCCACACCTCTAGCCTGGCGCCCTCTGCCGGCGACAGACCTGCCCCCGCATCCGCGGGTGGAGGAGGATGAAGTGGGCTTCGCCACCACCTTCCGTTGAGCAGAGTACGTGTCACTCTGCGCCAGTAAGAAAGCCCCTTGCCAAGCCTCCTCAGGGAACAGTCCAGGGGTCAGAAGGTCAGTCAGTAGGAGGCGGTTGCGGACGTCGGCAGGGGCCTTCTTACAGAAAGCCACCCGAAGGTGTTGACGGCAACGAGTGGCTTCATGGAGGGAGTGGCGGATGTCCTGAACAGGGTTGAGGGCAAGCTGCAGGGTGATCCGTCGGACATGCTCAAAACCTTGGCGATGATCAGCCGAATCCAGCGACTCAATAAGGCAGAGGTGAACCCGCGCCAGTTCCAACTGAGCAAGAAGAATTGAAAGTTGGCGTGCCGCTCGCTGACGGGACTTAAAGTCCCGGTCCAGTGGTGCCTTCTCCGGGTCCGTGAAAAAGGAACACGGAAGGGGGCCCACCGACAGTTTGGGAGCATTGAGCCACTCCCACACAGGCAGAGGGAAGCCCGAGGAGGTAAGGAGCATGCCCGACAGAAAAGATGATTCCATGGATGGGATGGCCGGCAAGGTCTCAGCCATGGACTGACCAAACTCCACTGCTTCACGGATCCATTCACCCCAGGGACCCGGACAGACGTGCGGGAGTTCGAGCATCAGGACCCCGTCCCGATCTCGCACATTCCTGAGGTACGGCGTCCCTGAGATGGCAGAGAGGGAGTGGACATCCGCAGACAGGTCTTGGCGGGAGTAGTCAGCCCAGGGCTTGGTGGCAGTGTAAGGCAAGACCGACGGACGATATGAAAAATACCGCATGTCTTGCCGGTTAGGGTACACCCTCACATCGACCTCAGGGACCAGACCCTGTGGAGTAATGGCCCTGAAGATGTTTTTCTCATTCACCTGGATAGCCCAGCCATCCGGCACAGCCCGCTCTCCGGCCGGCAGGTGGACCGCCCCCTCAGGGTTGGAGGCGATCACAGCTCTCCAAGCAACAGAATCCCCATACAGGGATGGCATCTTGACTTTGGGGATCTTAAACTTGGAGAGAGGCGGCACGGAGAGGGGTGAGAGAACAACCCCAAACCCTGGCCCGGGATAACAACGGGCCAGAGAGGAGTCGTAGGCGGTGTCGGAGGTGCAGGTGATGAAGTAGACGATGACAACGGTACCACGACCGGGAGAGCAGGCCTAGATGGGATGTGGTCGGCAACAGGTGGGAGAGGAGCCACAAGCGGAGTCTGCAGAGGCACCGGGTTAGTAGTACCCAACCGGGAGACCACTGCCTCCATGGCCGCCATGACAGAGGAGAGGATGTCTGCCTTATTGGAGGCCATCTCAAGACGAATAGAAGCCAACTCCGCCCGTAACTCCGTCTCCGCAGCAGGAGGGAAGGACGTCTGTAGAGGAGACAGGGAACCAGCCTCACTGGGCCCACGGGCCCCATGGTCCGTGAGCGGGGAGAACTCAGGGGACGGCGGAGAGGACTGTGCCGCCACGTCGGGGTCCTCCTGGCCCGAATCAGGTGCACCGTCCGAAGACGAGTCGACCCCCATATCCTCGTCCTCCAGCCGATCAAAATCCGCAACCTCCATCTCAAGAACATCTTCCAAATGGTCAGGGAGATGAGGAGGAGACTGCTGGCCACAAGGGATCGAGGCGTCAGAACCCCCAGGTTGAGGAGGAGGCGTGGAGGGCATCGCCGCCGGGACCACCACAGCCGGGCCCGCCATAGGGAAGAGGCCGGGACCCCTCACAGGCTGGGAGGCAGGCAGAGGCTCGAACTCCACCCCACCAGCGGCCGAAGATGGTGCAGGATGGAGAACGACCTCCTCGGCAGGCGGGGCAGGACGGCGTTTGGCCCTGAAGACCGTGGAACCCTGCGAAGGAGGGGGGCTCATCCTGAGGTGAGGAGAAGCAAGACGGGGTCAATCAGCAGGGGACGGAGATCGGCGACGTTTCTTCTTGCCAGAAGCTCCAGAAGTCATGGATAGGTCAGAGGGAGGCACACGACGTTCATGACGCCTGGGGGCCCGCTCCTTGGAACGCGCCCTCCCGCCCGCCTGACCCGAACCCCCGGGATGGGAGCCCCGAGCCGTATGAGGAGAGCGAGAGTGATGAATAGTAGGGGAGCGGGAACGGCGTGCAGCATCGGAGGTAGGTGGGATCCCTAACAACACCCGGACGTCATCCTCACGGAAGGAAGGAGCCCTGTGCAGGACCCTTTGGACGTGACGGGAGATGACGTCCCATGATCGGCGTAGAGACGTCCTGGCCTGTTGTCTTTCCGCCGACGTAGGGAGAGTCTCGAGTAGTTGAAGAGCGGAGAGACACCCCACATCGGCGGGGATCGTAAACATCCTTCCCATAGCAGGCCGTGTGGAGGCAACATTCCCGATGATCCCGCAAGGCCGTCCGCTGACACGTCGGCCGAGAGCAGGGAGGAGCCGGCATCACAGCACTGAAAAATGGGGAAGCATTACCCACCAGTAGAGGTGAGACAGGCAATATGAGGCAGTAGAGCCAATTCAGCATGTAAGACTCAGTAAGACAATATCCAGTAAGAAGCTATGTAGCAAGTATAACAGAAAAGTCAAAAGAAAACACCCACACCAGAGACCCTCAACACCAGGGCTGGGACAAGCCCCTTAGCGAGGCCCAACCCTGGGAACAGGTCCCAACCAAAATCGTGGGGAAAGTGGTACCCTTCGAAATACCTGAGAACCCTCTGTGAGAGCGGAGGGAGGAGGCGGTGAAGCGGCGTAGGGACAGCCGGCAGTAGAGCGGGCACCAGCTGGAAGGAAAAGGTCAAGTGTGAGCAACCCAACAGTACCCTATAAGTGTAAATAGGGGCGGGGAGGGAATCCAAAACACACAAGGACATCGTCACTTTGGGTCGAGTCCTAGGACTTTTCAGGTGGTCTTTGGGTCCTCCCAGTATACAAGGAGGGCACCCGTAGGGCGGGAACCAGGTACAGAAGGAGGACACAAGGAACAGGACATAAGGGAGAGGAAAACAGCCAAGCAGCCGTTAAGAAGCCCTGTCCAGGTACATGAATAGGGGGGCAGAACAGGGCGCATAAACCAAGTCAAGTGAAAAGCTATGTGGCCTAGGCCTTGACAAGGCACAGGGCACATCAAAAAGATAAAGGCGCTTGTAGGGCGGAATTAAAAAGATGAAGGAGCTGAGGACACCAGAAGACCCTTGCCTGTGTGGCGAAAACACGTGAGTAAACACGAAAATAGAGTCAACTTGTCCAAGCATATCCTCCCTGTGAGCGGGGCCCCTATCGCGTACAGTTTCCAGACATCCCCCCCCTCCCCCCCTTTTTAGCGATCAAGGGTTATACTGATGTTTTGGACGACAGTTAGCCCATCGATCTGTTTAGGCCTAATAGGTCCGGTAGAGCATATACATCATTGCTATATATGGCATTAAGAGCGGAAATGTATTACAAGGGAGAAAAAAAAAAACGCTAAAATACATGTATAGGCCTAGGCTACTGTAAAACAATAAGTTTTTCAGCCAGTACCCAACCAGCGGGGGTGTGGGGGCGGCAGCCCCCACCCATATACTAGGTTAGGTTAGGTTAGGTTGTTAAGTTAGGCTAATGGCACAAAAAAAAAAAAAAAAAAAAAAAAAGTAACCTAACCAGCGGGGGTGTGGGGGCGGCAGCCCCCACCCATATACTAGGTTAGGTTAGGTAAGGTTGTTAGGTTAGGCTAATAGCCTAGAAAAAAAAAAATAAAATATATAGTCTAATAGGGGTGTGTTCTTAGATTGTTGGATAATGGGTAAATACTCATTTCCGCTCCTCTTCAGTATAAAACCACACTATATCTGAACGAAAAAATACAAAAAACAAAATAAAACTTACTGAAATCACTGTCGGTCCAAAAAGTCAGGTTTACCCGATCAAGTAACCACAGGCAGGGGAAGAACAGAAACATGTACTGTAAGAAAAACGAGAATCTAACCGAGAGCTACGAGACCGAGACTTCCCAGTCAGTTGAGACAAAAGGAAGGCAGAAGGAAAGGACCTGTGTGGATCATTCCAACGGCGGGCAGCTCAAGGCAAAAACCGATTAGCTTAAACACACAATTAATGAGAATTTTAACAAGAGCGTAGAAGACCAATCAGCAAGTCAGTAGACAAGAGGAAAAGAGAAGGACAGGACTATGTGGCCCAATCCGACGGCGGTCAGCTCAAGTTAAAAAACACAGGCCTAGCCTAGTTACACAATTCACATAAAAGAGAAAAGACTAGGGCAGCGTCAATCCCTAAGTGAAAAAACCTAGTAACAAAGCTAAACACCGCCCGAGAAGCCCCACAAGTACGTTAAATTAATAAAATAAAAGGAGGATAGCCTAGGGCTTGACCGACATTTTCACCAGAACCACGTATCCACGAGTCAAGTAGGCCCGGGGAAACGAAAAGGAACTGACAAAAGCGTGAACCATGCGAACGAAATACAAGACCACCAACTATGGACAAGTTTAATAAACAAGTCAGAAGGGCTATAGGTCAGTTGAGACCAAAGCAGCATGTTTGTGAGAGAATAAAGGCTATGTGGCCTATGCTCACACAAAGCAGAATCCAGAGAAACTTCATGCTCAAGTCTTGTAAAACATCGACACGTAGTCATATGAAAAAACAATAAAACAAAAAGTCACAAAGGGAAAGAACACAATGCATCCCGCGGGAAGCAATTCTCCCCCCCCCCAAGGTACGTTAAGGGTAGTTAACCCGTTGAGACCCAGCGTCGCACGTGTTGCGTCGGCAGTGTTTGATCACCAACTCCCAGCGACGCATCACGTGCGTCCGACATATAAAAAACACTTACGTGGTTCGTAAGGTAGGAAATGGCGGGAGAATAGGAGGGGGAGGTACCGTAGTGTGTGGGGGAGCCGGGCCAGTAGGTGTGAGTGGGCCGAGACAGCCGCGCGGCTGGTGGTGGTGGGCTTAGTGGGGATAGTTTACACCCCTAGTTTACCGCCACTTTGAACCTTCATTACTCCGGTCGTATGGGAGCTAGAGGCTTGAGATTTATGCGAGATACTCCTCAGGATGTATGCCATACAATGCCATACTCAGTTTTTACCCTAGTGCTCCCGGGCGGGTGGTCATGCGGGGGAGACGAACTATTGAAACCCCCCCCCCCCCGCCCCCCAAATGACCGAAATGAGTTTTTTTTATTTGTGTGTTCATTTCTCACCATTCTCTTCCATTTTGGCTCAACAAATTTTTTTGAAGCTAACCCCCCACCGGCCCCCCCCCCAAAAAAAAAATGTCAGAGGTGATTTTTTTTTTTCATTTCTCATCCTTGTCTTCCATTTTAGCAAACAAAAAAAAATAAGTGAAAATGGCTTGGGACTGGGGTGAACAAAATATTATAACTAGCCGGGGCTCAACGGGTTAAAGTGAACATGAACCCGAAAAGCGAGGGTAGAATAGACACACAACGACCGCTACGCGGCGTTGAGGACCAACCACCCCGAAGAAAACAAATAAATAAACACGTCTCCAGCACTACGCGCACACCCATAAACACGCCATAAAGCCGTAGTAAAGTGCTGCCTACATCACTGAACATCCTTCTAAAACCACAACAGCCTGAAAAGGCTCACACTCACTAATAGTTGAAGCGAAGGGGATGCAAAGCAGGCACTCGCGAAGCACAGACAAAAAAGGCGTGTGACATCGACGGTGGGCGCGAAGTGACTGATACTTTGGCAGGTCCTGGCGCAGGCTCATAGAACATGGAGCATGGCTCAGAGGAGAGCAGCTAGATTAAATGGGTAACTATAACAATTCTTTCTCTCCTTCGCTATCTCTTCTTTCCTAGTCGTCTCGGAGTGTGTACAACGTGCCTAGTAGTGAATTGAGGTGCAACTCTAGAGATTATTTGGTTACTTCGTGTGAGTACCGATAAATCGGCCCGCTGTGGTAGCGGCTGAGATCATAAGCCCTACGTTGGAAACGTAGAGACTGCTACTAAATAAAGTATTATTATTATTATTATTATTATTATTATTATTATTATTACTTGGCGTATTTGACAAGACTGAGACAAGTTCGGACTTGGAACTTCGGACCGTTCGGTAATGTCGGTACATTAATTGCCAGATCTGAACATGATTCAAATTTCAATACCAAAATCGTCCCTCAAAAAAAAAAAAAAAAAAAACGTGCAGGCTTGCGGGGCCCCTATATGCGCGGGGCCCTGGGCACTGGCCCTTTGTGCCCTGCCCTAAATCCGGCCCTGGGTGCCAGGCTGGTATATTTACCAAAAACGAGCTTCATTCCATGCTCTTTTTCATGCATATACAAGAGCCAGAGCGTAATACAATTTATATCCGTGAAAGGGCGATAATAGAGCTTTCCAATGACACCTGAATCATCCTTGTACGACCCCGAGTTATCCTGTAGCGATCGCGTAACCGGAGGTGAAAATACCCTAAAATAAGGTAATTTCAGTAGTTTTTTTCCTTGTCTCGCGATGACGGCCAATGGTGGGGAGACCAAATACACGCCAGTCACAGCCCATGCGTGGTGCCGACCGGTCCAAGTCCAGCTGTTGTCCTCCCAAATTGCGGACTCTCTCTCAGAGCTAATAATGTGCTCAGAATGGCGCCCGTCATATGATGGGCACCGCAGGGGTGGCCAATATTCTCTCGCCCGCCATATGACGGGCATCGTCGATTAGGTGTTAAAGTATATTGTTACCTTGTAGTTTATCATCCAAGTGACAATTTCAGGTAGTTTTCCACTTTCAGTACAGTACTGTACGTCTTTTGGTAACTGTTTGATAATGCTTTTATTGAAATGTTATAACTAGGGTATATAAACCTTTAGTCCTCATTGAAACCTTTTCTATAAGGCAAGCATTTAACAGACCACTTCTTGCAGGTATGTAAAGACTCACACATGCAAGCATATAAAAGACAATTTTTCTTGGTAAGCACCTTGTGGTGTATCAGGGTAGGATAGCGCTTGTTACTACTTGCGTTTATCTGCTGGATAGCTTTATGAGAGCGTGCACAAGTCCTTCCTTCTGGCATGTTTTCACTTCTTACAAAGACCTATAGAGAACCTCTCCTCATAACACACCTACATATAGTTGGGATATTGTGGTCCTCTGCTATATCACAGGAGGATCAAGGAGGAGGTTAGAGCCCTTGAGGTGTTATGGACAATGATCTACCATTTTGTCATCCTGGTACACACCATTCCAATCTGGGCAGATGGAACTCCTTATGTATAGTAAGCAAGCAATCTAGTAAAGTGAAACCTGATTCCTAACCAGGTGAGCTGGGGTTAAATAGGAAATTTCATTCTCAGTAAGTCTTAAGCTTCATTAAGAACAAATGCTACCTGATTTTGGCCAGGTGCAGCAGGGAGTCTGCATCACGTGGGATGGGATGCAGTGTCGCAGATTACACCTTGCCGCCACAATATACACCCATAAAGAGAGGAGTGCCTAACATACCAACACTATTATTTATTTTTTACTTAATTTAGTATTTCATGAACATTATTACATAGAAAATTAATTCGCCCTTCCACTATTTATCAGTGTTCGCCTAAAATTCTTAGATGTATTGACCTAATTTTTTTTTTTTTTATGTTTCAAGTATCTTGATAAATCCTAAAGTGTACAGATGATTTTTGTCTTTAAAATTTTGTCAAAATACTGCACTCTCTCACTGGAGGAATCAGTGACTGAAAACAAAATTAAGAAATGTCTGTTTGTAGACAGAAGGGTAATACATTGTACATTGGTAAAGCAAAATACTACCGGTATCAATAGCAGGTAATAAAATAAGAAATTGGAAAATTTGTCTCTAAGCTTTAAAAGTGTGTTAGAGCTTAAAAGTAATAAATGCTGCGCTGGTGCTAGTGTCAGTAAAACCATATACCTGTAAAATATAAGGTACAACTAAGAAAAAAAGTAAAAAATAATCTAGAGATTTATTGAACACTGTATTATTTTGTATACAGTACATAAAGACCTATTGGCAAAGAGGTTCTGCAAGAAAAACTGTACACAGTAAAAGAAAGATTAAAAGTATCAACTGAAACCTAATTTGTTGATATATAAACTAAAATAAGTGAGTGAAAAACAACATATAAATGGTTTTATATGTATCACAATACACATACATAAATGTATATACAGTATTGCACATACACTCAGACACACACACCAGAATACTTGTCATGCAGGGCCTAGAGTTACCAACCAGTACGACTTACGATATAAACAAAATCTACCATAAATTCAAACTTATTATCCGTTAGCTCCACCTGTTTGCAGTCACTTTTGCTTGCATTGTAGTTCGTATTGGTTAGTATATCTATGCACTGAAAGGTTCTCTTTCATCTTTCACGCTAGATATCGTAAGTGGTAGCTCGGAGCGTATGTTTCCAATGTTGCGTTATGTACCGTACAGTCTATCAGTCATGGGCCCAGATTTACTAAACCAGTTGAAATACCATACAAACAACATTGACCATAAGTACCAAAGAATTACCCCTCAACACTATCTGGTTCCACGACTTGTGGGTTATGATATTTTTTTTAATTATAATTGAGGATTTTACCTGCTTTTGTCATTTTCTAGCAATGTACAGGTATTTTAGTCTGTTCCCTAAGCTAACAGTAATGCCTTCTCAGACTTACTTTAAAAAAAAAAAAAAAAAAATCCTAACCAGACCCCCTTCAAGTACATTTTTTGATAGAAAATTGTAATGGTCGAAACTCAAAAGTAAATTTACAAGTTACAGGCTCGCTATCGCTCACCCAGAAGATAATCGACACATGAATGGGATGAAGCGCCTCATTATCGCCAAACTGATGGGGTGAAAAATCTCAAAACTAATGCAGCAAAACATGGGAAACCCAAAAATGATCAAATAGGGTTAAGGTGTTAATCCTTTCTTATTTCCACCCTTTTGTCACATATGTTTGTATCATACTTCATATTTGTTAGTAAATATTGGCCCTGATCCATAGCTTTATATAGTAGCCAGAATGTCAAAAGTGCTCTTTCCATCAAAATTATACTAGCATATTTATTCTGACTACATTTTGTTGCACTTTTGTCAACTGAATTTTAATTAGGTGTAAGGGTTCTTGTAAAACTCTTATTCACAAGCGTGTCAGACCAGTATTGGCACCCAAAAAGACTGAAAATACTTGTTCTCCACTATCGTCGAATTAGTTTTCATATCTACTTTGCGTTCTAATTTGACCATCACATACGAACTGGCTACTCAGCCCTATGCAGCTTAAAGGATTACCTTTTTCTATAGGGTTATATAGTCTTGGGATTTAGCTGAAGTTTTGATAACCTTGTATTAATCAGTCGAGTGATTACCACAGACGATCTACACTATAATTTTGCTGGCTAACATTAGGAAAATAGATTTAACTTAGATATCTCTTGTAGTTGAGTGGCTAATAATATGTTAATTTTGGCTACAGCAAAAGGATTTTACTCTGCTTTTGAAACCCCTCTCTTAGTGAAGGGTTAAGAAGTACTGTAATAGTGTCAAGTTTTAGTTGTATAAGCCCTTAACCCGGGAACGGCGAGAACACTCTTAAGAGGTTTTACTGGGCGACGGCGAGAAAGCTCTTAAGAGGCAAGGCCTAAAAAAAAAACATTTTAAAAGGCCCCAGTAGCACTTCAAACAATTTTTTTTTTTTTTTTTAATTCCTCCATACCTCATATCACTCCTCCACATCCCCTCCTTCAATTGTCACCTATTTTCCCTGTTATTCCCTTATTCATTGGTATATTTTCGTGTAAACATCTCCAAACCGATCCTAGTGTGTGTTCATGTGTCTGTTACGTAAGGTAGAGACCGGGAGGTGTGGGGGAATAGCTCAGTATTGCTTCAACCCTCGAGAGAGGAGGGTGTGCTGCCAGCTGGCTCACACTTGATGAATGAACCGCTCGCTTACAATTCGCGATTTTGACCAGAAAAATTATATTCTCACTTGTTTTATTGTTGTTACAGGTTACTATCTTCATATTAAAGGTAAAATAGGCGCATATGAATAAGTAATAACGATATTTATCGTAAAATGACGATTATAGGCAGGAATGCAGCCTAATATTGCCGCCCAGAACTGTGGTGTTCACTACACCCTGCGCACGCTTAATGGGTTGTCAGATTATAGGTTTGATCCCCGGAGGAGAGAGAGAAAACCTAATATTTAGTAGTGGCCCCGTAACTCCCCGCCGAACACTAGCCCTATGAGGGCTTAGGCCCAGAGGGCTGGTATAAAATAATTACATCTTCAACAACAGTAGTGGCCCCGGAATCATTGACGATATACCTATTACATAATAGCTACCTTTCAAGCCCTTGCGTTAGCTGTTTGAAACACCCGCCGCAGGAAGAAAAGAGGAGCCAACTTCGTAAGGGTACGCTTATTCTCTTACGAAATCGTCCTTATGATTGGGTACTCACTACGAAAAACTTTGTAAATAATAAAAAAGAAAAATCAATTTAAGAACTGCTATGATCAGGCTTCCCAATTTGTGGATATTTTCCTATGCGCAGCCAGTCGCTTATCTTCTTGCGTCATGACGCTCTTCAATGATATATCAAGATTACTTAAATATCAACGAATGGGAAGGGGATGGAGGGAGGGCCCACGTCGTCAATGATTCCGGGGCCACTACTAAATATTAGGTTTTCTCTCTCCCCTCCAGGGATCAAACCTAAATTTATTAGTGGCCCCTTCATCGTTGACGATATGCCTGATATCACAAGATTGGAGGGGGACATTCGTGACACTATCCAAAACCACTAACAAATCCAATAATAGGTTGAAAACAAAACACCACAATAGCAATCTTAAATTTATTATTTGTTAGTAGTCTTGGCAAATCCAACGTCAAGGCTATTAACCTAATTGCAATGACGACTTGTCTACTTTGACTGCTATGTCGTCATTCCAACCGCGGTTAAAAAGAAAACGTCTAGAGTCTACTCCTTATCTTGCTCTAGGAGACGTTGTACATTAACCAAAACTACCACCGAAGGTGAAAAAAGCATAGAAGAGAAGAAAAAGGGGTTTACCTTAGTTACCGCTTAACCCTCTCACCACGGAAGGGCTCTTGAACGCCCATAAAAAAGCATATAACAGGTACCCGGAAGGCCTCTTGAACGCCCAGTGGTTGAAAGCCTGTGAGCTTCGTGTGCGAGGCGTCGGTCCGACGCATGTAAACAACAGCCGGCTGGACCGACGCCCCGCATCTCCGGCCACAAGAAGGAGAGCGTCGCTTGTTCGTGTGTGCCTGTATATTGTTGTTAAGTATCGAAAAGTGGTGTAAAGTGGCTGTTTTGGCCATAAAGTTATCTCCAATGAAATCATCATCACAGCTCAACCAGTTGACTTAGAGAGCTCTACTTAATGCCATTCTACAGGTAAATAACACAGCTACACTTGGGGATGCGCGGGAATGCGGGAAGCAGTCTGATTAACGAATATACGGTAGCCTAGCCTAGACGTTTTTCGGCCAAAACACCCGGGTTTCGAGGAATATATATATAATACATAGCCGGGGCTGGAGGGTTAAGGCCCATCCCGTGTTCCGTCATGTGCAGATCCCTGTCGAACGTGCGCATGAGCGACCCTCTCTTGTCATAATTTTTTCACGCGCTCCATTGAATGAAGTCGCTTTTGTTGTGTTCCTTTAATTCACCCTGTTTAGGTTCGTTTCGGCTTATCTGGCCTTCTTTTTTGTTAGACAGATGTTACGTGATCTAGGGCACACGTAAATGGGCTCCTAAGTGTGTATAATGGAGACGCGTGTGGAAATAGCCTACCGAAGGTACGGGGGCGCCTGGCGTTCCTCGTATATGTTTTTCATTCTTTCTCTTTTCATATTCTTTTTTCCTGTTAGTCTGGGCATAGTTTAGCTTTTAGCTTAATTTAGCCTAGCTCGTTTTCTCATTCAGGAATTGCTATGCCCCTATGAGTTTTCATTTTTTCATAGCCTAGGTGTACCGTTGGTAAACAATCTGAGATTTCGTTGGTGGCGGTGCTGTTTGTAGAGTTTGTGTCGGCCGCATTATTAGCGTTATTCCCGAGTCCCCCCTTTCGAGTCCTTCACTGTGTCTCAAGGGCCTGGGCGACAGTGGTTCGTGATACTCCAGGGGTACCCCACGGGGGCCCCTCTTTCACACCACAGGGTTTTTCGCCCCTGACACATTCTCTGCTCACGGCTAGGCCACCCTTTTTCTCACCAGTTTCATTTACTGGTTTTTTGTTTTCTCTTCCTGTTTCACCTCCATCCTTTCATAGTCTTTTGCCCAATCCAGGGGTACCTCACGGGGGCCCCTGTTTGTGCGAAACCACCCTCCCTGCCACTTCTCCTCATGGGCTTTGCTCTATCTCTGTGGGTTGGGTGGTTCCTGGGGGATGTGCCTCCTCTCCCCTGGTGTGTCTTCCTTGCCTCTCCCTTTACCGGTTGAGTCAGGATAAATTCAAGGAAGACACTGCTCAGCTTGATGGCCATCATTGCTTGGAGTTCATAAGGAGATGACGCATTTTTTGTGGCCTTTTTTGGTATTCCCTAGACGCTCCTCTCGCTTTTTTCGGCGCCGGACCATCTCGGCCGGTCCCGCAAATTTGCGGGAGCTCGATTCGGTCCTCTGGGACGTTTCGGCTCCCCGCAAATTTGCGGAGATCGTGGGAGGGGGGGTCCCGAAAAATTGTGGGAGGGTGGTGTCGGTACGGTTATGCCTCCATTGGCCCGCAAATTTGCGGTAATAGTTGGCTTTCACTATTGACTTTTTTTTTTTATGTCATCTTGTTGCCTGATACTATATTGGTGTACCGGTATGCACTTTACTGGTGTTATAGGCCCTGCATGTAAGATGTTGAGTGGTGGTTAACACTTTCTCCATCTTTGCAGGTTCTGCTAGTGCTCTTCCGCCTCGGCCGCCCTCCTCACCTACCTCTGTGCTCCCAGTTTAGGGTGAGTACGGATACCTGTTTGCATGTGTGTTCCTGTTTCCCCATGCTCCTTCCCTGGTTCTTCTTGGACATTCTCTCCACTTACTCCTTCGACGTGCTGATTATGGTGTGTGTTCTTCTAGTGCAGGTAAGCTGCCTTGCTTTCGCCTTGGTTGTCGCTCCCCATGCTTGGAGAGCCACAAGTCCTGCTTGCGCCACTCGCTCTGTGTGTCCTCTACGGCCTACCTCCCTGCTCTGTGTGGCACGTGTCTGGCCCTGGTGGATGTGCTGCACCATGGCCCTGGTTCCTCGGCGGCGGCTGTGGCCTCTGCTTCCCTTCCGTCGGTGTGGACGATGGTCTCCCGCCACATTAGGACTGTGGGCCACCGTTCCCCGGCCTTTGTTGCCGACCGGATCCGCGTCGCCCTGGGTATCCCTGACCCGACTGAAGGCCGTTCACCTGGCCCTCTCCCTGCTCGGGCCCTCTCCCCTGGGTCCCGCAGCCGGTCGTCCCATCGTCGGGGGGTTCCCCAGCTCCGTCCACGCTCTCGCTCGCCTCGTCGTCCGTCCTCTACTGCCCCTCATCGTCCTCCTGATCGCCTTGACGACACCCATCGCCCTCGTCATGGTTCTCGCCCTGAGGCCGGGGTTAGCGGCTCTGCCCCTGTGCGCCCTCCCCTGGCCTCTACGGATAGGGTCTCACTCCCTTCCGCCCGCTTCCCCAGCCCAGACGACTTCCTCTTACGTTGTCCTCTCCGCGCGCGGTTGTTCATGCTGTAGCTGGCCCTCTGCTCCCTCCTCCTACACTGTCCAGGAGGGTCCGCCTGGATGTCGTTGCTTCTCCTACTTCACCTGCTTCAGTGCCTATTCTTCCTTCACGGTCTCGTCCCACGGTGGAGGTCCCTCCCTCCTCCTCCTCGGTGTCGGGCCGCCCTGTTATCTCAGCCCCGGGGATCCTTGCTCTGTTTCCCCCCGCGGCTCCTTCTGGCCTCCTTTCACCCGGCCAGCCTTCCCACTCCCGTCGTCCTGCTCCTCCTCATTCTTCTCTTCCTGACCTTCACTTACCGTCTCGCCAGGGGGGTACCCCTCCTCTTGCCTCGGTGGGGTTTCGCGAGGTTTCGGGGTCCCCTTTCTCAGGAGCTGATGTGTCGCTGGAAGAGGGGGATGGTGCTGTTTCCCCCTCGGCCGTTCGTGATCGGGGACGAGTCCCTCAACGGCGACACAACCGTCGTCGCTCGCCTTCCTTGGGCCGCGACGCTGCTGGTTCGTGTCGTGGGTCTCGCTCCCGCTCACGCTCGCCCCTGCGGGCCGACCAATATGGGGGGGGGGTCGCCTCTCTCGGATCGATGGTCGGCTATGCAGGGCTGGGTTGTGTCACGCTTCGACGGGCGCTTGGAGTCGATGGAAGACTCCCTCTTCTCGCGCTTCTTGGCGGTGACTCACCCTCAGCGCCTCACCCTACCTACCCCTGCTACGGTCCCCCTCCCTTCTGCAGGCCTACGCTCTGGTCAGACTTCAGCCGCCCTGACATCCTTCCGGCTGTTCAGTCCCTGGCTGTGTTGACGGGTCTGTCCTATGGGACAGGTTTGTGCGATGCCGGTACGCCTGGCTTAGCCATCATGCTCGGTCACCCTCTCCCATTGGAGGCCTGGTTTGCTGAGGCCTTCGACTTCACACACCGATCCGTCGACGGCTCTCCTTCTGTCCCTCCCCCGGAGTCATCACTGATTTTGCCTCCTCTTGTGTCTGTCGGCGGGTTGGACGGCGCGTTCTGGTCCTGGATGAGCGCGCCCGTTCTTGAACTTTGTTCTATTGCTACCCCGTTCTTCTCTCACCCGGATCAGCCCTCTGTCGCCAAGGTTTTTCCCTTGCGACAGAGGGTGACAGACTTATTGTCTTGTCTTTAGGTTCCCTCCAGACGTCTGTTCACCACCTGCGGCTTTTCGAGGCGTCTGCGCCAGGCGATCTTCGCGAGGGTTTGGACCGCGTTCAGCGGGTCCACCTTCGGCTCGCGGTGTCTTTGGTTCCCGAGCTGAAGGCGGTTTTGTGTGCGGCAACTCGGCAACGCCCGACGGTACGGTCCTCGTTCTGCCGGCCGGCCCCCTTGGATATTCGTCAGGGTTTGTTGTACTCTGCGCTATATACGTCGTTTTTTTTAAGCAGGATGCTTGGGAATGCTACGCTTCTCTGTCAGCGGCCCCTGCTTCCGACACACGACGACGCGCTGTGTCGTTGCGGACCCTGCTTACGTCACGCACCGACACGCTGTGTCGCGCGCGGGGTCTTCTCAGTCCCGTCCTTCTGCCGGTCCTCTTCGGGGTGCTGCTGCAAGTGCTGCCGCCTTGCACGGGTGCAGGACTGGGACGTTGCAGGCCAGTGTGTCGGTTCCGCCTCGCACTTCTGTTCTTGCCCCTTTCATCCCCGCCGTGTCGGGGCTGGCCGGCCGCCCTTCGACGGGGTCAGCCCCGCGCCGGCCTGGGGTTGGGGTGGCCCGCCCTTTTCGACGAGGTTGGGGGGGGGGGGGGGTAGAGGAGGTCAACGTGGCGCTCATGCCCGCACGGCCCGTACCGGGGGTACCTCCGCGTCAACACAATGTGTAGTTCTCTGGGTCGGCCTCCTTGTTCTCCTTCTCTCCTGGCCGACCGGGTCGCTCCCCTCCTCTCGGGTGCTCCCTCGGGTTGTTGTTCCCTGAGGGACGTTGGGGGCGGCGGGTTGCGCGGAGGGGTCTCACCTGGAGGTGGACGTCCAGACCCCCACTCCGCTCTTGTCACCGACGCCGGCCCATCTCTTCAGAGGTGGCCCACGTGTTCACTTCCATGCCTGAGCTGGGTAGCATCGAGGGATTTGACCGCCGGTCACCCGCTTTTCCTCTCCCGTGTCTTTCTGGTACCGTCGACGAACTGCGACGCGATGCGACCGGTGGTGGATCTGTCGGCCCTCAACGGGCACATCGTGCACACACGGTTTCGGATGCTGCCGGTACCCCTGGTACGCCTGGCCCTGTGCCCTCTGTCGTGGGTAGTGTCGCTGGCCCTCCAGGATGCGTCTTGGCTCGTTCCTCTCCATCCTCGCTTCCAGCGATTCTTGGCCGTTCGGACTTCCGATCGTGTGTTCCTGTTCGACGGCCTTCCCTTCGGTCTCCACATCGCGCCGCAGATCTTCTCCGCACTGGTGGGGCAGGCTCTGGGTCCTCTCCTCAGGAGCGGGCTCCAGATCCTGTTTTCCTTGGCCGATTGGTTGGTAGTTTCTGACGCCCTAGGACTGTGCATTGGCGACGCCCTCACAGTCGTTCGCAACATCACACGGTTAGGGTTCCCCTTCGATGTTCCCAAGTCACGCTTGACCCCGTCGCGTGTCGTGCCATGGGTCGGTCTCGCATGGGTTTTGTCCGGCGCTACGGTGACCCGGGGTCTGCCGGCCGCGGTGCACCTTCGGTGGAAGGTCTTCGCCGTGTTGCACTCGGTCTCCCTCCCGGGGTGGCTCTGGGACTCGTTCGTGGGTTCGCTGCATTGGGCCGCTCTGCCCCTTCCCTTAGGGAGCCTCTGGCTACGCCGCCTCCTCCTCATGGGCACCGCGGTGTTTCCGTTGCCCCTATGGATCGGCTCCTGCCGCTCCCGCGTACCGTTCGCAGACGCTTCGGTCGCTGGGTTGCTCGGGGCTCGCTCTCTGCGGCTGTGCCCTGGACCGCCCCCCCGCCGACGGTCAGGGTAGCCACAGATACGTCGAGCGAGGTTGGGTGAGGTTCCCGATCGAACCTGGGACGTCCACTTCCCGGCCGATGGGTGGGTCTCCCTCCACTTACCCGTCTATGCCCTCGGACTGTTGGTTCCTTTGTTCTTCCTGAGGGACCACGCGCTGGCCCTTCGGGGTAAGTCGGTGGCCTTCGGGTTGGTCACTCAGACAAGCTGTCCCCTGTTTCCTTATGCGGGGGTCCTCCAGGTCGTTGACTCTATTGGGGGTCTCGGTGGAGTTGTTCTTCCTCACGGACCGACACCCCTTCTCCTTTCATGCCTCCTCCCTGCCCGGGCCTGCCACCCTGTGGGCGGCCGCCCTGTCGAGAGGGCAGGGCGTTCTTGTAGAATGGGCGATGAAACGGACTGTGTTCGCCGACCTCGCGGCTTCCTGAGGTGTTCCGGAGGTCGCCTTGTTCGCATCGGGGGTGCCGCGCCAGTTGCCTCTGGACCTCTCCCTCCGGCCTCGCGCTCCGGGGGGGTCCGGACGCTTTCCTGGTAGCCTGGTACAGGTGGCAGTCGATATACATCTTTCCGCCACCAGACGCGCTGTTGATGTGCCCAGTCCTCGCGAAGCTGCGGCTGTACCACGGCTGCGTCTGGCTCCTCGCGCCTCTGTGGCCGGCACGGACTTGGTCCGCCCGGTTGCCGCGGTGGTGCCCGAGTCCGGTCCCTCTACCTGTCTCCGGCTTCCACTTGGGCTAGGTTGGGGACCTGCGGACCTCGTTGGCCTTTGCATCGTGCTTGTTCATGAGGCACGGTGGCTCCCGGTCCCCGGCCGGGCCCTGACTGGCTTCCTGCAGCGTTCCTGGCCGTCTTCTCCTTGGGGGACTTACGGGTCCCGCTGGAGGTCTTTTACTAGGTGGCTACAGGCCACTCGCCTGCCAGTTGGCTCTCCTTCCCTCGTCCTACGCTCCTTGTTTCACCTCTTCCGTACACGTCGCTTTCAAGTCGACGCTATACGTAACCACTTGTCTGCCGTCCGGGGGGTCTTTGGGTCCGTTGTTCCGCCACAGGAGCTGGATTCCTTCCTGACGGCTGCCTTCTGGGATCGACCGCCTCCGCGCCAGGTCCCTCCGCAGTGGGATCTGGGGCGGGCTCTGGTCCTTCTGGCTTCACCCACGTATACAAGGGCCGCTACGCCGGTTCCGTTGCTCGGGCGTCCACTCTTCCTTGTCGCTCTGGCCACTGGGGATCGGGTGTCTGCACTAGCGGCATTGTCACGGCCCCGGGACTGCGTGCGTTTCTCCCCGTCCTTGCATGGCGTCTCGTTCGCCTCCTCCCCTCCTTTTGTTACCACGCATGGGAGGGAGGCCCCCGTTTTCCAGCCTTTCGCCGTCCAGGCTTTACGGCGTGGGCATCCTCGCCGTGTGTTGTGCCCGGTGTCAGCCTTGCACTCCTCTGTTGCGTCTGTAGCGCCGCCTTCGGGTACTGCTGTGTGGGTGTCTCCTCGGACAGGTGGGAGGCTCTCGCAGGTGCAGATGGGCCGCCACGTTTGTCGGACCGTTCGTGCCCGTCACCCTGTTTGTAGGGGTTCTGTGCACGATGTCAGATCCTTTGCTGCCTCCTTCCGGTTACTGCCACGTCGATCCTTACCTGCCATCGCCTCAGCGGTTTTGTGGTCTTCTATCAATTCCTTCATCTCCTCCTACCTCTCCGTGTCCAGTGTTCGACCCCCTCGGCCGGTGATTGCTCTCGGGGGTCGTGTTTCCTGGTGCTCTGGGCGAAGATCCCTGGTCTTGGTCTTCCCCCCTTGTCCCTCGTTCTTTTCCTTTGTTTTATTTGACAAAGGGGGGGGGGGGGGTGTACGGGTTTGCAACACTGGATTGCAAGTTTGGGATTATGTATTGTTCCAGTACATAAGTGTTTTTGCCACATTGAAAATTGTGTTTTGTTCTTGTGTTCAGTGTTTTTGTTGGTTTTTGAAGAAAAGGGATTTTGGGTACAGTACCTTTTTGGTTTCAGACAAGTCTATGTTTTTGCATTACTATGAATGACGGGCATGTGTTAAAACTGTTCTTTTTAGCTACTCCTCAGTTTTTCACTCTTTTATTAAACTCTCTTGTTTAAATTGTGTCTTTGTCATTCGTAATTTTGTTTTATGCATTGGTTTTTTTGGTAGGTTGGGCTTGGATGTCCTCCTCCTATTTGTTATGCAGCCTTGACGTTGGATTTGCCAAGACTACTAACAAATTGGGAGGTTTGACGTACCTCCCAACCTACCAAATAGGAAAACCTACTATTTGGTAGTAGTCTTGGAAAATCCAACGTACATAATACCCTCCCTCACGCCGGACCCCTGCCCATCCGCGTTCTTCTGCTGACGTGAGATGTGATGACAAGAGAGGGTCGCTCATGCGCACGTTCGACAGGGATCTGCACATGACGGAACACGGGATGGGCCTTAAGCGGTAACTAAGGTAAACCCCTTTTTCTTCTCTTCTATGCTTTTTTCACCTTCGGTGGTAGTTTTGGTTAATGTACAACGTCTCCTAGAGCAAGATAAGGAGTAGACTCTAGACGTTTTCTTTTTAACCGCGGTTGGAATGACGACATAGCAGTCAAAATAGACAAGTCGTCATTGCAATTAGGTTAATAGCCTTGACGTTGGATTTTCCAAGACTACTACCAAATAGTAGGTTTTCCTATTTGGTAGGTTGGGAGGTACGTCAAACCTCCCAATATAGGCCCTATATACAATATTTTGTATACAAAAATGGAAAGAAAAGCAGAGAGCGCACTTCAAAGAATTCTGCTTATAATAACCTTACTTTGTACATGCATATCTGATTCTTTGACATAATAAAGATTACTTTCTGACACACACACTTATCAGAGTTCTGGTAAGGCATAAAGTATGTGATAACTTTTGACACAAATAATTTATCCTTATCCTAATTTTGTACTTACAACTACGTTGTATTTTGTACATAGTATTGCATGTATCTCATAGTTATAGCTTACTAATGAAATATTTTGCTTAAAATTAAAATTTGTATCAAGTACTGTATATCACAGCTCATATACTACTTGTAATCACATTATCCGGCGGAGCACTTATCCGGCGGAAAGGGCTGGGGAGTCTTAGTACTTCCTTACAACTCCCCCCCCCCCCCCTTTTTCTTAACCCTCGCAACCCAGTTGGGCTCTGAGAAACCCATAACAAACGTGCCCCGCGGAACCCGGTAGGGCTCTGAGGCTCCGGGTGCTTGCGTAAATGCTTTCGAATGGCGCGCGTCAAATTTTGTTGTTGTTGGGTTACCACCCAACAACAACAAAATTTGACGCGCGCCATTCGAAAGCATTTACGCAAGCACCCGGCGCCACCACACGTGAACTACGCCACGGCAACAGTCTCTACCCCGACGCCATCATGGATACTACCAAAAAAAGTGAATCCGCTGTGTCCGATACCGTGCCCCCTCCGACGCCCGCCCAGGCTCGTCGCGTTTTACGCAGACGACTCCGCCTAAATGTGTTATCTCCAGGAGGTATCAAGGAGACATTGAGAATGTATGATATTGCTGATGGAGAGCATAATGTTGATGATGAAGACAGTGATAAATCGTCTAATTATAAGTCGAGTGATTATGACGATGACAGTGACAATGGTACTCAATTTAGGGGATTTGTGAGTGAACATGAGAGTGATGAAGGTGATGTAACAGCTTTCGCGGAAGCTGTTTTAGCTGAAGAAAGTGAAGTGGGGAAAGTGAGTGAGTGGGAGAGTTCAAGGTCAATCTCCAAGTTTCACTTGAGTGACACGACTCCAAGCCCTTCGCCAGCTAAATCGCCTTTCAAGCTACGCTTTTATAAGAAGCAGGTACTTGTAAAGGTGGCCGCGGCAGCCAGGGAAGAAGCCAAAAGACTTGGTGAGGGTGAGGGTGAGCGTGGTGACCCATCTCGCCCGCCATTGTCTCCCTTATCTCTCCAGGCCACCCAAGATGACCCCAGGCGCCCTGCATTTTTACCCACCACTGCCAAGGGTTGAGGACCCCCCACTTTCGGCCTATTTGCCTCCTAGGTCCCCCGACAGGAGACATACTGCTGCCGAAAAGGGGAAAGGCAGGAAATATGTGAAAAAGGGACGGAAAACTAAGCAGGCTTTGTTCGAGGCTCCCGCGGCGTCCACCCCTGCCGGCCCCAGCCATATGCTCCCGCAACTTTCCCCACGGTCCTCCCCACCTCTCCTGCCTTCAACATGTGTTCCTGAAGAAGTATTTGAGCTCGCATCACCAATACCTGGGCCTAGTGACAGTGAAACATTGCTTTCTGCCACTCGTCGCAGGCAAAGGAGCCCAGAACCTCGGGGGGTCATAGCCTCACCTGCCACTCCTTCCCCACCTCGCCCCCCCGCACGCCACCCACGCATCACTCGTTCCCCGCCAGATTATGCGGGGGACACTGACGATGAAAGGCACCTCACAGATGACTCTGGCCATGACTATATAGGTCCACCGTCAGGGCAAGATGACCACTCTGACGACGACGACGACTACATGGACATGGACGACCCTCAACCCATCCGCTCCGCCCGGGGGCGTCATGCTGTGGCCCGCCCTGGCCGCGCGCCTCCCGAGTTGGCCGTGGGCGTGCTGGGCCACCACCTGCATTCTCCATTTTTCAGTGGGAAGACCTGGCTGATGGGGAAGATTACAACCCTGATGTGCCAGCTTTTGATGAGGTACAGGAGGGTTCAGGAATTACCCCCAATTTTCCTGCAGGCCCCAATGCTCCACCACATGAGCTTTTTGAGGCCTCTTTTGATGAGGAGGTTAACGGATTGGTCATGAAGGAGACCAACAAGCAGCACCAATTCCAGGTCCACATGTTTGACAAGGTGACCAAGGGCCACATGAGGCAGTGGACCCCAGTGACTCATCACAAGTTCATGGTGTTCCTGGCACTCACCATGCTAATGCCTCATGTCAAGAAGCATAGGTTGCCTGACTATTGGATCACCAATGATCTCATATCCACCCCTGCATTTGGGAAATATATGTCTCGCGACCGGTACCTTGACATCCTCGCATCGCTCCATCTTGTCACCAACACCGACGTCCACCGCCCAGACAAGCTGTGGAAGATTAGGACGTTGTACGAGATGATGCGACAACGCTTCACCTCCTACTTCAAGCCCTTCCGCAAGGTCATCATTGACGAGTCTCTTGTGCTGTTCCGGGGAAAGCTCAGCTTCCGGCAGTACATCCCCTCAAAGAGACATCGCTTTGGCCTAAAATTCTTTGTGCTGTGCGACTGCCGAACTGACTATGTCTGGACTTCCTGGTCTACAGCGGGAAGGAAGGGGACGTGCTTGTGGACCCCGTCATTGGCTTTGGCGGAGCAGTGGTGCAAGCCATGATGGACCGCTACTTTCACAAGAATCACGTCCTCTACACGGACAATTACTACACGTCCCCCACTCTCTCAAAGTACCTCCATCAGCGCAAGACAGGGACTGTAGGCACAGTACGAGGGAAAAGGAAGGGCATGCCACCTTTCCCTCCAAAGACCAAGAAAGGCGATGTGTTCCGGAAGAATTCGGGGTCCATTCTGGCTATTCACTGGCACAACCAGCGGAAGGTCAACCTCCTGACCACCATCCACAAGGGGGAAATGGTGGAGACTGGCAAGGTGGATCGCCGCACCCAGGCCAGGTTGACCAAGCCCGATGCTGTCATGGACTACAACATCAACATGAGGCTGGTGGACAAGTCCGACATGCAGATAGGCTTCATTGACTGTCTGCGTACCTCATGCAGATGGTACAAAAAGTTCTTTCTGCACATGGTGGACATGTCAATTCTGAATGCTTACAACATCTACAAGCTTCGGAATGAGAACACACCCAGGAAGTTCAATAGCCTGCGGAGGTTCCAAAAGCAGGTGTTGAAGGAGGTCCTGGAGAAGTATGCTATGCCACAGAGGGCAATGGCACATGCTGGGCCCGCCGCTACTGACCGCTTGCACTGTGCATATTACATGAATATGCACAGGCTCATTTCCCTGCCTCTGACACGAGCAGGAAGAAAGCAGCAGAAGCGGTGCTATGTCTGCTACAACACCAGGCTGAGGGCGAGGTCAGAGAAAAAGTCCACCATGGAGTGTGTGGAGTGCAAGGTGCCACTCTGTGCTGAAGGGTGCTTCTTTGATTACCACTCCAAGCATGAGTTCTAATCATAGTGAAAGTACCAAAGACAGTGACAATATGTATATATAGGCAAAAAGTGGAAGTAAAACAATTTATTGTAATACAAAAGTCATGTATTATCAGAAAATTGATACAATTACAATAACACCATAATAATATGTGAAAGTGACACATAAATGTATATAATAAGTGACATTCATATGATTAGAACCTATAGAAATATATAAATCAGTGAAAAAAGACACAATAAATTGTATATAAAACGTTTACAAAGCATATAACAAAGTGAAAGTGACACAAAACCTAATATTTGATGGCCAATGTATAATAAACACCTGTGATAACGAATAATCAGTGCCTAATATAACAATAACCTACCTCAATTACTAATAAAAAGTACGGTATCGAGTGAAAATGAGCATTATCAGTGACAGTGACACTCTCTAAAGCATATTTACCAAAGTGAAAGTGACACAAAACCTAATATTTGATGGCCAAATTATAATAAACACCTGTGATAACGAATAATCAGTGCCTAATATAACAATAACCTACCTCAATTACTAATAAAAAGTACATTATCGAGTGAAAATGAGCATTATCAGTGACAGTGACACTCTCTAAAGCATATTTACCAAAGTGAAAGTGACACAAAACCTAATATTTGATGGCCAAAGTATAATAAACACCTGTGATAACGAATAATCAGTGCCTAATATAACAATAACCTACCTCAATTACTAATAAAACGTACGGTATTGAGTGAAAATGAGCAATATTAGTGACAGTGACACCCTAATACACATACTTTATATAATTGGCCTCAAAATAACTATAAAAATATCAAATAAACATCACATTGTCAATATCAAACACTAAAATCGTCTATGGGAGGTAAACACTCTGGCGCGACGAGCGGCTAGGTGCGTGGTAGCCGGGGCCGGGGCGACGCATCCGAACGCGGGAAGAATTTTCCGCCGAAAATCACTCTACTTCCCGCGCTCGCCATTATGCAACCACTGGGGCTAGAGACCTCTACTCAATGGCATTCTACAGAGGAAGGTTTGTGGAACATTTAATTTTTTATTCATAACAATACATGCTCTATTTATTGAGTTACAGGTGAGTGAACATAGTCCAATAATCGCCAAAACACCTGGGACCACAGTACAGTCGCGAGCAAAGGCCGCCGGGCAGTGGCGTATATAGGGGAGGGGCCACTCGGCCATGGCCCCCCCCTTTTGTCCCAGTAGGCCTATATTATTCGTCAGGTTGGACGGTTGGTCAACTTGGTCGTGTACAGAACGTGTGAGTTCTGACTGGGAGTGCTGTGTACTAGTGTAGCGGCGCGCTCTGCAGTCTGTCACCGTCTGTGGATCTGATGTGAGGGGAACAGACTACCGTCAGACGGATAGTGGTGTAATGGTGTTCAGCTCTGTGGCTTGTGTTGTGTAGTTCAAATGTTGTGAGTTTCGTTATTCAGGAATGTGTCATGGCTCGGGCTTTGCCAAGCTAAATATTATATTTACTGTATATGCATATGGCTAGCAAAGAACGTAATAGAAAAAACAAAATTATGAATAGACAAAAGGTTATAGGCTAAGTATATTGTTTTACCATTGAATATCAAATTAGTGCAATATATCCCTGCTGAGGCCTCAAAAGGACCCTAAAAATGCTTGATTTTCAAAAAAATCCTGGGGGGGCTTACAGCGCCCCCCAGCTGTAGAGGCTCGCTTCGCTCGCCCACTCATTATATAAAATTTAAAATAATGGATTCACCCCTATTGCCCCCCCTTTCCCAAGGACCTATATACGCCACTGCCGCCGGGGCTGGAGGGTTAAACTCTAAAATACTTAGAGTCTAATCAGCACAAAGAGCCCTCAGACCCGTTGACGTAACGCCACACAGGTGAGCTTTGGTTAATCCAGGGCCACAGACAGGTAGCGCATCAGAAAAGTATGATTTGACTCCCACAATTAGTGTTAGCAATATCATCAATGGAATTTTTTTGCAAAAATCTCAAAGAAACCGCCCACTTCCTGATATCGTGGGCTCTTCCCACTACGCCGGGATTACTTTCTCTAATAATCTCGACTAATAGGGCTGCTAACCTCCGTTTTGTGATGCGCTGACCTGTACTCGAAGCCCAGAGAGCTCCCGGTTGCTTAGGCCGGGACACACTCAATACTTAATAAGAGATTGTACTGGGCATAGAATATGATGTGTATCCCCTCGTTTGAGTGCCGGGATTGTGAACGCAGAAAAAACATAGTCACTATGTTCGTTCTTCGCTATAAAAGTAGGTGACGGCGCAATTTGCACATCGACATTGCGCCGCCCAAACCTCAGACAGTTAGGTTCGTTGCTCATCGCCGCCAGCTCAGACACCCGGTTACCTGTAGCTAAAGCCATAAGAAACACAGCTTTCTTGAGAATTAAATCAAAATCTGGATTGCGATTATATTTGGGTGAATTAAGTAAAGACAAAGCTTTGTTGAGTGACCAGGTAGGCATGAGCTGACGGGGTGGTGGGCGAAGCTTGAAACATGCACGCATGAAGCCCTTCTCCTCCGCCTGCGGAGACTCGTTAGACTCGTTAAATAAAAAAAGGGGATTTTAATTGCTGACAATTTTTTTTTAGTGTCACTACTGAAAGGTGTTTCTGTTCAAATAAGTAGTCCAAGTACTTGAAAATTAAAGCGACTGATGCTTCTGTTTCAGCTGTTTCCACTATCCAGGTGGTGAATGATTTCCAATGGGACTGATATTGATGCCTAGTGGACATAGTGTATTGATTGATAAATTTATTCATTACACTACCACCATAAGGAGTTAACCATTTAGCCTTCTGAATGTCCAAAATGCAAAAGTCAGCGAGGTCTTGAGGTTTCCAATTGTCTCCAAGTGGAAGTACGAGATCGGGAGTGACACCGGGTTCTCGCATCAAATCTTCAACTGGTGGTACCACACCTGAGTCGGTCACAGGGGCACGATCATCGAGACTGTGCCCCGATAATCTCGTAGCTTGTGAACTACTTGACACATGAGTGAAGCGTCGAGAGGCAGAAACAGATAGATGGAATTCCACTTGTTCCAGTCCTCCGTCAAAGCGTCTGGACCCCCAGCCCGGGTTTTCCCCCGGCGGGTTAGGTAGAGAGGGAGTTTGTGATTTCCCTCGGATGCGAATAAGTCCACTTGTGGACAGTACTTCTTTGCAATCATCTGGTTGAAGATGGTTTGCTTGAGTGACCATTCTACTATTGTGCTCTGTCTCCAGGACAGGGCGTCTGCCCAGACGTTGGCTACGCCTGGGAGGTAAGATGCATGAAGATGAATGTTCAGGCTGTCTGCTAGAACAAAAAACAATTCCGACAATTCTAGTAACGGCCGAGACCTCGTTGACCCTTGTCTTTGGATGCATGAGACCGCATTCAAGTTGTCCATCCGAAAGGCTATTGATTTCCCATGTAAAGTGTAACCGTGAGCCTGGAGGAAAATTAAGGGGGTCATCAACAAACGTGGGTGATTGTATGCGTGTATGCCCCGACAGAGGATATACTTGAAAGAAAGAAAGAGGAGTTCTGGATGAATGTGGAGGCGTGCCTGGAGAAGTTTGACAAGAACGAAAGAATATTTCTGATTGGGGATATGAATGGTAAGGTGGGTGATAGGAAAGTTGAGGGAGTGGTGGGAGGGTGGGGGGTACCATCAGAGGTGATTGGGAATGGTAGTGCACTTGTGGACGTATGTGTGGGGAGGAGGCTGTGGATAGCCAACACCTTCTTCCGACACAGAATGATCCACAGGTACACATGGAAACGGATGTTGACGATGAAGGATAAGACAGTAGTGGAACGAAAGTCATTGATTGATTATATATGTGTGGATGAACGAATGAAGAAATCTGTGATGGATGCTAGGGTGTATAGGGGTATTGGAGGGGGTCTGTCTGATCATTATGTAGTGGTAGCTAAGGTTAGGATACAAAAGAAGTGGGTGAGGAGAGCGGGAGGGAGGCGAGAGGAGGGTGGAATGGTGAGGAGGGTGGAGAGGTTGCAGGAGGAGGAAGTCAGGGAGGAGTACAGGAGAGCAGTTGAAAGACGACTAGGTGGGTTCGACCTGGAAGTTATGGAGGAAGTGGAGGAGATGAGCAAGGTGTTTAAGGATGAGATCTGTGCAGCATGTGAGGAGGTGTGTGGAGTGAGGAGAAGAGGGAGGGGAGTGAAAGGTACAGCATGGTGGACAGAAGAGGTAAGAATAGCTGTGGAAGAAAAGAAGAAAGCATATAGAGAGTGGTTGGGTAGTAGAGGGAATGAAGATTCCGAGAGACAGAAACGAGCGAGGTACGTGGAGAGTAAGAGGGTGGTGAAGAGAGTAGTGAAGGAAAGTAAGAGAAGAGTAGATGAGGAATTTGGAAGGAATCTGAGTGTAAAATGGAGGGAGAGTAAGAAACTGTTCTGGAAAGAAGTCAAGAAAGTTAGGGAAGGTAGCAAGGGAAACAGTAAGGGTGTGAAAGATAAGAATGGGAGAATGCTAGCCGAGAAGCAAGAGACAGTCGAAAGATGGAGGGAGTACTTCAGTGAGTTGCTAAATGTAAGGAATGAAGAGCCAGCAAACATAGCTGGATATGGTATGGGAGGAGAAGAAGAGAAGTAGTGGAGGAGGAGGTGGGGATCAGGAGGTCAGAAGTGTGGGAAGCCATGAAAAGAGTGAAGTTGGGGAAAGCACCAGGAACAGATGGAGTGTGTGGGGAAATGTTGAGGTATGGTGGTGAGATAGTGATAGAATGGGTATGGAAAATGTGCAAACTAGCATGGGAGAAGGGGAGTGCACCCGATGACTGGAAGACTGGCATAATAGTCCCCCTATATAAGGGCAAAGGGGAAAGAGGAGTGTGTGGTAACCACCGAGGAATATGTCTTCTAAGCGTAGTAGGGAAGGTATACAGTAGGGTAGTGATTGAGAGAGTGAGAGTGAGAATGGAGAAATGGATAGGCGACGAGCAGGGAGGTTTTAGGAAGGGAAGAGGATGTGTAGATCAGATTTTTACCCTGAATTGTGTTGTGGAGAAGTATCTGGAGAAGAAACAAAAGGTGTATGTTGCCTTTATGGACTTGGAGAAGGCCTATGACAGAGTGGATAGAGAAGGTTTGTGGAAAGTACTTAGAATATACGGAGTACAGGGCAAGTTGCTGAAAGCAGTGAAGAGCATGTATGAGGGTGCAAAGGCGGCAGTACGTGTGGAGAGTGAGCAGAGCGAGTTCTTTGACCTGAATGTTGGTTTGAAACAGGGGTGTGTGATGTCCCCGTGGTTGTTTACTGTATATATGGATGGAGTCATGAAAGAAATACTATCAAGAGCAGTGGATGTTGGTGTATCGCTGAAAAGGGAGGGAATTGAGTGGAAGCTACCTATACTGCTGTTTGCGGATGATACAGTTCTGATGAGTGATAATGAATGGGAGTTGCAGGGTCTGGTAAATGAGTTTGGAACAGTGTGCGAAAAACGGAATTTGAAGGTAAATACGGGGAAGAGCAAGGTTATGGTCTTCGAAATGGGTGAAGTCACAGAGTGTGAGGTGAAGCTGAACGGTCAGGCTATGGAGATCGTCAACTCTTTTAAGTATCTGGGCAGTGTGTTGAGTAAAGATGGGACTATGGATGAAGAGGTGCGGGGGAGGGTACAACAGGGGAAGAGGGTTGTAAGAACGCTAAAAGCAGTAACAAGAAATAGGGTGGTCAGTATGGAAGTGAAGAAGTCCTTGCATGACAATGTGGTAATCCCGACACTGACTTACGGAAGCGAAGCATGGACGTTGGTTGAGAGACTCAGACCAAGAGTGAGAGCAGTGGAAATGAATTACTTAAGGAGTGCGTGCGGAGTTACATGGAGGGATAGACAGACTAATGAGGAAGTAAGAAGGAGGTGTGGTGTGGAGGTAGATGTGCTGGAAAGTGTGAAAAGGAACAACTTGAGATGGTTCGGCCATATGGAACGTATGGAAAGCGAGAGAATGACTAAGAGGGTGTACGAGAGCGAGGTGGAGGGACAGAGGGGGAGAGGTAGACCGAATATGAGGTGGAAGGATGGAGTGAGGAAGTACATGAACTAAGGCGGTGCTGGTTGGGGGGAGGGGCATCGACTGACTGGGGACAAAGGTGCATGGGGGCGGTTCGTTCGTGGCCACCCCTTCAGGGATCACGGCGTCAGGCAATAGATAGATAGATAGATCAACTCTTTCGCGTTTATGTGAAAATCTACGGACTGGGACCAAATACCTTGACCCTGATGGCCCAGGTTTGACTGATAACCCCAGCCTATTGTCCCTGAAGCATCTGTATCTATCCAAACTGTAGGTGTAGGAGAAGTCCATGTCATGGTTCATTACAAAGTTTCCTGCCTCGCCCAAACCGACAGTAAGTTGTGGATAAATGTTGGAATTTGCCATAACTTCCCCGCCGGCAACAGCGGAAAATGTTGGTTGCCTTCTAAGATTAATCTCTTTACTTTCAACCGGCCCAACTTTTCAGTAAGTTGAATCCAGTAGAGAGTGCCGATCAGAGATTCCCACGTCCTTCTCGTGGTAGTCAGGCTGTGGAGAAAATGAAAGTTTCTTTCGAAATCTATTGCAGTTGTCCACACTCTGACTGAGAGTAAGATGTGCGGCTCGCTTGGTGTAGTGACTAGCGTCTCGGACTTCCACCCAGAAGGCCCGGGATCGCGCCCACGCTCGGCGCATTAAAGATTTTTCACAAGCACTGAGTCATTACCATCCCTCATGAGCAAGGGGATGGGATAGTAGTACAGGACCCCAATGGAAATACGCCTAATCGGCCTTATTGGGCTATCCTTAGCTGGCTTAGTATGTGCTAGCTTTAAGAACTATTATTATTATTATTATTATTATTAAGTGTCCCAGACCAGCCGTATCCACTGAATTACCCTTGTTGAGACAAGGTTCAACTTTGCCAAGTTGACCTTGAACCCCAGGGATTTCACATGATTGAGAATTATGGTTACATGATTGTGGCATTGTCTCTCTGATTCTGCCACTACTAGCCAGTCGTCCAGGTACCACAACACCTTGATTCCTTGATTTAATAATGGGAGTAAAACGGACTAATTTGGTAAAAATTCTCGGTGCTAGGTTCAAACCGAAGGGCATCCGTTGAAAGACGTAAGTCCGATGCTCTATCCTCAAAGCGAGGAACTTTTGGAACCGTTTGTTTTTGTTTACCGGGACGTGCCAATAGGCTTCTGTCAGGTCTAACGAGCACATCCAACCTTGCGGCGGAAGTGTTAGCCTGATTTGATTCACAGTGAGCATCCTGAACGATGTATTTTGAATGTATTGGTTCAGTCGAGATAGGTCTACGACTGATCTCATCTGAACATTGTCCCTCTTTGGTACGAGAAAAAGTTTGGACGTGTAAACTGGACAAGTTGGATTGACCGGGACAATGATACGCTTGGTGATAATTTCCTGGACCAGTGACTCCACCTCTAAAGAAACATGATTGATTTTGAGTGGTTGACGTAAACGAGGTCGTCGGAGCCACTGCCAGGTTATGCCCTTGCGTACCGCTGTCCGAGCCCAAGTCCGCCGGGGCCAAGCCCGGTGACACATCCGGAATGACCCAGTGTCTTGACTGGGCTTGTCCGGCGTGACTGTACTCAGATCCAACTCGCCCTTGATAGGCCCCGGGAGTGAGAGAGTTTGTGCAATGTCTAGTTTTTGTTAAGGTGGTGGGGTAGAGGTGGATGGCTGGCTAGTTTTGGCAGCAGTTGACCCTTGACCTGACTTGTATTTGGAATGTTGTTTGTTCCATTTACCTGATGTTTTACCTTGCTTACCTTTGGCCTGGGTGCTCCCCTGTGCCGGAGGAGATCTAAACCCCTGAAAGAACTTTACAGACCCTCTAGATTGAGCCTTCTGACCAGACTTAGGTTTGGCATAAGGCTTAGTGAATTTATATTCCTTCCTTGCCGGGGAAGCACCTGGCCTGGCAGCATCCGCTAGATTAAATACAACCTGCCAAATGGTGGGGCAAACTAGAGTGGGCGTGAGAACTGGTGATAGAATTACCCGGCGACACAAGTCTTCGGGTAATTTCTTCACGAGATAGACTCTAGGGTCTTGACGTGCTCTTACAGCCTCAAGCAAGGCTATTCTGACATCGCCCAATGACTGTATAGAATTTTGGAGCACTAAGTGCCGTGATAACTCCATGGCTTTTCTAGTGTCAGTGTCATTAACGGCTTCTATAGTTCTGATGAGTGATTGAGCTATCTGGCGGCTCAGCAGTAGTTGTGAAAATAATCTCAAGGCCTTCTGACGCAACTTAAAATCTGTGTTCAGTTGCGCCGGAGGTGGAGTTGAAAAGGGCTCCGGTAATTCCCTTAAAGATAATTTAGGAGCTGAAAGAAAACTCAAAATAGCAGGGGGAACCCCTCCGGCTTTAGCAACCGGCAGGGAAAAACACGAGTGAGTTTCCTGTGGAATCTGATGTGACGTTTTAGATGTGATAGTAGAGGCAAACTGCTGAGCCTCAGATTCCCAGTCCACCCACGGACCTGGTTCCACCTGCCCCTTCTGCAGTACTGGGTTGCCGAACTGATCGTTAACTGGAACTGTATCCAGTTCCGGCGTGAGCGAAGCTAGTGCTTTTACGTCGTTCAGCCCATACAATACCGTACAATAGGGGCATAGGGCTCTTTTTAATAGGGACTCTTTCCAAAGGTGGAGGGACTACATCAGTGATAACACGTACGTTTGTAGTTGTTAATGTTGATGTGATAGGAACAGCAGATATACAAGTTAATGGGGATTGCACAATTGGTGAAGCAGAAATCTGAACAGGTGCCAAGTGACGGACAGACCCTGTCGGGAGAGCAGCCGGTACGGATGGTGTAGTTTCCGGCACTGGTGGCTGCATCTGAAATCTTTGTACCAATGATTCGAACATCCTATTTAAATCATCTCTAGTTACATATTGAGATTGTTTAGAAGCTACAGATTCCCCTTCTGACGCACTAGCCTGGTGGAGGGGTTGGGCGGAGGAAAAAGTATCTAATTCCTCTTGCCCTACCTCAACCTCTTACCCTACCTCAACCTCTTCCATACCTTCCGGATTTTGTTGTGCCTCGGAAAGTACTGATTGTTCAAAGCCAGCCCAATTTAAATCTGGTACAGAGGAAGGTAATGTTTCTTGAGGAATATCAACATCCTGACTAAGACTAGCACCTGCCGGGTTTATACCTGAGGATCCCGGTTGACTTGACACAGCATGTCTCCACACATCATGAGCCCCTGTCTACTCTAGGTTCTGGTCTATAATTACCACACACAGTATAATGTTTGCCCGCCGGGTAGCCACGATATTGCTCTGTCAATATCGGTGCCGGGACCCTAGTTTGACCCACCTGAGTTTGTACACGAGGTATGGAAAAATCCTGCCTAATAGAGCTAGACATAATGGGTATTTCATTCGAGCTATCCCTGGGAGTCGACACTACGTCCTCCATTCCCACCTCTGAACTGCCAGATTTTTTTTTTTTTTTTTTTTTTTTTTAAAAGAGTCAGATTGGACGTTAGGCCTGGTAGAGGTGGAAGCGGAGGACGGAGGACGAGACCCCGGCGTCTGACGGTGGCTCGAACCCTTAGACTCCGTACGGGTACCATGTTTATATCCTTTCCCACTTTGTGTCGGCGTGGTAGATGCCGGCGTTTCCGCTTTCCTCTTCTTGGTATGAGGTCTCGACGACCCTGCGGGTGTAGAGGATGGCTTAAGTGGCTACCTCGACCTAGATCTTGGTCGGTCGTCACGCGGAGATGGTGACCGTGCCCTCTTGGAACGGCCGGGGTTGCCTGAGATAAGTCTGAATCGCTACTACTGATTAGTTCTTTGGATACTATTTTCAGTTTTGATTTAGACTTGCTAGAACTAGATCGCACTGATGAGGATTTTTTAATACTTTTGACAATTAGGTATTCCCAAAGTTCCTCGTCATCGCAGTTGAGTGCTTTGTGTGCCACGTCTTTCGTATAAGAGTTATAAGTCGCTTTAATTTCTGTTAAGGCAATGTTACAAGACTGGTCCCGGTGGACTAATAGGCCACTCCTAAGATCTACACACACGCCGCATTTCTTGGACAAACATGTTCCTCTAGAGCGGTCTAAGCACTGTACACATTCCACACACAAACGATGGTGGATAACTGGGACCCCTTGGCAAGTAGGTGTTGAGCAAAGCGTAACTAAAGGCATGTTGGCAAAGCCACCCCCCCTCCGCCAGATCGGCCCCCCTACCTGGGTCCCGTGCTGCGAAACGCTGTGTGGTGACCTGGAAGAAAATATCCAAGAATCAATGCTCATAAGGATAAACCGAGACATTCACACTTTATATCCTGAATCCGCCGGAGTAGAGTCGCAACACCAGCCAATTCTACTTTTCCGCCGGATCCACCTTTATGTAAAGTCCGCTGATGCACTTTTCCATTAAGGTAGGAGGACTGCTATGTATGATATATTTTATCAATACACCCATAATTACTAATATTCCTCAAGAATATGTTAATGTAACCATCCGATCCCGTAGTGGGGAGTGATAATCTTATAGCCTTATAGTCTCACTAGGCATTGTCCGCCGGGATGATGCACGTATTCTGCCGCGTGAGGGTATCTAGGCGAGTCCTGCCGGCAAAGCCGGAAACCCCATTGGAGAGTCAGATCTTCCGCCGGAGAATCATAATGGTACGCTGACCAGATTGGGTTTCTTGGATCTATTCCCTGCTTGCCGAGGCAAGCCTCCGGCAACAATTACTGACAATATTCCGCCGGAGGGAAACATCAAACCCGTTGAGTGTTACGCACTTGACAGACCAAGCGAAAAACACACCCAATATCAATTGTAAGCCAGGACGTCTCCTGACCCCTTCCAACCATGCCAAATCACAACATGAAAAGAAGGTTATCTTAAGGCTACACATATTATTTAATTCAATAATTAATAATACATCCATAAAACCCCTAACCGAGGCTAGCCACGAGGCCTAGGGCAGCATCACGACGATCCGCGAAGCTTGTAGCTCCCGCGATGAAACCGCCAACAGCCACACCGACGCCCCAGGCCAGAGAGGAAAACATAAACAAAAGCACTCCAGAAAGTTCCACACCACGTGTGAAAACTCTTGAACCAAAGCGTTTGTTAAATTAAGAGGCTACTAGCTACTCCCGTCCAAGTTGACAGCCAAGTAGTCGAGCCCAGAATTCACGAAGCCTCCTAACTAGCTAAAAGGCTAAGCTAAATGCTGAAAAGGAAAAGTTAAAACAAGAGGCGCCTGATCCGATGCGGACCGCATGGACGCTTAACACTCTACCCTATATTAAACACACTTCCTGAGACCGTGCCAATGGGGATGACCGTACTAACTAATCTAAACCTATTCTAGAACGTCTCAGATAAATACAAATGAGCAAAAGACTTACTAAGAGGCGAACGAATGCAGAATGAAGAGAGACGGCCTTGCACGTCTACACAGCACGGACGCAGGAAGAGGAAGAGCGTCATGACGCTAGAAGATAAGCGTCTGGCTGCGCATGGGAAAATATCCACAAATTGGGAAGCCTGATTATAGCAGTTCATAAATTTCTTTTTCTTTTTTATTATTTACGAAGTTTTATCGTAGTGAGTACCCAATCATAAGGACAATTATTCAGTAAGAGAATAAGCGTACCCTTACGAAGTTAGCTCCTCTTCTCTTCCTGCGGCAGGTGTTTCAAACAGCTAACGCAAGGGCTTGAAAGGTAGCTATAATGATAATAGGCATATCGTCAATGATGAAGGGGCCACTAATAAATGTAAACTTTAACCCACTGAGCCCCAGCTAGTTATAAATAAATGTACCACCAGGGACCGGCAGGATTTGATTTTTTTTTTTCCAGAAACAATAGCGAATGGGTTAGGAATGAAGGAAAAACCACAAAAAAATATCAAAAAGGTCAAAAATTGGTCCTACGGAGCCCCTGAAAACGGATTTTAGAAGAGTAAAAAATTGAAGGCAAAAACACCCAAAAACCATGTTTTTGCGCGCTCACGCGCACGCAGTTGGACTTTGATTGTTTTCAACCATCGCCAAGGTTGCGTGGGATACTTACACAGTTCCCATACAAATCTGAGCCCTCTAGGTGCCATAAGACCGGAGTAATTGGGACCGGAGTAGCCTACCAGTGACGACACGTTGTCGTCGCTGGGGTTTAGCGTTACATACATTGCCGACGACACGTTGTCGTCGCTGGGGTTCAGTGGGTTAAATATTTAATTCTAGCAACCCCCAGATCATCAGATGAGTATAGCTATTGAAAGATCTTGTATTATCTGTACTTGTTGGAGTAAGATTTTATACCCTAACTTTACAAATCCTTCCTAAGCTGAATAAAGTAGCTGGATTTAAATATAGTTGTCATATAACTGAAAAGGAAAGGAAAAATGTTCTTGCCATTATTATTCTGTACTCAATAATACAGCCACTGGAAAACTATCAGTGGGAGATTATTACTTGGTAGTTATTGATACACGTATACTGTGGTTATATTTTGCTTGGTAACCAAGCAATATATACAGGAAGTGTAAAATAACATAGTGCAGGTGTGTGCAAATATATGCCTTTTCTTGTCTTAGTTTGCTGGTTGGTTTGAGTTAATTGTATGTGCAGGTGTAGTTGTGTCAAACCAGGACCTAGTGCACCGGACTCCTTAACACCTTCATTACAATAACATTCTTTTGGTGAAGTGTGTAATAAAGAGAGGAGCACAAGTGTCAATGATAAATATATGTAGCACCTGGAGCTCAGTGGTCTGGTTAATCTGCTCTACTTAACTTAACTTAACCTGGGGATAGTGACCTCAAACGTTAGCAACAATACCGATCATGACAAAAACCTATCAAAGAAAACGTAAGTCTGTTGATACAAAATCGCAAAAGGACGCTACCGCAGATTCTTTCCCCAAGTTCTGGTTCGGAAGTGTGAATGTCGGCACCCTGAAAAGAAGGACGGGTAAGATTGCGGAGATGCTAGAGAGACAGCGGGTGGATGTATGTAGTGCCCAGGAAACCCGGTGGAAAGGGGGGAGTGCAAGGTGGATTACAGGAAAAAATTAATGTTTCAAGTTCATATGGAAGGGAAATGAACATGGTACAGGAGGGGTGGGTTTCCTGGTGGCAGAGAGGTGGGTAGATTGTGTGATCGAAGTTAAAAGGTTTAATGAAAGACTGATTTTACTAAGAATGAAAGTTGGGGCGAGAGTCTTAGATATTATATCAGCATATTGCCCTCAAGTAGGCTTAGGTAGAAATGTCGAAGAACAGTTTTGGAATGAATTACTAGGATTGGTTGTCAGATGCAAGAAGGGGAGGTAGTAATTGTGGGAGGAGACCTGAATGGGCATGTCGGGGCAGGTGCCGACGGATATGAGGGAGTGCACGGAGGTCAGGGTTATGGCCGTAGGAACCTGGGAGGTGAATACATACTGGAGCACTGTGCTGCCACGGGGATGGTGGTGTCTAATACTATGTTTAAGAAGAGGATGAGCCATCTGATAACATATGAATCAGGTAGCTCCAGTAGCCAGATAGACAACTTCCTGATCAGCAAATCTGACAGGAAATGGGTTAGACACACTAAGATCATACCAAGTGAAAAATGCATCCCCTAACACAAGCTCCTAGTGTGTGATATGTGCCTAAGCAGAGTTCCTGTCAGCAAGAAAGTACATTTGCCAAAAAGGAAAGTATGGTTGTTGGAAAAAGAGGAGTACAAAGACAGATTCCACAACAAAATGAAAGGAGAATGGGTGCTAGGCCAGATGATGTTGATAGCAAATGGAACTTTATAGAATGCAGCCTCCTCAATACCACAGACAAAGTCTGGCAAAACAAAGGGGCCACCGAGACAGAAGTTCTCCTGGTGGTGGAACAACGATGTCAAAGCTGCAGTCAGAAAAAAGAAGAGATGTTTCAAAGTATGGAAGAAAGGTGGCAGCAAGGAAGAATACCTTTCCGCCAAACGTAATGCTAGAAGAGAGGTCTACAGGGCAAAGAAACCATACAGGATAGCGTGATAGAACAAGTTTGCAGCACTAATAATACCAATAGGGTTTCTAAATTAGCTAAGAACGTGAGGGACTGTAGTCAGGACGTTGTGGGTGTAAGATGCATAAATCATGAAAGTGGCATGACTGTTTACACAGAAAACGGAATCAGAGAGGCATGGAAGGAGTATTATGAAAGACTGCTAAATGTGAGAAAAGTGTGATAGTAAATATATACAAAGGCAAGGGTGACTCCTTAGACAGGGGAAATTATAGGAGTTTGAAAATGCTTGATCAAGTCATGAAATTCAGCGAAAGGGTCTTTGAATGCATGATCAGGGAAAGTGTTGCCATCAGCGACATACAGTTTGGATTTATGCCGGGACGTGGCACAACTGATGCTATCTTCATTCTTAGGCAACTGCAAGAGAGGTTCTTAGGGAAAAACAGGGAGTTATACTTAGTTTTGTAGATCTGGAGAAGGCCTTTGACTGGGTGCCCAGGGAAGTAATGCAGTGGGCTAAGAGAAAACTCGGAGTAGAAGAGTGGCTGGTGCGTGTGATAATGAGAATGTATGAGGGGTCACAGGCAGCAGTTAGAGTGAATGGGGGCCTGAGTGAAGAGTTCCCAGTGAAAGGGAGTTCACCAAGGTTCAGTGCTGAGCCCATTACTGTTTGTGATGGTCCTGGAAGCTCTGTCAAGGGACTTTAGGACAGGACTCCCATGGGAGCTGTTATATGCAGACGATCTACTTCTTATCGCAGATAGTGCGCAGGAAGCAGAGGCAAAGTTCAAAAGATGGAGGGAGGGTATGGCAAATATGGGATTAAGAGTTAACATAGATAAAACAAAGGAAGGGAAGGGTGTGGGAAGTAACTCAATCCAATGTTGCATCTGTAGTGCCTGGGTACACAAGAGATGTAGTGGAGCTAGAGGACCTTTGACAAGAATCATACACTTTGAATGTGCAGTGTGCAAGGGAGATCTTGTGTTAAATGACCCGCCTGTTAGTGTTGATTTAGACAGTGTAACGCTGGCATGTGTGAATAAGTTCTGCTACCTGGGCGATACGGTTTCCGCCGGAGGTGGTGCTGATGCTGGCTCCATTGCTAGAGTTAGAAGTAGCTGGGGAAAGTTTAGAGAACTGCTGCCACTCCTGACCATGAGAGGGCTCCCACCCCACCTTATAGGGAAGGTGTATACCTCGTGTGTTAGGAGTGGGATGACCTATGCCTCGGAGACGTGGCCGGTTAAAGCGGAGAATATTGATAGAATAGAACGGAATGAGAAGAGAATGGCGAGATAGATGTGTGGGGTTAATCTCAGGGACGGGGTATCAAGCAAGGAATTAAGAAGGTGTGTGGGCATTAAGGCCGCGTCTCACACAGTACGGCCACCGCTCGACAGCCGCCGACAGAGGACGACTTGCACTTTTTTGCCGATTGTAATCGAATCACTGGATCACTGCACGATCCTCGCCGGCACACAATTGCCGTACAACAAGCCCTCGACATTCACTCAACACACACACGTCATACACGCCGGCAACATGACCGTTGTAGAATAAATCGCTGACCGGCGACGCTACTCACTCGGCTATCACACGTTCGTCATACATTTAAAGCACGTTAAGAGCACGATAATGCCGCCTTTGGTCGACAACCATATGTTTACAGCACAACAGACGCACGTACGTTGAACGATAAATACGACCGTTGTACGCCGCACACGATATTGACACAGCAAAGGAACCGCCCTATGTATATATATATATTTATATAAATAACACCCCGTTCTTAACATTAATCATCAATTACAAACCCCAATATACTTGAATAAAACTATAATAATAATACGCTGTAGTTAAGTAGTCGATAGGTGAATGTATACCTATATCATTACACGATCTGGTATACACTGACTTTGATGCAGTATATCATTAGTTTACAAGTGGATGTATTTTGGTAAACTTGTAGATGTTTATGTTAACTATAGGCTACACACACACACACACACACGCAGAGAGAGAGAGAGAGAGAGAGAGAGAACTACTCGCAGACATACAATACAGTATATAGACTAAAATAATACACACACACACACAATATATATAAACTAAATAATACACAACCAACCACGCAAACACACACACAAACACACAAACACACACACACACACACAGTTAGTTAGTTAGTTATGTAGAGCAGATTAACCAGACCAATGAGCTCCATACGGAACTCTCATAGGTCTGGCCCGAAGGATTAGATCAGATTACTTAAAGGAGCTTAAAGCGACGCAAAAAACGGACGATGGGGGGGAAGGAAAATGACGGAGAATCGGATAAAAGGTCAGTGAATGATTTAGTACCAAAACAAGCCGTACGCAGACGGGCAGTATCTGGGCAGTCAAAGACGTGGCGAACAGTTAGAGGGGAATAACAGGAGGAGCAGGTAGGGGGCGGAGTGCAGGGAGTGAACATTAAATAACCATAAGTCAGCCGGGAATGGCCTATCCTAAGTCTAGCTAGTAAAACTTCAGGACTCACACCTGTGAGACCTGGAAGACGAGGGCCAAGGACGGACAGAAGGTTTGATTGCACGGAGTTTATTATTGCAGGGTAGAGCATCGCAATGAGATTGCCACGTGCAAAGAATAGAAGGCTTGAGTAAGGACAGCCAATCACCTAATGGAAGGTGGGGCTGTCGAAGGATAATTAAAATAGCATCCTTAGCCGCAGCATCAGCTTCTTCATTGCCACGGACACCGATGTGAGCAGGAATCCAACATAACTGGACCTGGAATCCACGTAGGCTCATCTCGTGGAGAGCGTGTTTTATGGCTAAAACTATTACGTGGGAGGACGAATAAGCACGGAGCGCTTCGAGGGCACTACGAGAGTCACTGTAAATTATAAAGGGCTGTTGAGGGGTGTCACGTATAATGTCAATAGCGGATTGGATAGCTAAAAGTTCAGCAGTGAAGATAGAGGCTTGGTGCGGGAGAGAAAACTGAAGGAGCTTAGTAGAGGACACAGCAGCGAGGCCCACCCCGGAGTCAGTCTTAGACCCGTCAGTGAAGATGGCAAAATGGGGGCCTTTACGACGTATGTGTTCGAGTGCGTGTTGGCAGTGATGGCTAGGGACAAAAGGATATCTCTTAGAGAAGAAGGAGAGGTGAGTGCAAACATTGGGGAGAGAGATAACCCATGGGGGGGAAGGGAAGACAACAGGCGGCGAAACAGCAATGTGAAAGTCAAGAGAGTTGAGGAGAATTGTAGCACGAATCGGAAAGGAGGGGGAAGATGGACACGGATCGGGAATGAAGATATCACTGAAAAGGGAATTAGTGGGAGAGTCATTATGTTTAATTTTTAATGCACGGCACATAGTAACTATATCGCGATGGAAGGAGAGCGGGGGCTCGCCACTCTCAGCTAAGACGGAGGTATTTGGAGAGGAACGGAAAGCTCCAGTACAGAGACGCATACCCTGCGTATGAACAGGGTCCAACATCTTCAAAACGGAAGCAGAGGCAGACCCATAAATGGGGCAGCCGTAGTCGAGGATGGAAAGAACTACCGCCTTGTAGAGCATCAACATAGTGGTACGTCTGGCACCCCAAGTGGTATGGGATAGTTTTCTGAAGAGGTTGAGAGCACAAAGGCCTTTACCTTTAGTATACTGAACATGGTCTCTCCAGTTGAGATGTTGGTCAAAGATTATGCCTAAGAATTTAACACTGGGATAGAAAGAAATTTGAGAGGGTCCCATTCGAAGCGATATTGACTGGCCACGGAGCCAGCGTTTGTCTCGATAGAAGACTATTGCCTTAGTTTTCTCAGCCGAAAACTGAAAGCCAACTGAAGATGCCCAGGCGATCACCCGTTGGATGGAGATGTTGAGTATACGTTGAGCATGTCTGAGGGTACGGGCAGTGCAATAGATGGTAAAATCATCAACGTACAGGCTGCCATGGACTTCCGGCAGCAATTGTTGAATGACTTTATTTATGGCCGCGGCAAAAAGTTTGCTGCTGAGAACGCTGCCCTGGGGAACACCATTGACGAGTGGAAAGACATTAGAAAGAATTCCCTCCACTCGAGTCTGGAATGTTCGATCCGAAAGAAAGTTGGAAATAAAAAAAGGTAGATGGCCACGGGCACCACTATCATGAAATAGTTGCAGGATGGGACGCCGCCACGTGGTATCATATGCCTTCTGGATGTCAAAGAAAACGGCGACGGTGATGGACTTACTTTCAAAGCCACGTTTGATATGAGATCCTAATAACGTAAGCGAGTCCAGAGTAGATCGATCTTTCTGAGAGCCAAATTGGGTCGGAGTGAGAATAGAGTGTTGACGGAGTAACCAAGTAAGTCTAGTATTGACCAATTTCTCCATTAATTTACAAAGACAACTGGTGAGGTATATTGGTCTATAACTCGAGGGCAAGCTCGGGTCTTTTCCAGGTTTTGCAATTGGGATGACAATAGCATGTTTCCATGAGGTAGGAAATTGATGACGGATCCACACCTGATTATAAAATTGCAAGAGGTAGGTTTGCGACAGGGTTGTGTAATGTCACCATGGCTGTTTAATATGTTTATGGATGGTGTGGTGAGGGAGGTGAAAAGGAGAACTATGGGAAGAGGATTGGGTTTAGTAGGAAAGAATGGTAGAGATTGGGAGTTGAATCAGTTGCTGTTCGCTGATGACACAGCATTGGTGGCGGATTCTGATGAGAAACTGCAGCGGGTAGTCAAAGAGTTTGGTGTGGTTTGTGGAAGTAGGAAACTGAAGGTGAACGTCAATAAAAGTAAAGTAATGGTGTGTAATAGGGGAGACCATAGGGTGAATCTAGATGTGAGGCTGGATGGGGAAATATTGGAACAAGTCGAGTGTTTTAAATATCTAGGAGGAACGATAAGCAGGAGTGGAGGTATGGAAATGGAGGTAAAACAGAGAGTGTGTGAAGGAAGGAAGGTTTTCGGAGCAATGGGAAGTATGTGGAAGACGAGAAATCTCGGAGTGAAAGTAAAAAGTGCACTGTATCAAGGAATTGTTGTGCCAACAGTGATGTATGGGGCTGAGACATGGGCTCTGCAGAAAAAGGAGAAAAGAGGGCTGGATGTGATGGAGATGAGCTGCTTGAGGAGTATGTGTGGAGTTACTCGTAGAGACAGATTGAGGAATGAAGAGATACGTAGGAGAGTGGGGCAGCAGGAACATTTGTCAGCCAGAGTGGACAGAAGGGTGCTGAGCTGGTATGGTCATGTTGAACGAATGGGAGATGAAAGGCTTACAAAGAGAATATGTGAGTCAGGTACAAGGGGAGATAGAAGGGCAGGAAGACCCCCATTGAGATGGAGAGACTGTGTAAGAAAAGCTTTGGATGATAGAGGAATGACTATAGATCAGGCAGGGGAAGTGGTGGTGGACAGGAGTGAATGGAGAATGCTTGTGAATAGTTGAGTGAACATGTGGTCATTTGGAGTAAGGGGTCGGGCGCAAGTTGGACTAGATAATAGTCCATCAGGCGCCTGGCCCGGGGAGACGATTAATATGAAGGGTGCGCCTGGAAGTGTGGTGGGAGGACGTGTGGCTTTGGCTCCGCTGCATGTCTGCCTACCGAGATCGGAACCTCTCCGGGAGGTCGGGGGCCGGGGGAGTGCTGGAGCGACCTTGGTGACCCTGGTCTCTGGGTCTTCTTCTGGGTGACCTGGATGTGTGTGAGTTTGTGCTTTTTATCTGTGTTTATTCGTTGTTTTATGATGTTTTTGTGTTTTCCCTGTTCTTGCTCTGTCTTGAGTCAGCTACCCCCAAAATGGGGATTGGGCCTGAGCATATAGATAGATAGATAGATAGGGTTTAGCAAGGGGGGCTAAGTTAGTGAGTAAGGCAAAACTTATGTTATCTTGGCCAGGAGCGGAGTTAGGACAATTGGAGAGTGCATGTTCAAATTCATCCATAGTAAAGCATGCATTATAATCAAAGGTGTCTGGTGAAGAGAAGTCGAGGGGGATCGACTCCATTTCAAGTTTATGGCGGCGGAAATTATCGTCTAACCTCTCATTACTGCTGACATGGGCAAGATGTTGACCCAAGAGGTTCGATATCTCAAGGGGATCGTGAACAGTATGGCCACCGTGTACCAAAGCATGGCGCGGAGGGGCAATGTGAAGGCTGTTAATATTCCTGAATTTATGCCAAACGCGTAATATCGGGGTAGACGGGGAAATGGTGGAGACATAAGTTTTCCAGGATTCGGATCTACTACGGATGACTTCTCGACGGAATTTAGCTGATAATCGATTGTAGTGAGGTTTGATGGCACATATATCCATCAATAACGAGATGGAATGGCATAGAAGGTCATCACGTAAAGATAAGCGTGAACATAAAGAATTGTAAAGTTTATTGAGACTATCGAGGCGGCGGCCTAATGCATGTTTACTTTTAGCAAGAGTGGATAAGGTGCTGTCCCACCAGGGGACTCGACGACGTAGGGGAGAAGAAGTCTTCTGGGGTATAGACTTAGTACTTAGCTGCATTAGTAAAAAAATTAACGAGGAATGAATGCGTTTCATCAGGATCCCGGAAGGGATTAAAAGGTGGGATTTGTCTGGTGTGGAGGACATAATGCGTCCCAGTCAGCTTTGTGGAAGTTATAGCGAGGGAGCGAAGGACATGGACGGAATTGCAAGTAAGACAGGATGACAGGAATGTGATCGCTCGAGAACGTATCAACACAGGCCCGCCACTCGAACTTATCAACAATTGCTGAGGAGCACAGGGTGACATAAACAGAGGAATAAGTATGATAGGAAGCAGAAAAGTAAGTGTGTGAGTCGGCCTCATTAAGGCAGCAAAGGTCACGGTTCAGAAGCAAATGTTCAATCTACGAACCGGCTGTATCAGGATTGGAGGAAGTAGGGTCCCATATAGGGCTATGGGCATTAAAGTCACCCAACAGTAAGATGGGAGAGGGTAGTGTAGAGACAAACTGAGAAAGCAAAGAAAGGTCATAATTGTAAGCAGGTTGGTTATAGATATTGCAAATGGTAACTGAGTCACCATCGGGGATATGAAGAGTAAGGATAGAGATAAAATGCTGTAGGAAACTTGTACGAATGGGAAATAAGTCAAAAGTTACTCGATGATGGACATAAATTGCTGTGCCATATTCTCCATCAGGGGATAGAGAACAGCACGCAAGGTGGTAGTTGGTGATGGATTTATCATAATTTCCAATGTGTTGTAAACAAATACACATTGGATTATAGACACGGAGTAAACGCTGGATCTCACCTAGATGGACTCTAGATGAGAGACCATTACAATTCCATTGTAGTATATAGGGATTGAACAGGTTAGTGAGAGACGTCAGGTTACGTAAATTAACAGCACTGTTCGGCTGTCGAAGATGAAGAGGAACGGGTCTGGGGGGAGGGTCATGAGAAGGCAGGGAGTTTCGACGTGGACGGTGGGGGGACACATTAGAGGACAGGTCATGGAGGATAGTAGCTACCTTGGAGTGTGAAAGATCTGAACGTGATGAAGTGACCTCGAAACGGCACCATACTATTTTTGCCGACTTTACAATGACACACAATTTCAATTTACAATTTTAACAATACAATCACATCCGAACTGAGTCTGATGCGGAAATTCGCCCCAAATGTTTTTGGGCGCGACCCGGCCGAGATTCGATCTCGGGCCCGCCACGTGGGAGGCGAGCGCCTTAGCCGCTACACCAAGAGAAGTACTCCGCTTGGCATGATAGCTCAAGCAGATTTCAGCATCGAATGCAGTTACAGATACTTTGCCACAATCCAGGCATTACATCACATTATCGTCCAGGTAGCGAAGACTCCAAGCGAGCGGAAGCAAGCGAGGCACAAGTCTGAGCATGTCAATTACAGCGAGGCTCCGAGACAACGATCACCAGCGACATTCCTTATATCCGTCACTTGCCGGGCGGGTCACACACCACGGCGAGGAGGCAGTGCAGGAACCCGCTACCATACCTCCCCAACGAACCGGAGTCACTGGGACATCATCTCTGAGAATTTCTGAGAGCTCTAGCCTTAGCAACTGTTGTAGCTAACCAGTTAAGACAAGCCAGTACACCATGGGGATTCCCCAACTAAGCCTCTCCGATATCCCTTTACAGCTGCCACCAGTGAAGTGACCTCAAAACGGCACCATACTAATTTTGCCGACTTTACAATGACACACAATTTCAATTTACAATTTTAACAATACAATCACATCCGAACTGAGTCTGATGCGGAAATTCGCCCCAAATGTTTTTGGGCGCGACCCGGCCGAGATTCGAACTTGGGCCCGCCACGTGGGAGGAGCGCGCCTTAGCCACTACACCAAGAGAAGTACTCCGCTTGGCGTGATAGCTCAAGCAGATTTCAGCATCGAATGCAGTTACAGATACTTTGCCACAATCCAGGCATTACAGCGACTTTAAGTGAAAAGCGCGTAAGCACGAAGAGTTATGAGAGGCGGTGTTATCAGGGGTTGGTAAACGTCGGTCACGGAGAAAGGAGTGTATCAACGCAGCAACAGTGGATTTAGTGCGGGTAGGCGTCCGGCGACACTCACGCACAAAGCAGTCATGACAGCCGCAGTGGGGTGCATGGGAGCCCGAGGCGGTAGCATTGATAGGTGCGTGAGGTCGAGGACGAGTAGGCGGAGGGGACGCAGGCGTAGAGGGGGTGTGGAGTGAGGGAGGCTGGGACGGAGAACCCATATCGGAGCGGAAGATGCGAGAGCGAGGAGGGACACGTTGAGGTTTGGGAGGCATAGGTCGGGCTGTGAGGGTCTTACGTTTTACGGAGGGAGATTGACGATCTGAGGAGGGAGAATGTAGAGCATCAGATCGGCGTTTACTGGTGGAGGGGGTAGAATCTATGACATCGTCAACATCGGTAGAGGGAGCCGAGGCAAGAGGCAAGGATTGAAGATCAGTTACGGGTGAAGGGGACGCGGATGCTTTGGGGTGGAGGCTTCATGAACAGGAGGGGTATTCAGTGCATGAAATCGGTTGGAGAGGGGAACAGTGGCTGGACTAGGAAGGGGTGAATCTAACACAGCATCACTGTCCTCACGTCGTCGACTACCGGGAGAAACGTCAGTTGTAGGTGCACGAAGTCTAGCACTGTAAGTCATATTTCTAGAGGGATCTTTAACATCTCTTACTCTCAGTTCTTGCTTAGCTTCCCTGACAGACATGCCTGACCGACTAATGAGAAGCTTTAACTCAGCATTATACATGTAGAACACACATTGCTTTGAGCGAGCATGGTGTTCAAGGCCACAGTTAACACACTTTGAAGTGCCACAATTCCAACGGGTAGCATGTTTAATGGAGCTACAGAAGGCACACATCTGAACCTTCTTACTCCTACCAGCTGAGTGACCAAAGGTGGAACAGTTTGTAAATTGTAACGGTTTGGGGACATAAGGTCGTACCGCACGCCTTTGTCCTTCGATCCTGACGTCTCGTGGGAGGGAACGTCCACTGAACTTAATGCGAGCTATGCGGAGAGGATGAGAAGGAGTTGATTTGTTTGGGATACTATACAAATCAACGTCGTGCACATTTGGATAACGCAAGCGCAACGACGACAGGAGTGTCGACTTATCAGGAAGTCCGTCATGGTCATAAGTTGACGGTAGAACAACAGTACCGAGGATGTAGTTGAGGTCGTTATGTTTCGTGACAGTAACAGGGATATCGTCCAAGGTAGTAAGAGATAGGTATGACTCAGATTGGGCACGAGTAGTGGTTTCCACAATCCAATCATTATTACCAGTCTCACGGAACGATAAGTCCGAAGTTGCATGCGTCGAGAGGAGGAGGTTCTCTAACTTAGCCCCCGAGATGTAGGAAGCTGGTCGTATGACGAGGAAACGCGGCCAGTCATCATCGCCAAAAAGTTAATCGAAGTGCCGGAGGGTGGCATTGGGCACAAACTGACGCCGAGGTTTCCGCCGATGTTGGGGGCCGGAATGAGGCATGTGAGGCTCCAGAGTTGCAACGAGTGAGGTGGAGGTAGTGGCTGAACTAACAATCGGCTAAAATGGTGGAGAAACAGTGTCGATGGGAGGTGAAGGGTTACCAACACTGATGTCACTCTGCAGGTGGTCAGTGGAGACTGTAAGTCGGTTAACGGGTAGTGCTGAGGAGCAGGGCGTGTCAAGAGAACCCGGCACGCCAAGGTCCATGGTTTGAACAGGAGACTTAATACAAGGCGGGTCTCCCTTATCTTGGGAGAGGGGAGGGACATTTAAATAATGAGCGGCAGGTGTAGTTGGGCTCTGTGGAGAGTCGATGTGAACAAGGGCCATTGTAGGGTCTACAGATGGAGGACGGGAATCCTTAGTCGTAGAAGCAGGTAATTTAGTATCAGAGCGTGAGAGAGCATCAGACTCGGAACAACTCAGAGGGGAGGTGTCTAAGGTGGTAGACTCAGAGGGCAGAGGAAGGCCAGATGGAGAGTCCAGGGGAATGCAAAGATCAAGTACCGGGGGCGCCAAAGCTGGATCCAGGGGAGGAGGTTTACATGGCTGATCCATGATGACCCTAGTTGTTTTTACTATTCTATTTTCACTTTATCGGAAAACAAAAAAGAAAGAAAAACATAACCGAGGGGAAAAAAAGAAAGAAAAAGAAAAATAGGAAACAAAACAATAAATAAAGAACATACCAGAAGGGCCAACAGAGAACCCTCCGTCGTGAGTCAGGGTGCCCCAGCCTCTATACCGGTGGCGCAAACAGGGGCAGGTCTCCAAGGGGCTCATCCTCATACCCTACCCCCCTAGACTAGGGGGTATAGCACCAAAACGCACAGAGAGGCCAAGCTTAGGCAAAACCGCTATACTGGGACCGAGGGCAAAGTTAATTGCAATCATCCCCAATCTGTGCGTAATGGAGGGCAGCCGGACAGAAGCCAGGAAACCCACCAGGAAGGGAAAACGGACCCCTGGAACCAAGACAGGTCCCCACTGATGGGCGACCCCAGGGGCATCAACGCGGGCAACCGCGTCGCCGCTCCCGGGACCAGCCCCCTCGGGCGGTGAGCTAGACCGCCACGGCCCCTGTAAACGGAGAGGAGCCAGGACTCAGCGAGGGAAGGCTCCCGAGCCTAGCCGGCACAATTTTGTTAAAATAGGGAGGAAATCCTCCGCAAAATTAAAACCAAAAATGGGAACACGAAAAACGTCGTCACCAGGAGTTCCGCTTACCCCAATGACGACGGGGGGGCACTTTGTCCACAACGCCGATTGAATCTCTGCCCTAAAGAGAGTGACACCAACGACCCCGCTTCAAGCCCCGCCACCACGACAAGGTGGCTTCCCATTGGCGGGGACACACACACACAATATATATAAACTAAATAATACACAACCAAACACGCAAACGCACACACACACACGCACACAATATATATACACTAAATAATACAGTACACAACTAACCACACAAACAAACACACAATATATATATATAAACTAAATAATACACAACCAAACACGCAAATGCACACACACACACAAAATATATATAAACTAAATAATACACAACCAACCACGCAAACACACACAATATATATAAACTAAATAATACACAACCAACCACGCAAACGCACACACACACACACGCACGCACACACACACACACACACATACACACAATATATATAAACTAAATAATACACAACCAACCACGCAAACGCACACAATCACACACAATATATATAAACTAAATAATACACAACCAAACACGCAAACGCACACACACACAATCACACATGATGCAGCTTGGGCTAGATTAAGAAGAAGGAACACTGAGAGTAATCGGAATAAATATAAACAGGAGAGGAATAGATATGTTAACATAATTAGGCAAGTTAAAATGAACTATGAGAAGAACATAGTAAATAAATGTGAAAGTGACCCTAGATTATTTTATAAATATATAAACAGTAAGTTGAAGGTAAAGAAACAAATTACTAAATTAAGAGTTGATGCTAGGACGTATGAAAATGTATCGGACATGTGTGAGGTAATGAATAACAAATTGGGGTCAGTTTTTACTAGAGAGGTAGGTTTTGACGAACCACAGGCGGGAGTACTGGAGAGTGGTCTTAGTAAGATTGAAATAACTATAGATGAGCAGTTATCTGCGATGAGAGGACTTGAAGTAAGGAAAGCTATGGGACCGGATGAAGTGTCTGCCTGGGTTTTAAAGGAGTGTGCAGAGCAATTAGTGGAGCCAGTGAGGGACATAATTCAAGCTTCCTTAGATAAAGGACAGGTTCCTGTTGAATGGAAAAGAGCTAATATAATTCCGATATACAAGAATGGAAACCCTGAGGACCCTCTAAACTATAGACCAGTTTCACTTACTAGTATTGTATGCAAGATTTGTGAAAAGCTAATTAGGAAGAGATGGATGAAAATGTTGGAGAGAAAGAAGATAATAACCCCAAAGCAATTTGGATTCAGAGAAGGGACATCTTGTGTTACCAGTTTGCTATGTTATTACAGTATGGTGATAGATGTACTCCAAGAAAGAGGCGGATGGGTGGACTGCGTCTACTTAGACCTTTCCAAAGCATTCGATAAGGTACCACATAAGAGATTGTTATCTAAGCTCGAGACGCTAGGATGTGTCAGGGGGAGTTTGCTGAAATGGATGGAGAGCTATTTAACAGATAGGGAAATGAGGACCAACATTAGAGGAACTTACTCATCGTGGCAGAAAGTTGAGAGTGGTGTGCCGCAGGGATCTGTGTTGGCACCTCTCATGTTCCTTATGTACGTGAATGACCTGCCGATAGGCATAAACTCCTACATGTCAATGTTTGTAGATGACGTAAAAATTATGAGACAAATAACAAATAAAAGTAGTTGTGAGGAGCTGCAAGGGGATTTAGATAAAATATACGAATGGAGCACCAAGTGGAAAATGAAATTAATATAAGTAAATGCCATGTGTTAAATATGGGAAGAAGTGTGAATAGACCAAATTGGGAGTACAGGATGGGAGATAATATAATTAGCAAGGCCGAAAAAGAAAAGGATTTATGGTTGATTATACAAGATAATTTGTCGCCAGAGAAACATATTAACAAGCTCTTTAGCGGAATGTATGCAATGACCAGGAATATGAAAGTTGCTCTGAACTACTTGGATGAGACCATGGTAGCGAAAATTATGAAGAGTATGATTAGACCAAGATTGGAGTATGCAGCAGTGGTGTGGTCCCCGCATCTAAAGAAGCATATTCACAAGTTAGAAAGAATCCAGAGAGCAGTTACTAGATTGGTTCCAAGTCTCGGAGAACTGCCATATGAAGGGAGGCTAGACAAATTAAATCTACCAAGTCTAAAAGAGAGGAGAGAGGGGAGACATGATAATGATGTACAAATGCACCCGGAGGCTGGAGAGGCTGGATAGGGAGGATATATTAGTTATGGATACAGGAATAACTAGAGGCCACAGCTACAAAGTAAAAAGACCTACTGCAAGAACGATATCAGAAAGTTTAGCTTCCCCTATAGATGTATTGACAAATGGAATGGGCTGGAGGAGGTGGTAGGGGCAAGGAACATACATATTTTCAAGAAAAAATTGGATAAAAAGTAGACTGAGAGACGGGACAACATGAGCTTAGCTCAACTCCTGTAAACTACAATTAGGTAAATTAGGTAAATACAATATACTGTATATAAATTAAATAATACACAACCAAACACGCAAATGCACACAATATATATAAACTAAATAATACACAACCAAACACGGAAACACACACACACACAAACTACTCACACACATATAATATATAGACTAAAATCATACACAATCAACCATCGATCAGAGGATGACAATGAAGATATCCCAGGATTCACATACGCTCGTTGCACAACATATACACGGGCGTCACACGATAAAATTTAACGGTTTTTAACCGTTTTTTCTGCCGACTATCGGCCAGAATTTAGTGCAGCCACTATTTTTTGGCCGATCACCGCCGACCATTTCCGCACCACTCGACCACCCCTCGCCTACCACGATACGAGGCGATCTTTTTACACGATCACAGACGATCCCGGAAAAATTCAAATATTTTGAAAAGATCGGCTGTGGTCGGCGGCTAGCGTACTGTGTCAGACGCGGCCTTTAGGAGTGTCAGTGAAGTGATGCGCACGAGCCGACTTGGTTGGTTTGGATATGTGGAGAGAATGGATGATCAGAACTGGGTGAGGATATGCTGGACTGTGAACGTGGAGGGAGCTCTGCGTAGGGCTAGACCCAGAATGACATGGGATCAGGTACTCCGGTCCTATCTCAAAATAAAGAACTTGACAAGAAAGGCAGCCCTTGACAGGGCCGCTTGGAAAGCCGCCATTTAGGATGCGAGACTGCAACCACATTCCCTGTGGACAAACGGTCTTTAAACTTATATGTATGTAGTACCAGTACTGGCAAAGATAGCTTTGTTAAATACCATCCGGCAGCATTTGTCTCAATTTCCACAGAAATTAAATATCTGTTGTATTTTGTGAGGATGCAGCTCTAAGCAGTAACTCGTCAAGGCATCAAGTAAATTAATAATCCCCTGTGTTGCAAGGAGAAAGGGATCTGAACATTGATGTATATTGTATAATATTATTATATATAAATTGTAATACTCATTATATATTTTGTATTCACTAAATCAGTAAGCCTTAGAGAAATATGAAGCTGCCTTAATTTGTAATATCTTTTACTGGTATGTTGGTATTATTAATATACAGTATATCAATTAGATATAGGTTATACACTGGACTCTTCATATTGAAGCTAGAATAAAATACTGATTACAGCTTTAACTACTGAAATGGTCTGTAATTAAGATAGTTTTTGTAAGATGCAGAACATATGGTACACACCAACTGGTTAGCATGTATTTCAACTGTGATAAGATTTCTCATAAATATATGGTCAAATTCTTTCTAATCCTGCATACTTAATGAACATGTTTTACAGCGTTTCCTTTAATATCTAACCAGGTACATTTTATATTTTCAGAGCTCAAATTGTATATTACTATTTTAGGGTATCGTATGACTTGGCTATTTTCTTTTTTCAGAATACTAGGTATTCTCTTAATATTGCAGTAAATACATTACTGTACTTACCTTATTCATTAACTTTTAATACTTTTCTATTTTTATTCAAAGCTTTATGGTACTGTAATTGTATAAATAGTATTGCATTTTTACCCTGTATACAGTTAGATTTTGTACACCATACCATTCAGTGGCTATTTGCATAATTTTCATTACAGCGCTAAATTATCTTGATTGTCCTGGTATATTGTCTGGTTTGTAAATGGCTTTGACATTTACATCAATGGATTTAATCAATATGGATGATGGTAACTTTAGATAAAATATAATTCAGTAGTAATGTGCGAGCCTTGGTACAGGAAACAGACCATGTACACCCACGTAAAAGTTATTTCACTCGGATTTTAGGCATGGAAGTAAAATGTGTTAGATTGAATTAAGAGTACAGTACAGTAGCTATATACTGTAGTTGTTAATTTATAATAATTTAACTTTTATCACAAACTATTACCTTAAGTCAATAATATTCAATCATTATTTCCATACATCAACTCAAAGAGTGAAAGAACTTGATGCACGTGACTGTACAACCATACTCAAAAGAAGTGTCCTTATTCATAACCTTAGTTTATTTTCCTCTCTTGATGTACAGTAAGAAAAATGGCTCCTGTACAGTCGGCCTAATAAGTGATGTCTAGGCACCAATTATGTTTTGATCAATAATTAGTATCAGCAATATTTACACAAGATTTCTTTTTGAGTGAGATATACCAACATGTTCCTACACTTATCCACCCTATTCAACATCTGGAAGACCTTAATACAACACAGAGCGAGCCAAGTGTAATGACAGCCGAGACATGACTTATTAGCACCACCGTACAAAGCTTGCATATACTGTACTGTAATTACTTCATTCAGGTGTGCCATGGAGTAATTTTGATTTCCTTTTTCAAAAGAGATAAACAAAGGAATAATGCTAGACATGACTTTTATGTGTGGCTTTACTTGGTGCAGTGTATATAAGTGAACACTGGTCACTAATAGTAATAAAAAGTACCAGCAGAACATACTGTAATGTGCAGGTGTATTGTACAATGTACAATGTACATGGCACAGTGTATATACAGCTTACCACATTCATTTGTATCCACTTATTGATTTTATGCATAGGCGAAAAATTAGTATGAATGAATTAGGAGTGTAGTTTCCTATGTGGAAGTTAATTCAGATTATTTATTAACAGTTTTATAACAAAGTATTCTTGTAAGTCAGTCATACTATTAATTTTTCACTACCATATATAAAATCGTGGAATGAATGAATCTGGAGCAGTGGAACACTGGTTCCTATCTTCAGAAAATTCCTGTGCTTGGTATGCTTCCAGCCAGGGCCCCACTGGGGTAAATAAAATAGCAGTACAGTGGTGGAACTGCTATCCGGGTGAGGGACTGCTCTGGGTCTGCTTATTCAGTGTTAACCCTTTGGCGCACGATGACTCTATGTGCGTCATTAGGGTATTTACCCCCTAAGCGCACGATGACTATGTGCGTCATTAAACTTAAAAATATTCGCCAAAAATTAAGTTTTCGTCTGACGCGCGTCATATTTGGCATAGATATTAAGTATTAACCCTCTCACGACCATAGGACGCAGAGGTTGCCAGATTAGCAATAAGAAAAAGATTACTCTCACTGTTATAATTACCTCTCTCCAAAATTAGTTTTCTGCCCACAGCTAACTCAAAGACAACTGCAGAGGTTGAAGTAAACAAACTAAAGGTTTATAGATACCCCTGACGGTAACAAAGGATTTAAAGTATCCCTAATAGACTCAAATATCGCGTCCGGATGTGAGAGGGTTAAGTCTAGTTCAATGGGTACAATTGGCAACCCCCTCAGTTTAACGGTTTACTCACGGCTGGCTGGGAAGAGAGCAGAGTACAGCTCAGTCTGTTTTTTCGATACTTTCACGTTTATTCGTGTATCTCGGTAACTATTTGGTTTATAGTAATTCTGAAGTTACCAGTGGAATCCTCATTAAATTCCACTTCCATATATGTATGCAAATCAAAAATGTTGTGGGGAAAATTTTGAGCTAGCGCAAGTTGGAGACAAGGTATTTTGATTTTTTTTTACAATTCTTATTTCGGAGTGCCCCAATGTGGTTGTTTTGTATTTATTCTATGTTTTTCTTTGCTTATCTTCAAGTTCAATCAATAACGAAGCCGATGGTACCTCATTTATCCAAATACAAGGATTTTTTGGTGGATAAAAACGTCACAGAAACAAATTATCGCCGGGCACAAAACTGGCTCTGAGTGAGCTGAGATATACTTAGGGAGTGGGAAAAATCTTTGATTGGAAACTATAGGTGCGCCAAAGGGTTAATGGTCATAGTCCATTAGTGGAAATGGCACTGTGGAGTGGGTCATTCAGGGCATGATTGAGAGCCTGGAGACAGTTTTTGCCATGGCCATCCCTTTTGGGGTGCTTCCTCTGGAAGTGGGGCGTCAGATTTGATGATGATGATGGAAGGATACAAATTCATGTGGGCAACTGTACTTAACCCCATCAGTACACTATGGCATCATTCTGTTCGAACTCTGGCTAACATTAGATAATATTATGGAGCTTAGGAAGAATATCTGGTAATCAAAGAGGTAAAAATGATTTCAATTTACCCTCTGACATCCATTGATCCTTCCAAAACTTTAAACAATCGTCTAATGATAGCTGGAACTAATAGTCCAAGCGATATGTGCAGGAATTGTGCCTTTTGTCATAAAAGTGTGAAACTTGGCACACTTCTAGTCTATGTCCCTCTGAAGATATTCAGATGTGGGAGCCATCGCTAAATTGTCTTGCGTCACTCTTGGCGGCCATTTTGTTTCCGCCATTATTGAAAAACACACTTTCTTCAATATCTTAACAACCAGATATGATAAGATTAAAAATATGGTGGCTATGCCCATAATTTAATGGTCAAACTTTATGATAAAGCCATAATAAGTTGTGTAAAATACCTGTTTTGATTAATTTAATTATATTTATTGATATATGTAACAAACAATTTATTGTATCACTGATTGCTAATCATCACAGTCCCCACCACAATGGCACAAAGCTGCATTCATACACTTGCATTTAGCTGTGCAGCCTCTTCGACAGCTGCAGCACAAGAGTTCAAGTGATGATTTGCTTTCCTGAGGAAGTGTTGTCCAAAGCGGCTGCCATTCATTTGTGTATGTCCAACCCCAATCTGCTGGTGATGGAATATAGCGAGCTACCTTCAGCGATTGACCCCATATATGTCCACCTTGATAGACAGCTCTTTGGCAATGTTGTTGTAGAGCATGTTTTGTGGGAGGAAGTTCTTCCATCTCTCTTCCTTTCTTGACAAAAAGCTCATGCCGAGCTTTGTTAACCCTTTGAAGCTCTGACCCGTTTTAGCAGTTTATTTTGGCTATCATTAAATGATTTTATGAAGCTTAGGAAGTAGCTGTGGGTAGTAAAAGGGTAAATACAGCCCGTAGCCTAGTAGGTAGAGCTCTCGTCTCACACACGAGGGGTCGGGGGTTCAATCCCGGCCGGGCGGAGACAAATTGGGCTTGTCTCCTTTCATGTGTTAGCCTCAGTTCACCTAGCTGTAAATAGGTACCTGGAATAAGTGGACGACGTTGTGACGTCCCATCTGGGGTTGGCAAAAATGGTACAAGGCGAGATGGGTATCATATGGTTCACCTAAGCTGATGGCTACCTAAGCCTTCGGGCGAGACGGTACCGTCTATAGTGAGAATGGTACCATACAGATCCACCCTAAGCCTTCGTTTCCGATGTCGCCAATTGGCTAAATACAGACTACACACACATCCACAGCCATTCCAACAGTACATAAAACACTTAACATGCATTTCACGCAATACTTCCCAGTTAAGGAGGCGCGATAATAATGAGCTTAGCTCGCATTGCGTGGATTCCCCTTGACGAACAAGTAACTGAGTAACTATCTCAATCAACCCTTTGACTTCCATATAACGTTACTAATCTGAATAAAATCGTCTAATAGTAGCCAGAAACAGAACATAAATGCTTATTAGAGCTTGAAAGGGTTAATATCTTCTAGACTGCTAGTTCTGTTATATAGCAGAACTGTGAAGCGCTCCAAGATGGCAAAAGATTCATCTGGGACATTCTGTGGTGCATCAGAGAGTGCCAGAAAAGCGTCCGTAGCTTCATTATATGCTTTCCAGAAGTACCACACTGTCCTCTTACCCCTGTGTGCAAATGAAGATACAGTGTCACAACCGGTATATGCATGGAACATAGAAAGGGCTTTTGATTTCTCAGGGCCCAGGAATGTAGCAATTTCACGGGCTGGGATGAACCTGAAATTCTTACCTGTCCCACAGCTCCTTAATTTCAAGTTTGGGAACAAATGACACAGCTAAAACAACTACATCAGTGTCCACTGTGTGCAGGGTAATTTTGTCAAAACCCTTGCTCATAGCATCAGCTGCATGAAGGAACATACGTGTGTTGGCTTCTTCATGGCTGCATGGAGCTAGCTTACTTGTGTCTTGGGGGTGATTGCACAACACAGCATATCCATGTGTAGAAACTACAAGTTTGTCTGAAATTATCTGTTCTGCATGTCTGGCCAAAAAGGAAAAAAATCTCGGACATATTTTCGTTGACCCGAAGGAATTGCTGCCAGTTTGATGGCAAATAGTTTGGTCGCGCAACCCTTTGTCTAATACCCTTCCCTTGTGTCTTTCTGTCGAGTGATTTCAAGCTGCATTTTATATATGTATCCCACACTATGTCAACTCGGCTAACCCTTTGAAGACGGCCTTGAATATATGCTACATATACTTTCAGTGCATAGTCGTCAAAGGTTTTTGCAGCAGCTGGTTTCAACATGTTTACAATGGCAGCTCCATCAATGATGATGACATCAGTTTCTGGAACATTACTTTGAGTAGTAGCACAGCTTTCAAGACAGCTCAGTAGATCAGACTTTTCCCCGAAACGTAGATTACCATGAAGAGATATTGCTGGCGGGTATGCCTGGTTCTCGTGCTTGAAGAAGTCTATAAGATCGCCATCAAGTGTCTGACAGGCAATATAGAGCCGCGAGAACAAATCAACATCATTCTTCAGTGAAGAGACTTGCAGTTTTGTCTTTGACTGTTCTTTTACAGGAGGCCGACTGAAGATTCTTAGCTTATTTTCTGAATAGGGTCTGATATAGGCCTATTGCCTAATAGTCGCTCGGTCACAAAGGTATTGTACTGGATCTGTCCAATCATTTCACACGTTTTAATCGCATCCACTACAGCTTGATCAGCGATTTCTTTGATATCTAACTTGTAAAGGTCTTTGCCATCTTCTGTGAATGTGTTGCATATGTCTTCCATCACTTCGACCAGTGCTTTGACATGTTGAGAAAATGTTGCCTGGACACTTGGTTTGTTCGTGATGCTGTGTATCCTCCTCAACATCATGTGCTGACTCCATTTCTGTCTCAAACTCGGAAATTAACCTGGCAACCTCTGGCCCAGCAAATGTCCAATGACAGAGTAAGTCTGAGTTCTGGGTAAGACAATTGCTCCACCATCTCCCTTCACAGCAGTGTTGTTCTGTTCATGGGCATGATCAATTGCGATTGATGAGAATATTCGTTGCGTCTTCTGGACTGTGAACTTCCCCTCACAAAATTTGTTGGCAATATCAGGGTGGAGTTTCCCGATCTTTGGAATGCTGAGGATTTTTGCTTCCAATACGTCCTCAAACATAACTTTACTGCAGAAGCTGTGCTATGCTGAGTGCTGCTTGAGATATGCTGCCTGATTGTGACTGTATGTTTGGACCATCAAGGATCATTCCAACTAGGGATAACAGTGCTTGGGGAACAAAGCTTCTTTGACAGTCTGCATCAAATGAACCAGTGAATGTTCTCACCTTTGTAAGCATTTCCCTACGGCCACAGGCCGTAGCTCGGTTGGTAGAGCTCTCGCCTGCTGACCGTGAGGTTGACGGTTCGAGCCTCGGGCCAGCCAGTGTGCTATTGGCAGACGTCAGTGCTGTTGGTGAACGGTGCGGTCTAGCAATCTGTGGCTACTATTCACTGAAGTCTCTAATTCATTAGGGCACCCACCCTAGCCCAGCTATTCAGCGGGGCCCCCCTGTTACTACATTCCTTGTCGCGGTTAGGGGGCTTCGGGCCGGCAACTAGAGCTTGATGGGGGATGCTTTTTGCCTTCTCCCCTCGAGCTCTCGTTGTCGGCTTAACTAATTTTGTGTAGTTTTTATTTTCTCTTTCTATGTTTTTCCCCTTCTGTTCTTATTCTGTCCCTTTTGGTTTCATTTTGTGGACTTTTCCTCTTTGTTCAAATTATGTTCGGTTGGGTGAGTGAGCTGGTCTTTGCTGGGATTGGAGCTTTGACCCGGAACCAATTGTGGTGACAGTGGTGACATGTCGGCTCACCCGAGAGTTTTAGGACCTGTGGTTCGGTAACATGCCTAATGTTATGGTTCCTAGGCGGGACCATCTCCGTAGTGCGGCTCCGGATCCAGGGGTGCCGTTCCTTGGAGGTGGGACTCTTGGCTTTCTGACCGGTAGCCCATAATTATGTAACGACTGGAGATGTTTGCATCGTTTCATGCCCTCAGTCTCATCAAGCGGGTTATGCTTACACTTGAGCCTCTCTTTACATTTTAATGCCATCCCCTTCCAAGGGGTAGGATAGGAAGCTGACACTTGGGACTCTGTCCCCACTTGTGTCGTTGGTGAAGGTTTAGGGCTCCATGATTCGTAAAGGTTGGCTTACTGGTATCCCTCCCGTCATACCTTCTCTCCGCCTGGTCTGCTTAGTACACTCCTGGAACAGCATGGCTTGGTATTTATGGCTGGTGTTACTGAAACTCCTCCCCTGGTTCCGACTTTGACACTGACTACGACCTCTGGCGCAACTTCTGACATTTCCCTGGATCCTTCCCACCCTGTCGAGGGGCTTTCAGTAGCCTCCTCGGCTGCAATAGTAGGAGAGACTCATCCCTCTCCCAAGCCACACTTACCTCCTTCATCTAGTTCTAATGGCCCTGTTACATTGGAGCCATATGTTCCTCCCAAATCCAAACCTCGTCCACGTCGTCCTACCCCGCCAACTTCTGTCCAGCTTTTTCAAACTATTTTTGGCTCCAGTAGCTGGCCTAAATTTTGTAATATTAATTATGACATAGGTGATGATCTTGAGCTTGACTCCATACTACGCCATGACATCGGTGATGTTGAAATCCGTACGGGTACGGATGGCTGTCGCCTCCTTGAAGCTCGGACTGAGGCTCAGTCTCGTTCTCTTCAGGAGTGGTTGGTCGATCTGCCGTCCCAAGTTTCCATCACGAGGCACAAGACTCTTAATAACTGTGTTGGGACAGTTGTTATCCCTCATGAGATCTGTATTGATGCACCATTTGAGGACTCTGCATCTCACATCCTGGAGAACATGGGGCCCATCTGATACTCCAGCACTGAATTTTGAGACATACCTGTCTCGGCGCGGTTCCCAGCGTGATGGCCCCCTCCGTATCGCTAAACTGACTTTCGAGGGACGTGACTTGCCCCCTTTTGTTCGGGTAGAGGGCCGGCGGCTGGCTGTACGAAAACATGTTCCCCGCCCTAGACAATGCCAGAGTTGCTGGAAGTTTGGTCACCCGGCCAAATATTGCCAAGAGAACCCGACATTATGCCCCCTGTGTGGAGGTTCAGCTCATCTTCGGGAGGCTTGCAATGCAACCTCCCGTACCTGCCTCAACTGCGGTGATCCCCATGCTGTCTTTTCCGACACTTGCCCACATTTTCATTATCATAGTGCTATCCTTGATTTGAAACTGAGTCGGGGCTTCTCTCACAGAGCGGCCATCTCCCATTTGAAGGAACAGGGTCTGTTACCTTCCTTGACGTATGCTAGGGTGGCTAGGTCTGGTTTACAACCTACTCTCACGCATTCTCCACTTTCAGTGACTCGCCCTCTTCCAACCAATCGCTTTTCGCCACTTTGGGACCTACTGCCAGAGCCGAATCCCCCTCCAGAGGTAGCAGGGGACCCTGTTCAGTGTCCTCCCTCCATCTCTCCTACTGCTTTGACTTCCTCATCTAAGGTGACTACTAGGAGTAATTCCAGTGTTATTCTGGCCCGAACGGATGTTTTTTCCGTGCGCAGTAAGGACTTCTCTCCTCCCTTTGATCCTGCAACTAAGAAGAGGAAAGGTTATGACTCTCCTCCTACGGATAGATCTGCCTCGTCTCCCAAGCATGTGCGGAGTCAGGATAGGAGGAGACCTCGCCTTCTGACATCTCCGCAGGTCTCATCAGCTCCTCTGACTCCTTGCCATGATGATATAGAAGCCCAACTTGCAGACATCGATGGTCCACTTATGGTAATAGATACCTCCCCGCCTCCTGCTAAACATGTTTCCCAGTGTGGCTGTGATAAATGCTTTATAGACTATATTGGCCCCGCTATTAACCCTTAATTAGCGGCGAGCAACATAAGTCGAGTTAAATAAAGCTGGACTATGTGGCGGCGCTCGACATAACTCGAGTGGCAATTTCAGCACGTAATGTGGCTGAGAGAGAGAGACAAGTGGTGGCAGGAGACTAGCGAGCGTATGACTGCTCCAGACCACCGAGGCGAACCTACTGACACAAATCTCAGCTCCCTCCTCCCTCTCTCACTCGCTACATACTCAATTATGTACCGAAAGTACCGAATTACCTGCTTTTTGCACTCGCGTTGCACGGTTATTGCAAGAAAACTATCCATCATACAAGGATCGTTATGGTGTCATTCGAAAGCTCTGTTTATGCCCTTTCAGGGATAGGTACTTGTTTTACGTTCTGGGTCTTATTTAGGCATGAAAATGATCACGTAAACAGCCCTATTTTGGCTAAAAACACCCCGCTGGGCGGTACACATAAATAAACTGCATAGGCCGCTCGTAAGGTGTTAATGATAATGTGCATGACTTACGTGTAAAGGTTGATCACTTTATTGCCTCCTGCCACCTTCCTTCTGACTTTGCAGGGTCTCATGATGCCCATTGTATATGTGTTAATTGTATTGGTCACCTGGCTGTTCAACCAACAGAATTAGTGGAAAGGATTCAACGCAAGGTTTCTTCTCCCCCGAACAATTGCCTGTGCTCCAGGTCCCGCCTTCCCAGTGTGTGATACACGACGCTACTGGGGACGTGCCTGGTCGTCCTCCCCCTCACCCTCTGCCTGTACCCCTCCCCAATGTTGCCCGTATTCAGCGGGCTCAAAATCACAGTAATTTAAAATCAGTGATTACTCATGAACCATCATAGTATACTTCAGTGGAACATGAACGGTTTCGCCACTAGGCGTCGCCTTGGCGAAACTCAACGTTTACTTCGCTTGCATACTCCTCTGTGTGTCTGCCTCCAGCATGTAGGACCTGTCCTTGACTCGATAGGTGTTTATTATGTTGCAGCAGAGTCACCTGTGCGTGATGGTCATCTTCGGACGGCCATCCTTTTACATCGCTCTTGTGCTTTTCAACCTGTTCCATTGTTAGATCCCCCATTCCAAGCTGTTGCTGTTAGGGTATCCCTTCCTAATGGTACAGCCCTTACCATCTGTAGTGTATATAATCAACCTAGTTGTAATTATAACATGTCTAGGTTGCCCCATCTTTTACGGTGTCTTCCTCCTCCATTTTTAATTTTAGGTGATTTTAACTCCCACTCTCCGGTATGGGGTTGTTCTTCTGCTGATGCACCAGGACGTCTCATTGAGGATCTGCTTTTAAACTCTTCCCTATGCTGTCTTAATGAAGGTCCCCACACTTTTTATTCTTTAGCTCACTCTACTTCCTCTGCAGTTGATCTTACTTTGGCATCGGCTGAGGCGGCATCCCTTTTTACTTGGTCTGTTGTTGCTGACCGTTTTACTAGTGACCATCACCCTATACTATTGACTCCCACATCCCCTAATGCGTCAAGTCGGTTAGCAAGGTATAACCTTGCTAAAGCTGATTGGGACTCTTTTAGTTCGCTTTCAGCTGACATTGGGGTTTTTCGTGATGATGTTTCTCCACATGATAATTATATGTTTTTCAAAGATTTTATTTGTGTTGCTGATAGCACAATCCCTCGGTCATCCACTACCCCTCACCCTCGACGGGTCCCATGGTGGTCCCCTGAACTGTCCAAGCTGATTCGATTAAAACATTATTTGGAGCGTCGCCTTGCTCAATCCACCCGTCACCTACGGGATGCTCGAGCATCGCTGGCAACTGGTGCGACATTACATGTTTGGGTGAAGTTTGTTACTGCTATGTATTTTATCAGCGTGGTGAAACCCTACTATAATAAACTGTGTGCACTTTTCAAACGTACTGTTATCTCACAGAAGAAACAGTCGTGGCAGTCATATGTCTCCGGATTGGCCCCCCGTACGTCTCTGTCTTTAGTTTGAAAGAAATTTCACAGGATTACTGGTAAAAACAACCGATCTCCTGTTCATTCGGTTTTTGATCATGCTTCCGCCTCTCTGTTGTTTGACGATTATTCCATCTCGATGGCTCATGCTAGTCATCTGGCGGATGTAGGTAGTGACGCTAATTTACCCCGAGCGTTTGTTTCTCAGAAACGTCGTTCTGAGGCACGTTCCTTGGACTTTCGTGGGGGTACGTCCTCCCCTTACAACAGTGCTTTTACCATCGATGTCCTCAAGGTTGCCTTGCGGAATTGCAAGGATGCTACCCCTGGCCCAGATGGAATTTCCTATAGTATGCTTCAACACCTGGACGATGAGGCACTTACTTTTTTATCTGGTGTTTTTAACCAAATATGGCGGCATGGGTACTTCCCTCTTGATTGGAAACATACTTATACAGTCCCCATTCCGAAGCCAGGCAAGGACCCTAGTTTACCCACCAACTCCCGCCCGATTTCATTGACATCCTGCATAAGCAAATTATTTGAGAAGATGGTGCACCCTCGGCTCTTATACTTTGCTTTGAACCATAACCTCATCTCTCAATCAGTCTGCTTTTTTTGTCTTTAAATAAAAAAAAAAAAAAAAAATCCCCCAAGGCCACTGAGACACAGTCGATCGATATTCTCTCTCTCTCTCTCTCTTGCTAACAATGCCATGGCCCAGGCCCCCCCCCCCCCCCATTTTTTTTTTTTTTTTTTTTTTCGATGTTTAAAGTTTATTTTATTTTTTTCTGACTCTTAAGAGTCTTCCCGCAGTCTGCCGGGGGAACTCTTAAGAGTCTCCCCGCAGTTCCCGGGTTAAGGAAATTAACATCTTTCATCTGATCTAATATCTTATACTTTCTTCTAGTCATATCTTTTTTAATGTTTCTTTTCTTTCTTTTTAGGATGAACAAGTTTTATTGATTTTACCCCTATTTTTTCTATTCTTTTACCCATTTCCGCTTTTAGCCTCTCCTCAGCCTTATGAGGGCTTTTTCCCAGTAGGCTGTAGACAAATAGTTTTTATTATTATTATTCAGCTGGGAGTGTATGGTGGTAAAAACTGCATCATCATCATCAATGGTCACTGCCTTTGACAGACAAATAGTTTCATCATGATTGTTCTCATATGCCTTCTTTAAAGCAAGACCAATGTCTTTGTTAAATGCCAGCAGTACATCTCTACCTTCTTTATGTTCACTCATATAAGGAAACTGGGCTAGAATACGATTCCTTAGTTTGGTGCTGTGGACTCGGGATGTGTGGTCGATTCCTAGTTGATTAAGACGAGAGGAGTACAACTTGCTTATTTCTGCCAGTTTTAACACTGCTTGTACGTCTTAATCTGTTCGGAGTTCATCTATGTACGACACAAGCTAAGCAAAGGCTATACCATGACATACTAGTTCACTATCATCATCACAATAGTCTTTGCCATGTAATGCAGCTGCTTTGTTATACAATGAAGCTAAGAATGGAGCATGGTATTTTGCTTCCATTGCAACCATGTCACGCCCACTAAGTTTTGCGAGTAGTCGCTCGTCTTGCAAGTCTAAAAGCACACTTTCTAACACGACTATCAATCCGAAAGGTTTCAGCATTGTGCAGTTCTCCAGAGCCTGAAGTTTCTCACAGAAAATACACATTCATTTGTTTTGCCTCTCCATGTTCAGAACTTAATCTCAGGTACTTCTTTGATACTGATGGCTGTTCATCATGTACTTTTGATGCTCGCTTCTCTACTCTCTTCAGTTTAGTGCCATTAAACTTAACGTGGCATGATTTGTGCCACTGTGCTTGGTGCTGCTGGAGAGTAACTGGCAAGCCTGGTCCATCATCAAGCCTTTCGATGTCTATTCGCGCAGGTAGTTGGTTCAGTTCATGAAACCTCAGTAGATTTTCTGAGAAGGTATTGTATATACCCAGCACCCTTGTCACTACGAGTTGACTCTGCAGGACACTGCAGGCTTTCATATGTGTCTTCCTGATAAATAGCACACTTCGTCCAGTCTGTAGGTTGCGCTACTTTGGAATGACCAGGCCCAACTTGTGGAGTTGCCAGCTGAAACTTGCTTGCAATCTTACAATAGTTCTGCAAAGCAAACATTTCTGTTAACCCACTGAGCCCCAGCGACGCGGGGTTTGCGTCCACAATGTATGTAACGCTAAACCCCAGCGACGCAAACCATGCGTCCTGGCCGGTCCGGTCCCAATTACTCCGGTCCTATGGCACCTAGAGGGCTCAGATTTGTATGGGAACTGTGTAAGTATCCCACGAAACCATGCCGATGGTTGAAAACTCTCAAAGTCCAACCGCGTGCGCGTGAGCGCGCAAAAACCGGTATTTTGGGTGTTATTGCCTTCAATTTTTGACTCTTGTAAAATAGACTTTCGGGGGCTCCGTAGGACCAATTTTTGACCCTTCTGATCATTTTTTGTGGGTTTTCCTTCATTCCTAACCCATTCGCTATTGTTTCTGGAAAAAAAAAAATCAGAAACAGCCGGTCCCTGGTGGTACATTTATTATAAACTAGTTGGGGCTCAGTGGGTTAATTATGACGTAACACTGTAGATACCTATACAAAAAATATTTTACACATGTTATGGCTTTATCATAAAGTTTGACCATTAAAACATGGGCATAGACACCATATTTTTAATCCTATCATTTCTGGTTATTAAGATATTGAAGAAAGTGTTTTTCAATAATGGCGGAAACAAAATGGCCGCCAAGTGCGACACAGGACAATTTAGCGCTGGCTCCACATCTGAATATCTTCAGAGGGGCATAGACTAGAAGTGTGCCAAGTTTCACACTTTTATGACAAAAGGCACAATTCTTTGATTATGATGCACACATCGCTTGGACTATAAGTGAATAAATGCGTCATGATACTGAAGGGTTAATATATTGGGGTAGCAGTCAGTTCTTGTTACCGATGCTCAGAACATTGCCATAGCCTCAGCAGCTAATTTTCCTTGATTTTATGTACAATGTAATCAAATTATTAACTAATATTCTTCACCCATATTGTTTTGTTTTTTTGTAAACACTGTATGTGCCTTCATCAAAATTGTTTAAAATAAAGGAATAGGTAATGCATGCCATGAAATGTGTTAATTTTTAGAGTTTAATATATTTACCATATAACAATTTCATAAAAATTTATCATTGTAGTACCTAACAATAAGCATCAGTCTGCCTCTTACATAATAGTGTAAGGTACTACAAACCATTGAGCACACAACCATCATTGGGAAATAAATTGTAAATCATACAATAAGTAAGATGTGCCTATCAAGTTTACCTCATGTCTCGGAATAAAAAAAAGGGGGAAACTATTGCTTTTGTCACGTTAAAAGTAAATGTAAAAACCAATGGACAAAGACATACATTTACTACAATACTGTCTGGCAAGGTGAAGCATGCAAAAGCCTCAATATCCGCTTGTTGGGATTTCTGTTTAGTTACTGTGGGATCCTGGAGGTGAAGTGACAGCCTCATCCTCAACTTGAACAGACAACCCTGGAGTTTGCAAGTTTATTATAGGACAGGACACAGTATATAAATAACCACAAAACTTGAGACACAATCCAAAGTTGTCAACAAGTTGGGATGAGGGGTCACTTTCCTCCATTGCACCAGACAACCACAAGAAAGAAAATAAGTAGAGAAATATATAAATAAGGATAGAAAGTCTATGTTCTACTCACTGAATGTAGAACATAACAAAATAAAAACTTTACACAATGTAATTATAGTAAAAGTTCAGTATTGCACCAGTCTAATCCCAAACCAGGAGCAAAAATAATTTGGTCATAATTAACTAAGTTACAGCACAAATTAGGTACAATTATAAATTATACAGTAATTATATATAAATATATATGTATATTGATCAAAATAAATGTTTTATAAACATTCAATATCTATTTCTAAGTAGATCAGGCTTTACTCCTGGTTTGATGTTATGAACTATATGTCTGTGCAAGTGATGATAATACACATAATCATCTTACAGAGACATGGCTGTATAATGGGATACCTCTAAGGGGATTCTGCTTACACTAACTCACACGGTTATGGAATCACTATTTCAGTCATTTGCACGCTACAACTTTACCTACTATGTTTTTGATTATGAAAGGAATTCTAAGAAGAGTAAAATTATATCAATTAAGTTCAAGGTTTTGCCATTAGCAATTAGAGTGATGACTTTAACAATCATCTAAATCTTAAGTTAGACAAACCCAAGTTACCTCACTATACGTTCTTTTGCACTCTACAAACATAGGCAACTTGAGAAAAAGTATGTCCCACCCTGGGAGTCTATGAGATATTACTGTAAATTATTCAATATTTTCCTTGTGCATTACATTACACCCCTACAGTATATGCCACATGGTCTGTCAATAAACTACCTATTCACTGAACTAGAACATGACATTGTTACCAAAGTAGTACTTGTACTATATGAAGGAAATTATTATTTTTTAAGCCCCATTATTTAACAGCCATGTCATAATACAGATATGTGTCTTATTACTGCACTTGTGACTAGATCAGCCAACTAAAATTTGTATATATACCTTCTAGGTTAATTAATTTGTCATTAGAATGATTATATTTTGGAAAGCCTAACATGCCTCTTTACCATATAAAGCACTACATCAGCCATGCTGGTGTTCTCATTTTATTAGGTAATTCTTCAGTAGCAAAATAGAACAAAGAAAATATTAGGTGATGGACCAATTCTATGTGAGACACAAGAGAAGGCGAGTTGGGTATAGAGTAAACATGGGAGAGACCTCCATACAGTACTTTATTCCTGTAATGTTTCAGTCTGCATTGAACCCAGTCTCTCTCAGGCTGAGATTCTAAGGAGTCCAAAACATTAGGGAAATAAATAATCAAGCTCTTTCCTGTGTTTCTTTACCGCCCAATTCGTGTACAAGAGAACGTTAGCTGATTCTGTCACAGATTTATGACTTGGTCACCTTGATGGTGATGCCTTCATCCTCCTCATCCTCCTCTGCCATCATGCTCAGCCGCTTCTTCTCATCCTCGTTGATGGCGTCACGCTTGTTCCCACGCTTCTTCGTGCTGCTGACGGCAATAGTAACGTTAGCACAAAATGTACTGTATACATAATCAGAGGTACAGTCAAAATCAAGAGTCTGCTGACATCCTTGCTCATAAACTGTGTAATTTTAAGTTACTATCACTTTCCCTGAACAATTCTCATATGTACTATTTGTATCATATCGTAGGAACGTTGAGTTAATGTCCCTCTTTCTACCTTTCACACAATTTATCATCAAGGTATTTTGACCAATTATTGATTTTTGCTGTACAGTTACTCTCAAAAGTAATTTCCTTCCTCCATAATTTCAGTATTAATTAACTCTTACAGTTGCAATAAAACAGGAGCTTTTAGAACATGTGAACAAAGCCTACATATTTAAGCTTTGTTCAGTTTTGATATGGACTATATTTTAAATATAACGAGAGTAACAAAGTTGAAGTTGTCAAGGTGGGACACAACTTTTGAGCGTGGCTGTACAATACTTGTATGTTGTATTTATTTTTTAATAAATTAATTTTTGACATACTGTATATATGTTAAGGATTTATATATATTTTTTAATCTGCACAATATTTCTAGCCATGTAAGTGATCAAACAATTTTAGTTATGCTGTATAGAAAATATTTATATACAAAGATAGGGAAGGGTTTGAATTTGGTAAGTATACTGTATATGGAAAAGATTGTTAAAGATAAACACTTAAATTTGTACATGAAGAATTAATAATTATCCAAAATAGTTAATACGCATGCACATACATTTGTTTCCATAATATGAAGTCAGTGCTCAAAGCATAAGAGATCAAAAGCAGAGGTACATTTGTTCAAAACAGCTAGTACCGTAAAATTACTATAAATGTTGTAGTTGTCGTTTCCTAAGCTGCCTGGCCGAACAGCCCCGAGTCCCTAAATAGTAATGTCATTTGTCAACAACATAATTCTTTTCATACCTCTATATGACCATGTTAATTCCTCAAACTACAATATACATCAATACTGTACAACTGTAGCAGCATATTCACTTCTCCATTTTAATATCATAGAAAGTCCCCTCCAAAAGTATTCTGCCAGTAACAAGATTAAAAGTTGTTTTTCTGTATATTCAAGTGGTTAATTAGTAAATTTTCTATATTTAAAATACTTGACTTTGAAGAATAACTGTAAAATCGTGTCTGTAAATGTAAAACCTTTGGTCATCACACGCCTCATTTAATATTTCCTAGATTCTAGGATAATATTACTATAGGTTTAAGTCCTGGAGGGAAGAATGAAAACCTAATATTTAGTAGTGGCCCCAAAATCATTGACAATATGCCTATTAATATAATAGCGCTCTTTCAAGCACCCGCGGTCAGCCTGTTTGAAACACCCGCCGCAGGGGGAAGAGTACTAACATCATAAGTGTAACGCTAATTCTCTTATGGAATCGTCTTTATGATTGGGTACTCACTACGAAAAAACTTTGTAAAAAAATAAAAATAAAAATTTACTTAATAATTGTTATACTGTATTAACCCGGGAACTGCGGGAAGACTCTTAAGAGTTCCCCCGGCGGACTGCGGGAAGACTCTTAACCCGTTGAGCCCCGGCTAGTTATAATATTTTGTTCACCACAGTCCCAAGCCATTTTCACTTCTTTTTTTTTGTTTGCTAAAATGGAAGACAAGGATGAGAAATGAAAAAAAAAAAAAAAAATCACCTCGGACATTTTTTTTTGGGGGGAGGAGCCGGTGGGGGGTTGGGGGGGGGGGGGGCCGCCTCAAAAAATGTGTTGAGCCAAAATGGAAGAGAATGGTGAGAAATGATGAAAAAAATAAAAAAAAAATCATTTCGGTCATTTGGGGGGTGGGGGGGGGGAGGGGTCGAAAGTCCGTCTCCCCCGCATGACCACCCGCCCGGGAGCACTAGGGTAAAAACTGAGTATGGCATTGTACGGCATACATCCTAAGGAGTGTCTCACATAAATCTCAAGCCTCTAGCTCCCATACGACCGGAGTAATGAAAGTTCAAAGTGGCGGTGAACTAAGGGTGTAAAGTATCCCCACTAAGCCCACCACCACCAGCCGCGCGGCTGTCTCGGCCCGCTCACACCTACTGGCCCGGCTCCCACACAACTACGGTACCTCCCCCTCCTATTCTCCCGCCATTTCCTACCTTACGAGCCACGTAAGTGTTTTTTATACGTCGCTGGGAGTTGGTGATCAAACACTGCCGACGCATCACGTGCGACGCTGGGTCTCACCGGGTTAAGAGTCAGAGAAAAAAAAAATCAACTTTAACCCTCCAGCCCCGGCTACGCATTACATAAATATTCCCCAAAACCCGGGTGTTTTGGCCGAAAAACGTCTAGGCTAGGCTACCGTATCTTTGTTATTCTGACTGCTTCCGCATTCCCGCGCATCCCCAAGCGTAGCTGTGTTATTTACCTGTAGAATGGCATTAAGTAGAGCTCTCTAAGTCAACTGGTTCAGTTGTGATGATGATTTCATTGGAGATAACTTTATGGCAACAACAGCCACTTTACACTACTTTTCGATACTTAACAACAACATACAGGCACACACGAACAAGCGACGCTCTCCTTCTTGTGGCCGGAGATGCGGGGCGTCGGACCGACGCCTCGCACACCAAGCTCACAGGCTTTCAACCACTGGGCGTTAAAGAGCCCTTCCGGGCAGCTCGTGTATGCTTTTCTATGGGCGTTCAAGAGCCCTTCCTGGAACAGAGGGTTAACCCTTCCTCCCCGGGCTGTCTTACCCAATGACGGTCGCCCCTACCCGGTCGATATGGCTGAAAAACGTCTAGGCCTAGGCTACCGTATTTATGTTTATTTTCACTGCTAGAACTTTCCCACTCATCTATAATCATAGTGCGGTTTTCAATCTGTATTTTGGCATTAAGTAGAGCTCTGTAAGTCAACTGGTTCAGTTGTGATGACGATTTCAGTGGAGCCAATATTGCAGAGATGTTGCCAATATGGGGACTTTTTAGACACTAATTTCGTCATGGCGTCAGAACAATAACATTGAGGAGTCTTCTCCTTCTTGTTTTCGGAGGTGCGGTGACGAACGCTTGGGTTTGTTGACATACGTCGTACGCACGGCGTTCGGACCAAGCTTAATTAGGCTATTAAGCTCATGCCTAAGATAAGGCATACCGGGTAGCGGCCCTTCTTTTGTGCTGTCCTTACCTAAGGCAGACCGGGTAGGAAGGATTAACCCTCCTGCCCCGGCTATGTATTATATATATATTCCTCAAAACCCGGAAAACGTCTAGGCTAGGCTACCGTATATGCGTTGTACATACTATCTATTGATAAAATTTTGAGCCGTATAACCAGCTCGACTTATCAATTATCACAGCTCGTGAACTTATCACATAGTCCGGCGGAGGCTCTCCAGCACCCCCCCCCCCCCCCCTCCTTTTCACCAAAGATTAAACTTAACCTTAGTAGCACATAAGATCAACTAGACCCGCTGGCACAAGGCCACATAGGTAAATACTTTGGTTTATCCAAAACCACCGATAGGTATCGCGTCATGAAAGTATGATTGGGAGTCGCCACTTAGTGGTTCCTATGTTATCGATTGAATAATTATGCCCACCATGCAAAGAGACTGCCCACTACCTGATGTCGTGGGCTCTTCCCACTAACCCAGGATTACTTTCACAATTCCAACTAAGCGGAAAGAAGCCCATTCTCTTCTCGTGACGCGAGTACAGTAACCCCTCGCCATTTCGGACCTCTAATTGTCAGAAACCCGCACTTCTCGGAATGGCATAGGCATCTCGGCAATTTTCGAGTTGAACGGGATTTGTGTCCGGTTTACAATGTTCTCTCACTCGGTTTTAAGTGATTTTAGGCTGAATTCAAGCCTGTGCCTTTTAATTATTGTGTTAATATTAATTACTATGTGCTGTACTGTCCCTGAAAACATAATAAGGGTGGTATTTGTCATTAATATGATAAAAAAAAAATAAATAAAAAAAATAAAAAAAAAATATATATATATATATCCCCGCCGCTGTAGGCCTACTCCCTCCCCGTCCCGGCCTCAACCCCGTTACTGTGATGATGTTGATAAGCCTTGTGCTACACCATTACCCTATTGATAATGCAAACTATTGAACACACTTAACCCTTTATTAGCGGCTCACCACTTAAGTCGTATTTAATAAAGCTGGACTATGTGGCGGCGCTCGACATAACTCGAGTGGCAATTTCAGCACGTAATGTGGCTGAGAGAGAGAGACAAGTGGTGGCAGGAGACTAGCGAGCGTATGACTGCTCCAGACCACCGCGGCGAACCTACTGACACAAATCTCAGCTCCCTCCTCCCTCTCTCACTCGCTACATACTCAATTATGTACCGAAAGTACCGAATTACCTGCTTTTTGCACTCGCGTTGCACGGTTATTGCAAGAAAACTATCCATCATACAAGGATCGTTATGGTGTCATTCGAAAGCTCTGTTTATGCCCTTTCAGGGATAGATACTTGTTTTACGTTCTGGGTCTTATTTAGGCATGAAAATGATCACGTAAACAGCCCTATTTTGGCTAAAAACACCCCGCTGGGCGGTACACATAAATAAACCGCATAGGCCGCTCGTAAGGTGTTAAAAGTGTATGTTATTTGGTTTCTATATAATCTGTGAATCATTTCTGATATGATGGAATTAAAGAAAAAAAAAATCCCACCAACTCATAATCAGCAAAAACTACACAAATGTCAATTAAAAACATGTTACAATATTTCCCCATCATTTTGTGTACTGTATACCGTGGGAAAAAAAAAGAAAAAATCTATCAAACGTAAATCTTCCGCTCCGAAGCTCAGCGCCTCGCACAGCAAGACGGAGGGGAGGGTTGAAATATTGTGTTGACTATCTTATTTATTGTTTATCTATGTGCTGGAAGGATATTATATTTTTCAATTCCATCGCATTAGAAATTATTCAAAGATTACAAAAAGTCCAAATAAGACATAGTTATGTTAATGTATAAGGGAGTTAGGTAGATGCATTAGAGAGATAGATAGATAGAAAGAGAGAGTTGCAGAGGGGGAGTGAGCGTTAAACACGAACTATTATGAGACGGACTTAATTGGTTCTGAAAAGACAAAGGAGACATTTTTATTGACTCTCTTTTTCATGTTATTATTTGTGTGCTAGAAGGATAATATTGTTTTCAATTCCATCGCATTAGAAATGATTTATTCTATCTATCTATCTATCTATATGCTCAGGCCCAATCCCCATTTTGGGGGTAGCTGACTCAAGATAGAGCAAGAACAGGGAAAACACAAAAACAACATAAAACAAAAAATAAACATATAAAAAACACAAACACACACCTCCAGGTCACCCAGGAGAAGACCCAGAGACCAGGGTTACCAAGGTCGCTCCAGCACTCCCCCGGCCCCTGACCACCCGGAGAGGTTCCGATCTCGGCAGGCAGACATGCAGCGGAGCCAAAGCCACAAGCCCTCCCACCACACTTCCAGGCACACCCTTCATATTAATCATCTCCCCGGGCCAGGCGCCTGATGGACTATTATCTAGTCCAACTTGCACCCGACCCCTTACTCCAAATGACCACGTGTTCACTCAACTATTCACAAGCATTCTCCATTCACTCCTGTCCACCACCACTTCCCCTGCCTGATCTATAGTCATTCCTCTATCATCCAAAGCCTTTCTTACACAGTCTCTCCATCTCAATGGGGGTCTTCCTGCCCTGATTTATTGATTTATGATTTATTGATTACAAAAAGTCCAAATAAGACATAGTTATGTTAATGTATAAGGGAGTTAGGTAGATGCATTAGAGATAAATAGATAGAGAGAGAGAGTGGCTAGGGGCGAGCGAGCGATAAAATACTAACATATATGAGACGGACTTGTTTCTGAAAGACAAAGGAGAAATTTTTATTTACTCTCGTTTTCATTTTATTATTTGTGTGTTAGTAGGGTAATCTCTTTTTATCTGTGTGTATTTGTTGTTTTATGTTGTTTTTGTGTTTTCCCTGTTCTTGCTCTGTCTTGAGTCGGCTACCCCCAAAATGGGGATTGGGCCTGGGCATATAGATAGATAGATAGAGATAGAAGGGTAATATTGTTTTCAATTCCATCGTATTAGAAATTATTCATAGATTAAAAAAAGACCAAATAAGACATAGTTATATATACTGTATGTATAAGGGAGATAGATGCATTAAATAGATAGATAAAAAAAATAAAAAATCTCAATTTCTCTGGTGACATGGACTTTCCTCTTCTAATTCGGAATTTTCCCTCTCTTAAGTGGTCTCCCCCCAATTAGTCCGAGATAGCGAGGGTTTACTGTACATGTACCATTAACCCATAAGGCTCCCTGCTGTTGGGGCCGGGAAAACCCTCAGCAACTTTATTAAAGCCTGAGCAGTGCCCAAAACACGGTGTGTAGTTCCGCATATCAGCGCCGGGACTAAAAACTAAGACAAACATGATCACTATGTTCGATTTACAGCATCCAACATAGAAAATGGAGCAATTTTTACCTCCCAAGCCTGAGGCAATTAGGTTCGATGCTCATCGCCGCCAGCTCAGACATCCTGTTACCTGTGGCCAAAGTCATAAGGAACACAGCCTTCTTTGACAGTGAGTCAAAAACCGGCGCATGATTATTCGTGCACGAATGAATCAAAACAAAGCTTCGTCCAGTGACCAGGTCGGAATGAGCTGAATGGGGTGGTGGGTGAAGCTTGAAACCTGCCCTCATGACACCCTTCTACACCCGCCTGTAGTATAGATAACCCTGTTATGTCAAAAGGTGGGTTTCTACTAGCAGACAAATGATTTTTCTGTGTAACCACAGAAAGGCGTTTTTTGTTCCAGTAAATAATCGAACTACAGTAACACCTCAATTTTTCGGCATTCAAGCATCCGGTAACTTCAAACAACCGGAGGTTTTAGGAAATTATTAAAAAAACAACAACACGGGTTATTTTTCGTCTTACCAGCATCATTTCATCATAACAAATAATAAATACATATATTAGAAAAAACTATTTAAAAAGCACCAATAAGAAATATATATACAGTATATATATATAAAATAGTCCGTGGTTCTATGCGGGTAACGGCGACGTCAGTAGAACAAGCAGCAACAACAACAAAAGCGCGGGAATAGGCCTACTCAGTCTCGCCCGATCGATCCGTATATACAAACATTCTCATATCGGACATATTATACTCGATTCATCGCTATCATGCCGAAGATTAACCCGGGAACTGCCGGAAGACTCTTAAGAGTTCCCCCGGCGGACTGCGGGAAGACTCTTAACCCATAAAGAGCGGCGCTCGACTTAAGTCGTGCACCAATTTGCAGCAAGTTAGGAGCATTATTAAGGCTTTTAAAGGGTTAAAATCGAGTGCAAATGGCCGGGAGCGCAGCGGGCCAGACAGCCGACTCCCAGGGCTTACCGCCGCCCATTAACTCATGTTCCCTGTGTTCTCAAGAGGCCGGCAGTGTAGCCAGTAGTGAGCATATCTGGGAAAAATATGCCGAAATACGCTAAACTCCCATGTTACTGGTATCACTGTATGAGAACAACGAGTGCTACGTAGCTCGTTCTGGTCTCATTTTGAAGCTTTTAGCGCCTAGTTTTTTGCTAAACATTTTTTTTCCATGCAGATACTTGATTGATCATTCAGGAGGGCCTGAATATGCCCAAAATAGCCCAAAACACCCCGCTAGACAAGGGTTAAGAGTCAGGGAGAAAAAAAAATCAATTTAAAACACCGAAAAAAAAAAAAAAAAAAAAAAAAAAAAAAAAATTGCCCCTGGGCCATGCCAAATATCACTCCTCCAGCTCCCCTCCTTCCCCAGTTTCCTCCCCTCCTTCAGTTATCACCTATTTTCCCTGTTATTCCCTTTTCCTGTGGTCTATTTTCGTGCTAACATTAGCGAGTTGGTAGCAGGGCGTTGTCATCACTGTTAGCAAGCGAGTGCAAGAGAGAGAGAGAGAGAGTATCGATCGACAGTCTCTCTCCAGAGGTGGAGGAAAGTGGTGGGCTGGGAGGTTGCCTCAGCCATACATTGTGTAACTCCCGGCCTGTATCGCCGATTTTGACCATCCAAACGCTGTTTCCACTTGTTTTATTGTTGTAACAGGTTAATACCTTTATAATCAACCTATAATAGGCGCATATGGATAAGTATTAATGCTATTTATGGTAAAATAAATATTTTAGTGATGGGAACAGCTCAAATACGTGCGCACAGGCAGTGGTGTCTCATACCCCCCATGCGCACTTCAGAGGTTAAGGCAAAACTTCGGACAAAGTGAAAGCCAATAGTGACAAGAAGAAATGCAAAAGAGTAGTTCTGAGCTTGGAACAAAAAACACAAATATCCAAACGAATGGAGAGAGGTGGATGATGCAACAGCATCCACCTCTGAGTGGCAAGCATCCACCCCTTGCTGCCTCTCCCAAAGCATCCACCTCATAAATAAGTTTTAGATATTAACCCTCTCCGACATATGACGCAATTTTGAGCCTATTAGGGATACTTTAAAACCTTTGTTACCATCAGGGGTATTTAGAAACCTTTAGTTTAGTTACTTCAACCTCTGCAGTTGTCTTTGAGTTAGCTGTGGGCAGAAAACTAATTTTGGAGAGGTAATTATAAGAGTGAGAGAACTCTATTTCTTATTGATAATCTGGCAACCTCTGCGTCATATGAGTCTGAAGGGGTTAAGTGAGAAACCTAAGAAACTAAAAAGAACAAGAACAGTTTGTTATTAGTGTTTCGTTTTGTTACTGTCAAAACTTTGAATGCGCCGCAAAATTCTCCCTCCCGATAAGGCCTAGCCTTCGCATACGATGATACGCATTATGCCACCGACAACAACAACAGATGGACGCCTTTTCCAACTTCTACTGTACTGTACTTATAAATTGGAGAGTTGAGAACATTACTATTAAAATGGTATGCAGTGGAGCCCCCATCCTAGCTACACCGGTCTTCGTTGATTCAATTCTCGCACCACACACCAAATATTCCCCATTTCAATTCTCGCGCCAAAAGCCTCATTCCTCGCATCAAAATCCCAGCCGAAACCCGAAAAATAGCAAAAATAACGAAAAACTCGACATAAAACTAGAAAACAAACAAAAACAATAATTTTGTTTTAACATAACGAAAGAATCTGCCAGTAGCTTGCCGTTTAGAGACGAAATCCGAGTGAATCCGAGATCCGATCGTCAAATGCGCAATATGCCGCCATCTTTGTATGACGTCATCACTAAGCAGACGCTTGCAGTTTAGCTAGTATCTGTGTTGACAAAACAACCGTTTGCAAGCCTTTTTGTGCCTGAACCCCTTATCTCTCGCGTTTATTATAACCTCTAGTACATCTAGTGATAGGGATGGTTGGCCTGGTGGTGGCAATGAAGGAATTTCATGCTCAAAACACAGCAAAGACCAGTCCATGTCGGACGAAAGCGATTGAATTGCCTAGCCTAGACGATGTTAGCCTAGGCTAGGCTAAATATGACAATGATGTATAATAAAATCTGTGTGGTAAGTAATCTTCTCATAATATGTATTTATAAGTCTTTTCCTCATAATATGTATTTATTGGATGTATTTGGGGCGAAATGGAGCGTGCGAAATGGGTACTTGAGGGGTGGCTGGACGAATTTAGAACCTAGGCCTAGGCTAGGCCTAAACAATTTCGCATGATAGAAACAATGCCCCAATCTACAGTATTTATGGTTAGGACTGTCATTTAGCCATGAGGAAGTACATGAACGAAGGCGGTGCTGGTTGGGGGGAGGGGCGTCGACTGACTGGGGACAGAGGTGCATGGGGGCGGTTCGTTCGTGGCCACCCCTTCGGGGATCACGGCATCAGGCAATAGATAGATAGATAGATATATTATTATTTACAATGCATAAGATTTAGGCCTAGGCTACTTGATGTAGCCTAGACAAAAAACATGTTTTCATAGCCTAACACTGGGAAAAAGTGCGGTAATAGTTTAGATATTGGGCCTTTTTTTTCTAGTTATTAAAAACTTATTCTATGGTGTATATGATACAGTATAATGCATAAAATTTAATTTTGTGTACAATAAAACATGTTTTCGTAGGCAAAAAAATAGAAAAAGACGCAAATTTTGGCATGAGCACGGAACCGATTGAATTTTCCCCATAAAAACAGTGCCCCAATCTTGGCTGTTTCAATCCTAGCTCTATTTCTGTGGAACCGATTAGCAGCTAGGATGGGGGCTCCACTGTAGTAATGTGTGTTTTTTTATTATATGAAGGCTGATAATACAGATAGCCATTAGGGGGTATTTTCTTGGGGTTTATAGGCATTTCTAGGAGTAATCTTCATTCAACCGGACTTTTCAATTCACCGGAGGTTTCAAATCCCCCTGAGTGCCGGTAAATGGAGGTGTTACTGTACTTGAAAACTCCAAGCCACTGATGCGTCAGTTTGCGCCATTTCTACTATCCAGGTTATGAAAGACTTCCAATGTGATTGATGTTGTCTCCTGGTAGGCATAGTATACTGATTGAGGGATTTTAACCCTCCAGCCCCGGCTATGTATTATATATATATTCCTCGAAAACCGGGTGTTTTGGCCGAAAAACGTCTAGGCTAGGCTACCGTATATTCGTTAATCAGACTGCTTCCCGCATTCTCGCGCATCCCCAAGCGTAGCTGTGTTATTTACCTGTAGAATGGCATTAAGTAGAGCTCTCTAAGTCAACTGGTTGAGCTGTGATGATGATTTCATTGGAGATAACTTTATGGCCAAAACAGCCACTTTACACCACTTTTCGATACTTAACAACAACATACAGGCACACACGAACAAGCGACGCTCTCCTTCTTGTGGCCGGAGATGCGGAGCGTCGGTCCTGCCGGCTGTTGTTTACATGCGTCGGACCGACGCCTCGCACACCAAGCTCACAGGCTTTGACGTCATGGGTGTTTAAGAGCCCTTCCGGGTAGCTCGTGTATGCTTTTTTATGGGCGTTCAAGAGCCCTTCCGGGAACAGAGGGTTAATAGTAATGCTCTCTCCATACGGGGTTAACCAGTAAGTACTGTATTCTGAACGTCCAAAAGGCAAAAGTCAGCGAGGTCTTTTAGGTTGCTAATTGTCTCTAAGTCTAAGACCTGGTAACCCCGTAGTTCGTGAACTACCTCACACCTGAGTGAAGTGACTGGAGAAGGAAAAAGATACGAGTTACCTTTGTTCCATTTCTCCAACAATGTGTCAGGACCCCCCCCCCCACCGAAGTCATTACCCGGCGGGTTAGGTAGAGAAAGCCTGTGGCTTTCCTCGGACGCGAATAGGGATGGTCTGGGTCTGCAATCATCTGGTCGAAGATGTGCTTGGTTGCCCATTTTAATTCGGTGTTCAGTCGCCGGGACCGAGTGTCCGCCCAGACGTTCGTTACGTCTGGGAGGTATGATGCATGGAAATGGATGTTCAGCTCTTCGGCCAGAACCAACCTCTTTGCTGACAACTTTTAGCAACTTCCGAGACCTCGTTGAGCCCTGCTTTTGAATGCCGGACACCGCATTCCAATTGCACATTCAAAACGCTACTGATATTCCCCCCCCAAGGAGGAGCCGTGAGTTTGAAGGGAAAAAATCAAGGGACTAAGAGCTTATGCTCGTTGATATAAAAAGTCTCGGTTTGTGACCCAAAAGACCCTAACCTTGATGGCCTAGGCTCGACTGATAAACCCCAGCCTCTTGTCCTTGAAGCCTTTGTGTCTACCCATACCGAAGGTGGGGGAGAAGCTCACGTCATTATTGAGTGCAACCTTTCTTTCCTCGCCCAGACCGACAGTAAGTCGTAAATTAATGGAGGAAATTTTCCACAACTTTCTCGCCGGCAACAGCGGGAAATATTTGGTATCTTCCACGATTAATCTCTTTACTTTTAATCGGCCCAACTATTACAATTAGTTGAATCCAATTGAGAGAGCTGACCAGGGATTACCATGTCCTTCTCGTGGTGTTCAGACTGTGGAGAAAAACAACCAATTTTTTCGAAATTTGTTGCGGTTGTCCACACTTTGACTGAGAATAAGATTGGCTGTGTCCCAGACCAGCCCTATCTCCTGAATTACCCGTGTGGGAACAAGATGTGACTGTGCCAAGTATACCTTGAACCCTAGGGATTGTACATGGTTTATAATATGACCGACATGGATTTTGCATAGACTCTCTGACTCCGACACTACCCGTCAGTCTAGGTACCACCACACTCTGGTTTCCTGATGTAACCTTGATATGAGGGCCTGCCGGACTAATTTTGTGAATATTCTCGGTGCAAGGTTCAACCCGAATGGCATTTACTGCAAGACATAAGTCTCTAGCCTGCTCCTCAAGGCGAGGAATTTTCTGGAACCTTCTGTTTACCGGGACATGCTCAACAGGCGTCTATCCGGCCTGACGTGATTCACAGTGAGCATCCTGGCGGATGTGTTGTGAATGTGTGTGTTCAAACAAGATAGGTCTAAGACTGGTCTCATCTGAACACCGTCCCTCATTGGTACGAGAACAATCTGGACGTGAAAACAGGGCAAGTTGGATTGACCGGAACCATGATATGCTTGGTGATCATTTCCTGGGCTAGTGACTCCACCTCTAAAGAAACATGACTTAACTTCTAGAGTTTGATGTAAGCGAGGCAGCCGGAGCCACCGCCAGGTAATGCCCCTGCATACCATTGTCCTTGCCCAAAGTCGCTGGCCCGCCCGGCAACACGCCTGAAATGATCTAGTCACTTGACTAGGTCTGTCCGGTGTAACTACCCTTGGATCCAACTCGCCTTCGATAGGCCCCGGGAGAGAGAGAGTTTGAATTGTGACTAGCGTGTTGATGGTGGAGGGGTAGGATTAGACGGCTGACCGGCTTTGGCAGATGTCGATCCCTGACCTGATCTGTGTTGTGACTTATTCTCATACCACTTCCCTGTTTTCCCTATCTTAGGTTTTGAGCTGAGTACTTCCCTGTGCCGGAGGAGATCTGGGACCCTAAAGGGGGCTGAGAGCCACTATGTTGGGACTAACCACTGCTCTTAGGCTTGGAGTACTGTTCCTTAAAAGTGCTCCTTCCTAGCTTGGGAAGTACTCGGCTGTAAGCTGTTCACCATATCGTAAACTACCTTCCAAGTCTCAGGGTTAAGCAAAGATGAAGTTAACACCGGTGAAAAGGTTACTAGGCGACTAATGTCGTCCGGTAAATCTTTCACCATATACACTCTGAGGTTCTGACGTGCACGAACAGCCTCCAACAAGGCTATCCGTATGTCCCCCAAAGACTGGATAGGATTTGGTAACAGAAGCCGCCGGAATAAATCCGTGGCCTTCCTAACGCCCTGATCAGAACTAGCGGCTACAGGCCTCGTGATGGGCTGGGCTATTTGGCGACTTAGCAAAAATTGTGAAAAAAGTCTATATGCTTTATTTCTTATTTAAAGTCTCTATCCAGATGCACCGGAGGAGGGGCAGAGAAGGGGTCCTGCAGGTCCCATAGTGACAACGTGGGGGCAGAAAGAAATTCAAAAATTGCAGGTGGAACCCCTCCGGTGTGATTGTTTGGCAATGAAAACCAAAGATGGTTGTCTTGAGGAATATGATGGGAAGATTGTGACGTTGTTGTTGCTGCGAACTGTTGCGCCTCAGTCTCCCAGTCCACCCACGGACCTAGACCTACCTGCCCCAACTCCAGGACCGGATTGCTAGACTGATCCGGCACCGAGGCTGTATCCAACTCCGGCGTTAGCGTATTAGACCTTATATCGTTTACGCCGTCAGCCCAAGACCAATCCGCAACGGGTCATGCAGAGGAGGAAGGAGGTAATGCCGGGGTAGGTGAATATACGAAAAACTCAGAAAAACACACATTAGGGATAGCTTTGATTGTTACATCTAATAGTTGACCCTGTTTGTCTTTAGCTCTTAATGCCTTACTCTCACTCATCTCAATTACCCACTCACTAGGAACTGGGACCTCCCCTGATCTGGTTGTTTGTGCTATAACAGGTTATTTTGCCATGACTTTAATCCAAGAGTAATCGGACCCATACCCGGGCGGTATAGGTCCCTTCCTATTGGAAAGTTTATCTAGAGGAGGGGAAGTAATGTCTGTGATGGCACGAACATTGGTAGGTGTTAAGGAGGCGGGCACTGTAGTGCCACTCGCCGAGGTAGTCGTATGAGTTACGTTGATAGGGGGAAGTGACATATTAAGTGGCATAACTCTGGCTGGCTCTAGTGGCCGCACAACTGAACCAATCGGGGGAACTCCCGGCGTAGCTGTGGGAGTCTCCTCAGATTTCTTAGGAACATTGTATTGACTTATTATATGTAATCAAGATCTTCAGTTGCTATACACTTATTATATGGCCCTTTGGATGATTCAGATTCCACTTCTGACCCTTCCTCACGTGTCCTGGCTGAGCTGAGGACAGTTCTACGTCCTTCAGCTCCTCAGGCACTTCCAATACTTCCGGTTGTTGCCGGAGCTCAGACAACTGGACATTATATGGCCACACTAAATCAGTTACTGATGATGGGAGGGTATTTACCTTAGCACTTTCCTTAGTATCTCCCTGAACCTGAATATTGGTCTCAACATTTAAGGGTTCAGGGTGCTTCCACACGCTCAGCCCTTGTTCAATAGTATTCTGGGAATCCGGTATAACTTGACTAACCTGAGAATCCTCATAGTCCTGGTGTTCACTAGCCGTGTAGTCACGGTATTGTTCAGCTAACACTCTCTGAGAAACTACTGGAGGCAAGTTAAAGTTTAATTTTGGAATGGAACTGTACGTCCTGTTGAACCACCAAAGACTCCTCAGACCCATCCCTGTGAGTTGACTCAGCTCCCTCTGTCCCTACCTCGGAACTGCCAGATTGGACGTTAGGCATTTCGGAGGTAGAGGCGGAGGGAGGTTGCCGCGACTGCGTCTCCTCCGTGTGGGAACATTTATGACCTATATCAGATTTTCCGTGGCTTGACGCCGCCGCGTCATCCTTATGTCTCTTGTGAGACCTAGAAGTGTCCGCTGAAGACTGCTTGGACCGCTTGAGGGGCGACCTTGACCTGGACCTGGACTGGTCCCGTGGTGAAGGAGAACGCGCCCTCTTGTGGCGGCCGGGGTTGCCTTGCTTGCGTCACTATCACTGCTACTCACTAACTCTTTCGAAAGAAGTTTGGACTTAGCTATAGATTTTGAGGTTGACTTAGAAGGTGTGGAGTTAAGAACTGATAACTTTAAAACTAGATGCTCCCAGAGAGCCTCATCATCATATGTAATGTCTTATGGGCAATGTCTTTTGAATAGGCATTACAAAATTTCTTAATTTCTTTTAGTGCCCCTAGGCACGAAAAATCTCTTATCGAACAATTCAGAACGTAGGTCAGAGCAAATGGGACACCTCTTAGTAACCCAGAGGGCCCATGACCTATCTAGGCACTTAACGCACTTCACGCAGAGTTTATGTGCAAAGACCGGAATACGAGAGCAAGTGGGTGTAGCACAAAGAGTAACTATAGGCATGATGGAACTAATTCCGTTTTCGAGAACTGCTTACCTGTGACAAAGTGTCACCGGCCCACATAAACCATTTAATTAACAAACGTATCGTCAATTAGGACCTGAGGGATAGTTAATTACCTCACTGGACTTTTCCGCCGGGCGTTATAAGTCAAATCATGCCGCGTGAGGCTATCGATTTGGGCGAGTTCACTCGGCCGGGCTGAGATTACTTTCCTTAGGAATCTGCATTTCCGCCGGAAGTCTAGTGGTACAGCACACCACGCCGGGTTATTTGGAAGTTTCCGTCCTCGCCTGCAAGGCGAGTATCCGGCATCAATACACAGAAAGATCGCCGGAAGAAAAAAACAAACTTTGAAGGTACCGACTTATCTGAGAAAGTCAGCCACCCCCAAAAACACTCACCAAACAAGTCAGAACGTCTATTGACACCCTGCTAGCATGAATAACATCACCACATGAAAGCGAGGGTCACATCTTAGGGCTAAAACACAGTATTAATTAAGCAATAAAAAATACCCCTAGCCAACTAAGAAAAAACCCTACTGAGGCTGGCCACGAGGCTCATGGTAAAAATTTCACTGAATATATTACTCTTACCTCCGAAGACACAGCAGCAGCGAACGTAGAAAATCCCACGCCCAAGGGGAAAAAAGAAGCAAACACGGACTCTGGAAAGTTCCACACCACGTATGACAACTCTTGAACCAGAGCGTCTGCTAAAAAACAAAAGAATGCAACTACCTCATAGAGATGGCCTGAAGCATCGTTCCGCGGATGTAATAGCCTCCTAAATAACTAGGCAATAGCAAAAACTAAGGCGCAGAAAGAAGAACAAACACACATGACGCGCGGGCCCGAAGCGGACCGATATGGCGCCTACACTTAAGTATCCTATTTTAACACTTCCCTGCAAACATACCAATGGGGCTGTCAGTCCTAGCTAGTCTAAACCTATTCTATAACAACTCAGATATATACAAATGAGCAACTCACTAGAGTTGAACGAATAAAGAATAAAGCGGAGCACTGGCGAGGCACCACTGTTCAGTATGACCGCAGGGGAAGGAAGAAGGAATGGCGTCGCTGGGTTCAGCGTCTCGGGTAGAATCCACGAGTTGGAAAGACTTAATATAACAATTACAGTATTAAGTAAATTTTTCTTTTTTATTTTTTAAATTTTTTTTTCTTTTTTCGTAGTGAGTACCTAATCATAAAGACGATTACATAAGAGAATTAGCGTTACACTTATAATGTTAGTACTCTTTCCCCTGCGGCGGGTGTTTCAAACAGGCTTACCGCGGTTGCTTGAAAGAGTGCTATTATATTAATAGGCATATCGTCAATGATGGAGGGGCCACTAATAAATAGTAGGCCTACTGTACAGTACTATAAACTATTCTAATAAAATATTAAAAATGTAAATAACTTATTATTATGTTCCTTCCAACAATAGAGAAATTTGAGTGCGTAGTGTGCAAAGGCGAGCTTGTGTTAAGTGATGATCCTGTGGCTGTGAATTTTGGAAATGAGTCTTTGGAGCTGGTGAACAAGTTTTGTTACCTAGGAGATACCATCTCTGCCGGTGGTGGGGCCGAGGCTGCCACTGTTGCTAGAATTAGGTGTGGCTGGGGGAAGTTCAGAGAATTGATGCCAATCCTGACCATGAAAAGAATGCCTCTCCCCCTGAAGGGAAAGGTGTATGCCTCATGTGTTAGAAGTGCAATGACGTATGCCTCAGAAACATGGGCCATTAAAGTAGAGGATGTCAACAGAATGGAGCGTAATGAGATGAGAATGGTGAGATGGATGTGTGGGGCCAGGCTACAGGATAGAATAACAAATGTTGAGCTGAGGAGACGTTTAGGTATAAAGAGTATTAGCGAGGTGATGCGTACAAGTAGACTGGGATGGTATGGACATGTGGAGAGAATGGATGAACAAAATTGGGTGAAAAAATGCAGGTCTGTGATTGTGGAGGGAGCTGCACCAAGGGGTGGACCGAGGAAGACCTGGGATCGGACTATACGCACCGATCTCAAATCCAAGAACTTGACAAGTGAAGCAGCCCTTAACAGGGTTGCCTGGAACGCCGCCATTAGGACAAGAGACTGAAACTGCACTGATGTGTGGAACACTCAGTCTTAAAATTTTATGTATGTATGTATGTATAACCAACTATACTCCTAAAATCGATTTCTGAAATTTACAAATACATGTGGCAGTCCGTGCTTTCGAACCCAGGATGGTCACACCTTAAGACTTACATCTAGTTATGTTAATATTTAAATTTATCAAGAAATTATGAACACTAATTTCACATATCACTTGCTGCAGGTTCAACTTTTTTTGGTACGGATGACATTTAGAAAAATGTTCTGGCTTTAAACTATATTAATCAGTTTATGAAGGATGTGTGATAGTTGAAGATATAATTAAGATAGTTTGTATCTTATTATGGGAAGGAATAACCCATGGCACCAGTAAATATTTAAATTGTACTGTAATATTGTACTCTAAATATTACCTAAATACAGTATAGTTAATTATATAACATTTTGTTGGAATACCAACAAAACCTGGGACACCCTTCTTCGTGCCATCTTTATTCTTTCTAGGACTACAGTACTGATTTTTTTTTTTAGTTTATTTCAAAATTATATTTTCCTAAATTGTTATTTCCAGTGATTTTGACAGGTTCCTTTGTGTTCATATTTTGCCATTCCTGTTTAGGTTTGTAAATTTTGCAAGTTTTACATTATAATAACTATAATAATTATAATAATATAATTATAATAACCGGGAGAACTCTTAACCCGGCAAGCGCGATAGGCCTCACGGAAGGCTTCCTATAGGGAACGCGATAGGCCTCACGGAAGCAAGACCATAAAAAAAGACTTCCAAAAAAAAAAAGGGCCTATCAAAACAAAGGAATTTGTCTCTAGGTGAGATAATTCCCCTCCAGTACTCATCCATGTAAATCTCACCCACCCCCCTCCCCTCCTCAATTATCACCTATTTTTCCTCTTATTATCATCATTTATCGGTTATTTTTCTCTCCCGCGATAATGTAGCACAAGTGGGTTGCAGAAAAGATCGTTATGTAACACCCAGACACCGGTCCACACCGCCCCGCTCGTCTCAGTTACCTCACAGACAGCGAGAGAGGAGGGTTGCCTGTGGCTCTCTCTCGCCTGAGATTATGACCGGGTGGCCAATATCTTCGTTTTTCACCACCCAAATGCTTTTCCCACTTATTTTAGCACTCTTGAAGGTTCATATATACATCATATATGTAAAATAAAAGCATACCGAAAACAAATAATGCTCTATATTGTAAATATAACGAATTCTGTCAGAATCCAAAGCTAGAAATGCACAAATAACTACCCTAGCCCCTAGGTCTATTTCGCGCTTGTCAGGTTAAGAGTCTCCCCGCAGTTCCCGGGTTAATAGAAAATCAATACATTAACCCTTGTCTAGCGGGGTGTTTTGGGCTCATTTGGGCATATTCAGGCCCTCCTGCATGATAAATCAAGCATCTGCATGAAAAAAAAATTATTTAGCAAAAAAACTAGGCACTAAAAGCTTCAAAATGAGACCAGAACGAGCTACGTAGCACTCGTGGTTCTCTTGCAGTGGTGCCACGAACATGGAAGTTTAGCATATATCGGTATATTTTCCCCAGCTATGCTCACTACTGGCTACACTGCCGGCCTCTCGAGAACACAGGGAACATGAGTTAATGGGCGGCGGTAAGCCCTGAGAGTCGGCTGTCTGGCCCGCTGCTCTCCCGGCCAATTGCACTCTATTTTAACCCTTTAAAAGCCTTAATAATGCTCCTAACTTGGTGCAAATTGGTGCACGACTTAAGTCGAGCGCCGCTCTTTAAGGGCTGGATTTTCAAGTCACTGGTGTCATGAACCAAGTTTTCATTATTTTTGTATTGTACTCCTAAATAGAATCTAAACTTATTCTGTGTTAAAGTTTTTACAAGCTTTTAATGAGTGTAAATAAACATCTTACAGACACCATCATTTTCTGATGTAGTTTTTGTTCTAAGCCTTGTTTTTATCCTGCCCTTTTTCATACTGTACAAGAAATATAATTATACAAACACAAATTATAATATAGCAAATGTACATCATGCACAGTTTTTTTAATAATACTGGAAAATAGTTAAAAAGAATACCTGGAAAGAAATAGAACACTTAAGTATTTCACAATAATATAAATATGACATTGCAGTATTTGTATGAAATGCTTTATAATTGTTTTATATGTAAGGAAACATACGCAATATATTTGCTTGTATTTTGCATGCATTCCAAGTGGTTTGGTAAAAAAAGTCAAATTATGAGTTACATAAAAATACTGTAAAGACAATGTGTTATCAATATACATTAAGCTACCATATCTAAATCATTTGTAAGGCAAGACATCATTTATGAATATCTATATTTGATTTACATAAAAAAATAAAGTAATACCAAATATGGAACATTAATAAAAGCCATGCAGTTTTAGCATAAAAGAAGCACATGGACAGAAGCAAGAGGCATGCAAAGTACATCACAACACAAATAGAACAGAAAAGTCAACATGCAGACATTGAAGCTATTTGTACACTTCATAAAGTTACAGCGTGGCTGTTCAAATCAGGTATGAAAATGTATACTGTACTGGTGTATGCCCTCTAGTATGACAGTTTAAAATATTTCATACAAATTTCAGCGCTGTACAATTTGCTGCTCAAATTGTAAATATTAGTTTTGTACAATGTACATAATTTGATACCATGTTTGAACAACACTATTGTGCTTACCTCTTATGGCAGATCACCTTTTATGTTGTAGACTGTCAATTGCAGTCTCCTGTGACTGAAACTATACAGGGTATTGAACGTCATACTAATTATTTCTGTTCCTTCGTCACAAGTTCCCATTAGCATGATCGGGTCCTCCTATGTATTCGTACAGTATAAGCCATATTAAGAAACTTAATATACTTTAATCATAGTTATGGAACAGGCGGAATATGATAGTCAGTGTGCTCTCACAGTGACATTTCAATCTTTCAGCATACCAGCAATTTCAATTTACAATTTACCAGCAATTTACAATTTACCAGCATTTCAGCAAAGTTCACCACAATTTATCAGAACTGTACACATAACATTCAAACAAATCTAAATTTACCAGCCACTCAAACTGTTTAAGTATCCATTTCATAGTTCTGCAAGCAAAACTTACTATATGATTTTCTTCCATGTTCAAAGCTCCCACCATCAGTGAGGCAGTTTGTGGATAATTGTATAGTCAGCCACAAGTCCAGCTGACACTGAACTAGTTTGTATGGAATGCTTTAGCCATATAAGAGTATAAAAATGTCAAGAAAACAAACAGGCTTAACTTACCTAATGTATAGGTCATGTGTATGGTTTTGTTAACAAATTATATATTCCTCATGAACTATAATAGCATTCCAAAAGTAGCTATGTAACTGCCAACCTTCTGGCTAACTGCAGGCTACCATTAGAGCTTGTATACTGGATGTTCACTAGATAGTCCACGCTGCAATATTTGGGTCTCATACATCCTTTTTTCATTTGTGCATACTCACTGCGTTGACTAATCTAGGGTAAAGCAAATGAATCTTGCTAGCATGAAGGAGAGTGAATGAAAGAATCAACCTTGGAAATTACCCACAGAGACAGGAAGGCAAGTAAGGAAGATGTGAAATTTAAGAAGAGTTAAAAAGAACGAAGATTTGAGTAGAGTTGCAAAGGAGGAATTTAGAGGAGTTGAAAGTATATAAACTGTTTCAGTTTGGTAAATGTTGAAGGTGAAGTAGTGATTTCTAGTGATGATAGTGGAAAATTAAAAGTAATATAAAAAGTTTCTATTCTGCCATGAATACTTAAAATGATATTATAGTTATCACTTGGGCATAATTTAATATAAATTTCATTGTATTCTCCATGTTTATTAAGTGTATATATTTATATATGTAATTTCAGTACATATATATCAATACAGTATAAAACTATATACATTATATACTGGATCCAAAAAACAATAAATGCCCAAAATTCTTTGTAATTCCAGTGTCTTTTAGTTACCTTTACTTTACTGTACCAAACATTGAGTAATATGGAAACAAAGTATTTATGAGCATTTTTTGTTGGTTATTACTGGCCTTTACAAATATCACCCAAGTTGATAGTAACCACAAATGACTATAATGTGTTTAGCACTGATTACACAACAGGCAGGAGATTGTCTTGTACCGTACAGTTACAGTCAATAGTCGGGGTACACCTCTCAACTACTGATTTATAAGTTTCTCTGTTGGTGGGAGACATAATGACCGCTCCACATGCTATATATATTTCTTAGCAAAACTTTCATAAGGTTGTTTCCACTTAAGAGTGAAATGTGAATTTAAGAATTAGTCTTAATGTATGACAGGGCTTATTCTCCCCTTTTCCCATTGCAAACACCATATGGAGGGGGAGAATAAACCCTTTCTTAAAATTTATGACTCGCTTTATAGCCCTACGTGTTCGGCATTTAGGCTACGGGGCACGATGCTCCATGGAATGGCTGACCGACTACTGAAAGTGACTGTACGTGTGATAAACTTGGATGTTACTGAAGCATAGCACTAGTGGACTGTACAACTGATCATTTTGGAATTAGTATGTAGTTGTCTCTGTACAACCCTGTGTGTTCACTTACAGATTCAGTGTTAGTGTGTGTTACTTGCTCTCCACAATAATTCTACTTACGACAGCTTCTCAACTAAACTCTTTTAGAAATTATGGTTTAATTTGTGCTTAGTGCGGTCGACCCTGTAAACATCCTCTGCTGATTAAATGATAGCTAAAACTGTCTAACATATTAAACACTCAAAATGGATACACCCATTGAATTACAACTACGGCAATGTACCATATTCATATTAACTTAAAAGATTGATATCCACAGTAACATTCAATACAGTACTGAAAACTTAATGTGGATTCATCTCAAGTCTTGCTATCACATCATATAATCTGATAAGAGTATTATATGTTAACATGAAACTAACCTAGCATGGCAGATGGTCATAAGAGTATTTACTATATTGCATACATCACCTACCACATATGGTGTATCCCGCTGTTAAAATCATTAAAAAACACAACCTATGTTAATCTATGAACCCCTATCCAACTCCCACTATAAATAATGATTACATAAAATTAAGAGAATATTACACATTGAACAAAGGTTAGATGTGCGCCGTGATTTCAGAAGCACTGTGTATATCGTACTTATGAGTGAACAGAGTAAAGCCTATTATGAGTACCTAGCACCGCGTCAAACATGTCACAACCTTCATTAATTGAGCGGGTTGGGGCCAAAAATGAGAAGGGTGAATAGTAACCGAGAAATTGAAGGACTAAACGTCAAATGAGAAATAATTTATTGACAAATTTTGCTTATGTTGTAGTAGTTTCTATGGCTCTTTAATTAATAAACTGAAAAATACTACAGTACAAGTAAAACATTGTCAACAATGTTCTTCTCACATGATGCTTATATCCATGCGAGGAGTTCTATGTGACTGATGACTCCCTGAACCTAATGTGTACAGTCAACTTAAAAAGTTATGTCCTATATCCATAACTTCAACTTTGGTTATCTTTCTAGTAAAGAGAAAGTCCTTAACACACACACAAATAAAGCCGGTATAATTAGGGTTTATTCAGTATGTTGAGTATTTTTTCTCTAGTACTGTAAAAAGAAAACTAGTCTTCACACACATAAATAAAGCCAGTATAATTAAGATTTATTCAGTGTGTCGACTTATTATTCTTACATGAAAGAAATTTAGTTAAAATGGTGAAGATGGGATACGACTTTTGAACGTGACTGTACATGAACTGAGGATGTATCATGAGGTTATTAAGGAAAAGCATTGGTATGGACATCCCCAAAACTGAAAAGCAACCGACTAACACTTTTCTATGGTAGAGGTTTATTAGAAACCAGTATTATTTTCTGCATTGAGCCATTATGGAAGTATAATGTCCCAATACAGAAAAATATAGATTGTCCTTCCATAAACGTTTACCATTACACAAATGCTGCGTAAAACATATTCAAGCAAAGATGTATGTGGGTTTTAAGTAAGGTTTAAAAAATAGAGACAGGGACTGATGCTGGTTACTGTACTTACGACAGCACAGAACAGGGATAAAAAAATATATGTACGGTATATTAAACACCGGGGGAAAATGTATACTGTATACGGTATATTAAACACCGGGGAAAAATATACTGTATGTACAGTATATTAAACACCGGGGAAAAATGTATGTACGGTATATTAAACACCGGGGAAAAACCAGGGCAAAGAAAAACTAAGGAAGAACATAGTGGAGGAAATGAAGGAAATACACATATGCGGGCAAAAGCTTTCCTAAACAGGGGTACTAAACAAAGCAAGCCACATAAAATAACACAATGGACGGCACAAAAAGCATACACACACAGCACCAATGAAGCCTACAAAATCATAATTTAATTTTAACGCTAATAGATTAATTAAAAACAACAAAACAGGAATAAATAGGCAACGAAAGGCATTAAAATTTGTAGGTTTCATAAGACAAAATAAGTTAATCTGCAGACATAGACATGAGACAAAACATGCAATTTGGGATGTATTGTATGCAAAGGGATATAATGCCATTCAATAACATTCTCACTTGGGTTTATAAGATACACATTAAAAGGGTAAGGGACATCTAAAAATACTCCGAGTGACAGGTATTAAAATTAAGTCAGAAATTACTGGTCTTTTAAAACAAAAATATTATAATCAAGGGTGACAGTAATTAAAATTAAGACTATAGAAATTACTGGTCATTTTCATAAAGTAATGTAAATAAGGGTGACAGCAATTTATGATTAAGGTGATAAAAATTAGTGGTCTTTTTAAAAACTTGTGCATTTAGAACTAATAATGAAAGAGGAGTTCTCAATATGGCGTGAGAAATTTGAGAGTGACTGTAATGAAGGTGTGAAGGATGAAAAATGTGTGTTTAACTTGTGGAAGATGCCTGAGGACGGAATGAGGGATATGTCCTGAAGTCCTTAGCCCTTTCAAGCAGGGGACACCAATTTAGTTTCGTTCCAGCTACCCCCAGACAATTTTTATTCATTATGGGAAGGATCTGTCCGAGTTTGAGGTGCACTTGAGATAGCCCTGACCTTTTGATTCCTATAGCTACCACCTGACACATTCATTCAGTCTAGGATCGATCTATAGTATTCAAAGGGTTAAATACCATCTCGCTTAACCCCTAACTCAAAGAGATCACTTCCGAATTCACTCAAATAGTCTCTGGATAACTAAAAATATTAGATAGGTGTTCTCTGGTTAAAAGGGTCAAGTGATAATGTTGAGCTATGAAGCAAGAGATGGCACTGGAATATCAAGATGAGAGCAATGCACCCTATAGCATCAGAATTATCCCATTCCAATCATATCCCTTGCAGGAGAAAAAAAATAGTCCCAACTAGAAAATCAGCCTCAATGAAGAAGGTAGTGTTCCTCAAAGACCACCCCGGGTTATTTGTGGTAAGTCGTAGCTACTTACAAATGACAAGACTCGTTCTCATAATCCATTGAACTCTCCTTTGTCTCATTTTCTGAATGGCCCATACACACAGTAGTGCCATTCATTTCCACATCACTTGCATGACCATTAGCCACACCATTCACTTCGTCATTCGCTCGGCTCTTCTTGCGTCGACGGCAGCGCTTGCAGCTGTTCCTCCTATCCTCACTGAAATTGACGGCCGGAAATGAGCAGGAGGGAGAGCAAGTCACACCGCGGCTCATAACCACCGAGCGAGTCATTTACTACAACCAGAAACTCCACAAAATTGATATGGCAATCTGAAGGTAACACATGTCAGAAATACCTGCACCAGATATCTCTTGATTATTTACTCGAGTCAGCCACCCCCCCCCCCCAAAAAAAAAAGAAAAAGAAAAAAAGAAAAGGAAAAGTGGGTATTTGGCCTGAGTATATACATACATACATACATACCAAAGATTTGTACAAAATTATGATGCAGCATTTGCTTACTGAATTACCTTTAGCTTCACTTTGTATTCTGTCAACAAAGAATTTATTATGAAGACATTAGTTGCCACATAAATCAATATCTGGAGTGACTGACTATATAAGTGAGCACTGTAATCTGTTATGGCCAACCGAGTGGAATTGGGTGGTTGACAACTACCTAGTGCTGATACTTACCATTTGCATAGTACACTTTTATAGCATCACTATTTACTTTTCAGTTGCTTGATCTATTCTAAACTTTACTAAGCCACTGACAATAGCAAGTAGGGAGAACAATTTGGTCTAGTACTAAAGCCTCATGCTGAACAAGTGAATCAGGGAAGACTCAGGAATTTTCATAAAGCAGCCAGGTTTTATAGTTAATATAACATATTAATTACAGACTATATTACTGGATGAGATCATCCTTGTCATAAATTATCTTCCCTGATTAAATTCTAGGCAAAAAAATATACAAATGGCTAAATAAATAAATGGACACCATGCTTTAAGTATGAATTATGATGTGCCATATTAACAGAAGCTCTCACGACATACAGAAAACAACCTGTATAAATATATGGCTTCACTAAATTACTTCATGTATTTATAGATTATATTACTGCACAAATAAGTTGACTAATAATTATAGTATGTGTACAGTGTTCATATGCCAAAATGAATATTCGTTCTGAAGTTGAATGTGAACTATGTCTGGAAGTACAGTTGTTAAAGTTCCAGCTGACCCACCCTCGCTCTGGGGCTCACAGAATTATCTGGCAATACTGGTGTAGGAAGGAGGTGTGTCTTAGATTGGGATTGGTAGATCTGATTTTGGCTATATCATTGTTAGAACATATACTAAACAAGGGAAAGTAAGCCTATCTCAAATAAAAATGCATACATCGCTATGTATGTTCCCGAACATTCACCCAAAGTTCGTAGAATTGCTTAAATATTCAAGTTATTATATCCACTGATTGGCAACTACACCAGTATTGCCAGCTAATTCTGCAAGCCCCAGAGTGAGGGTGGGTCAGCTGGAACTTTGACCAACTGTACATGGTGATTTTACAAATACTGTATATACAGCATATTATATTGCATAAATAAAATAGTAAGTGGCCATAATATTACTGTAATAGGATAATAAGTAAGGATATAATTCCTTATTTTCAAGGAAAAGTTTAAGTACCGGTACTCCATGTATGGGCAATATTTAATTACTATCTTTATTCAAATAATCATGCATGTTCATCTCTGTTCAAAAGATTCTTCAATTTGCAAAAACTACTTTATACTGTAAAGTACTGTATACTGTACACAAATATAATGTATGAAATTATTTCCATAAATTGATGAATAGCAAAATGTTTAAAGTAATATATTATACACAAGCATGCAAAATACTTAACAGAAATTAAATTTCTTATGAAGTAACAATTTTGGAAAAATGCAATTAACCTATACTTGGAGTTCAAAACCTATTTATTTCCATAAATTTCTTGTCCTGTTCAGAATTATTTACTGGTATGGGTCTTTTATAACTAGCGGTAACTACCGTTTTAGTTTATTGTATACTGTTTATTTCTAAATGAAACACTGCTCCATAATCAGGGATCGTTCATTAATTCACTGAGGATGAGGGTGATCACAAGCTGCTCATCTTAGCTTTAAAGAAGGGTAACAATATTCTGGTACAGTACTGTGGTAGTAGGTCATCACTGCCAATAACGGTATATAGCTTGGATTATTGGCTATTAATCACATAACAAACAAATCAAGTAGGTAAACAAAACAGTAGCAAGAACTCAGTTTTATAATAGATTAACTTGACTAGCAACAGATTAAAGCCTGACCTGTTTAACCTAAGTATGAAAATTGAAAACAAAACAATGATATGCACACTAACAACAAGGAATTTAAGCATCAAGTGATCAAAAATCATACTGCACTTGTTACTTATTGACACAAAGTTAAATGCATAAACTCTAGCATTAGTTCTAGAAAAAATTAGTTTAACTATCTTCGCAAGGAAAGTACACGACACACAATGTAGCATCAATTATATTTTAAAAGGAACAAATTGAGTAAAGAAACTTGGTACTATAATCTTAAACATGGGAAAGGATTCTCTCTCCCCTGCTAAAGTAGCCTATGGTCACGGACTAAAGTTGTGTAACCTCTATAATTTCAATTCTGGTAATCTCTAGTTAGAAACGAAAAAATATCCTTAACCCCTTCACCACCAATACGTAATTTTCATCATATTCTGATTACCAATAGACATGGCGGGTGCCCAACTCCGAAAGGAGTTGAAGTAGGGGAGCTATCCCACCGCCAAAGGCGGCTTTCTAGGGCCTTTCCTAGCTGATGCTGAGAGGATTGGGTTCTAGTCATGTGGTGATGGGCTGGTCTATCAGAGTGAGAGCTGAGCGATCTCTGCCATACCCATAGCTTACTCTGACTGTTCCTTTTACTTATATATCTTCTAGATCTCAAGTGACGGCGTCTTTTCCGTGGATCGACCTCCCTACCGCCAACCTAAAAGTTGGCAGATTGGGAGACAAAGCGTCACATTTTTCCCTTGCCCCTCAACTTTCCCTTCATAATTGCTGAGGGGCACAGGGCCTTGGGTGGGGCTTTGGTTTCCCGGGCGTTTCCGCGCCTTCCTCAGCTCCCTGCCTTAGAGTGGCTTCGGTCACCTGGGTTTTGTTAGTGGTAAGCAGGGAGGGTTTTGTGGGGGCGCTCTATGGCCTTGGCCTTGCTCGGGACCTTGGGGCTGTTCGGCCAGGCAGCCTGGGGGGGGGGGAACAACAACAACAACAACAACAACAACCAATAGACAATTTGTTTTAATTTGTAATCTACCTATACACCTCAAATGGGTAAATACGATCTCAATAAACCCTCTTAGTAACATAGGTCCTTCTTAAACTGCATAAAATTATCAAATTTTAGCCAGAATCAAAAGGATAAAGGCATCATGGTGCTGAAGGGGTTAACATACATAAACAAAGCCTTTATATCCAAGGTTTGTTCAGTGTGGTTCAGGAGTATTTTTGCATTAATCTATTAGAGGAAAACTAATTTTAAGTTATGGAGGTGGGACATCGCTTTTGTATATATAAACACAGGGAAAGGGATAGAGTTAATAGTACCTCCCATGTTTAATACTATCACTCTTACACCAAGCTATAAAAGGCATAAACTCTAGCAATAACTATTAATAAATTAATAGCAAATAAATTAAACTCATACAGCACTAAAGTCATCTATACATCAGTGTCACCAACTAATCTACAAATTACCCGAATACCCCCACAAACTGTAGGCTAATGCTTCCAGTACTTCCTCGGGTAGTATCGGTACTACTCAAGGGACACAAATCCTGGCTCAATATGAATCCTTGAACTGCAGAACAAACCTCCCAAATGTAGATATTGGGTAAAGAATTAATGAGGAAATTAGTTTCCGCTTGAGATAGCTTAAAAAATTAAGGCCACAAATTCTGTCCGAAAGTGTATATCTATCACAGTCCATGGGTCAGCCTGTGTGTACCCCATGATGATAATTCTCCAGGATAGAAACCATGTTGCCATGAGACGAGGCCAGATGCATTTTCTAGCACGAATCAATTTTAGTCGCCTCTTACGACACTTATTTAAATATGTGAGGAATATTATTTTTGCAATCTTCCCTAGCTAATACACACACATACTTTAAAGACAGAATGATCCATAAAAAGTACAGATTTAGTCTCACGTCTTAATGGTGGCATTCCAGGCAATGTCACTTATGGCAATTTGCATGGTAAATTTTAGCACAGGTGGCAAAATAAATGCACAGTGACTTTAGTGTTGTTCAAGTTATCGCCTTTTCCCAGACACAGTACTGTACATGACACACACACTAGCATAAATAAAATTAAAAACTGTGAGACTGTGAAGAGACTTACTTGTTCTTGGTGGGTGATGAGGGTGCCTTCTTCTCCTGGTCCTTGTTGATGTCCATCCAGACGCCGCTCTTGTTCATCTCCTCGGAGATGTTGATGGGGGTCACCGGAACCTTCATCACATTACCATTGGCCAGGGGGATGGTCATCATGCCTTCGCTCTGTTATAACCACACACTATCACTTATAATTCCATATATCATAATGTAAAACTTGCAAAATAAACAAACCAAAACAGGAACGGCAAAATATGAAGACAAAAGAACTTGTCAAAATCACTATGTGAAAATAAAGATAGAATAATTAATATAATTTCACCTTTACAATCCTATACAGTACACCATATGCTCAGTCTTCGTTCCAGCAATACCACTTTATATTCCCATATAGAACTGGTAAATTATACAATACCACCTATCCCATATTCTCGCTTTGTCAATCAATATCTGATCTGAACAGTCTAATCTAATACTGGGTAATACATAGTTTATATAATAATATTAATAATAATAATAATTTTACTTATTTAAAAGAGCGCTCAATCTTCAAAATAAATTTGCAAGCGCTCGAACACTAAAACCTCAATAAAACCACATTAACATACAGTATTAATAATCAATATACATGGTTATTGATCCAGCAATTATGACTACTAAACTCTATAATCATTTGTCACAACACCATCCTCCAGATCATAACATCTCCGAAACATAAAGGTCTTTAAGTTCTTTTTAAAGGACCCAACAGATGCAAACTGCTTAATGTAGTAAGGTAACCGATTATACAACCTTGGAGCCATGTGGGAGAAAGCTCAAGATACAAAGGCAGACCGGTAAGCAACCGTTGGCTCATCCAGTCTCAGATCATCATCAATATGCAAAACCATACCAGGTAGATCCTGATGTGGGAGCAACAGTTCAGCCAAGTACTTATGCTCACCAAATTTAACTCCTTTGAAAACCATAAGATAAAGCTTAAACTCAATTCTAGCTTTGATCGGCAGCCAATGCAATTCAATTAAGCTTGGTGTAGTAAGCGTTCTGGGTGGAAGACCAAAAACTAGTCGAGTAGCACGATTAAGTACTGACTGGAGTTTTTGTAGTAAATATTTAGGTTGGTTAGACCAGAGAATTACAGTAGTCAATGTGAGACAAGACTTTAGAATAAATCAATGTCAAAAGACACTGTTTGTCCAAGAATTTCCTAATAGTATATAGGTTGCGAAAGTGTGACTATTGAATCAATTTGCTTTTTAAAAACTTAAATTTTTAGTAAAAAAACACACCAAGATTTTCAACACATATAGCAGGAGGAAGTTGTGTTTCACCAATGCTAAGTGATCCAAAGTCGTTGATAATAGTCCTCCTGTTTCCGTGGATAACAATGAATTCAGTCTTCCCATCATTTAATTTCAGCTTTCTATGCACCATTTAATGGCAGACATCAAAACTGTCATTCTGTCCTTAATATCTTCAACATCATTTATCTTGACAGAGCTGAGTATCATCAGCATAAAAAATTATATGATACTCCATGGGTATGAAGAAGAGATGCTAGACTGCTTGTGTACACTGAAAACAAAATGGGACCCAACACAGAATTCTGCGGCACCCCACATTGGAGAGGAACTGGATCAACAACAACGTCACCCACCATCACTGACTGCGCTTGGCCGGACAAATATGATTTAAGCAAAGCAAGTGCTCTGTCACGAATTCCCGATTGCTGCAGATCACTCAGCAACAGCTGATGATTAACAGTGTCGAAGGCTGCAGAGAGATCCAATAAGACCAACAGAGATGTGGTGATGGGCTGGTCTATCAGAGTGAGAACTGAGCGATCTCTGCCATGCCCATAGCTTACTCTGACTGTTCCTTTTACTTATATATCTTTTAGATCTCAAGTGACGGCGTCTCTTCCGTGGATTGACCTCCCAATCTACCAAGATTGGAAGCCAAAGCGTCACATTTTTCCTTTGCCCCTCAACTTTTTCTTCATAATTGCTGAGGGGCAGAGGGCCCTGGGTAGGGCTTCGGTTTCCTGGGCGTTTCCGCACCCTCCTCAGCTCCCCGCTATGGAGTGGCTTCGGTCACCCAGGCTTTATTGTGGTCGGCAGGAAGGGTTCTGTGGGGGTTCTCGGTTATGGCCTTGGCCTTGCTTGGGGCCTTGGGGCTGTTCGGCCAGGCAGCTTGGGGAACAAGAAGAAGAACAACAACAACAGAGATGAGTCACCCGTACTCATACAACATCCTATTACCAGATCATTGCGAACCCTGCAAAGTGCGGTACCAGTGGAGTAATGCTTCCTATCACCTACCTATGTTCACCTATGTGGAGTTCGCCACTCTTGCTAGTGGCACCGAAGAGCGCATCGCCCTTCGTTGTTGTTTGAGAATTGGTGCAGCAGACTATTCGAAGAGGTGGAGCGCACCCTTGTGAAGATGGGCTCGTCTGGCACTTTTTGTAGTTCGACATCGAGAGCTCTCTTGAAGCTATCTAACGAGACACCTCTCATGTCTCTCACTCGCCGCGGGAGTTTGTTGAAGAGACGTGCTCCTCTATGTGATAACCAGCCCTCTCGCAGAGAGCCCACATCCCCCCGATTTATCATCTTGGGGAGCTTGCATTCCCAGCCTCTCCTATTATTGAATTTCATTGCTATTGGTGTATGTAGATTTGGTACAATACCCTCTGCGATTTTCCACGTATATATTATTAAGTATCGTTCCCTTCTACGTTCCAACGAATATAGTTTGAGTGATTTTAAGCGATCCCAATAGTGTAACTGTTTTACTGAGTTTATATGCGAGGTGAAGTTCCTTTGTACACTTTCTAAGTAATTAATTTCACCTAATTTGTATGGGGATGTTAATACGTTACAGTATTCTAGCCGCGGTAGCACCAGGGATTTGAAGAGTGTTATCATAGGCAATTCACCGCGAGTTCTAATTGTTCGTAGAATCCAACCTGTTAGCCGTTTCGCAGCTGCAACTTTGACCAGGTTATGTTCTTTGAATCCCATATTTTCAGACATTATCACCCCAAAGTCTTTCACATTGTCTTTACGTTCTATTATGCGATTGGATTCTGTTATGGAACTTGTGCTCTCTTTAACGAAATCCTTATCTCCGTATCGTATTAATTGAAATATGTCTTCATTAAATTGCATGTTATTTTCCCTGGTCCACTGGAACACCTTATTTATGTCTTCCTGTGCCTTTACTATCATACTCAGTTTCGTGTCATCCGCAAAGGAGGATACTGTACAGTCGGCCCCGCAAGGGTGCGCAATAAAAGGGTGCGATTCTCCAACCGTGCGGTGCTTATAATCCAAGGGTGCGAAAAAAGCAAAGCGTGCGGAACTGGATGCGCATTTGTCGGGCGGCCATGTTTGTGACGTCAGAGCGCGCGAGATGACTCAGTGACCCGTGTGTAAGCGTACCCTGACGCAACCTTGCAATTCTCTTCCGCATTCTTTGTGAACAATGGACCCTCCAGCCCCTCCACCACCCCAGCCACCTGCTGCCCCTAACCCACCGCCCAGGGCGATCGTGTTACCCACCAAAACAAAAGTGAAAGTTCTTGATTTAGAACAGAAACAGTTACTAGACATGTATATTTCTATACTGTACAGGTATTCTTTCCTTAGTTCATGTTTTTCAGGGGTTATTGGGCGAAAAAAGGGTAAGTTTGAAGAGTCCCCGGCCAGAGTAGACGAGTTAGCGGCGGAAAATGTGGCACTCAAGGCTCAGCTTAAGGAATATGAGGGCCACCTGAGTGAGGAAGTCAAAGGAATTAGTGAGGTAAAAAATTAGTGGACAAGGGTAGAGAGTGCCACGATGGTAGCCCTTGAAGAAATTGTGAAGGAGCAGAAGGAAGAGAGAGAAAAGGAAAAGAAAGAGTTTGAAAAAAATGTAGTGCACGTTTTAAAGAAGAAAGAGAAGGTAGTGAGAGAGACAATAGATAGAGGTAAGTGTGTAGTTATCTTTGGATATGTGGAAGAGCACCTGGCAGATATGAAGGTAAGAAAGGAAAGGGATGTTGTGAAAGTCAAGGGGATACTGGATTACTTAGACGAGGGTTATGGATGGGTAAAAGAATTGGAGGAGGTGAGAAGGTTAGGAAAATATAAGAAGGGCGAGATGAGACCACTAAGAGTGGAACTAAAGTTTAGATCAACAGCAGAAGCAGTAGCCAATGTGAGCTGAAAATTAAATTCGACAGAGCTGAATCATATAAGGGTAAAAAAGGACCTAAGTGTAGAAGAACGAGAACAGTTAAGGGAACTCCATGCTAAGGCTGATGAAGAGAATGGAAAGTTGTCTGAAGAGCAAAAGAAGAATTTTTTTGGAGAATAAGGGAAGGGCAAGTAAGGAAGTGGTACATCAGGAGCCACCAAGAACCGAAAGTAAGAGGAGTGATAGGGAAAGAGACAGAGAGACAAGTACGAAGTCAAAGCAAGGAGACGGAGCGAGAGATAATGCAGGGAGCAGGGGACCGGAGAGAGAGTCAGGATGTGGTGGAGGTGGAACAGAGGGAGAGAGAGGGGGAGGGAGGAGAATAGAATTAGCAGGGGAGGTGGAACTGGGTCAGGGAAGGGATGGAGGAGGAGGTGAACCTGGTAGGAGGCAGAGAGGGAAGAGAAACAAGGAGGTGGATTCAAATATACTGTGCTACTACACTAATATAGATGGAATAAACAGTAAAAAGGTAGAGTTAGATGATATATTAAGAAAAGATCAACCACAGATAGTCTGTTTGACGGAGACTAAGCTGAACCAGGACTTTGACAGCAACATAGTGTTTAGTGAAGGATATAATATATGGAGATATGATAGGAAGGGTAAAAGGGGAGGTGGAGTGGCAGAATTAGTTAAGAACCCTATGACAGCAAAGCACGTGGAGTTAAATAATGACAAGGCAGAAATAATGGCAGTTGAACTCAATGATATAGAAGGAAAAAAGCTAGACATAGCAGTAGCTTACATGCCACCAAAGACCAGAGCATGGAGGGAGTTGGAGTTTGAGGAGATGGTAGAGGATATGATTCAGTCGTTGAGAAGATTGCTTTTAAGGAAGAATCGATTGATCTTGGTAGGAGATTTCAACTGTAGTGAGGTTGATTGGGAATCGGGAGATGCAGGGCCAAATCAGAGATCTTGGGGAAGTCGGCTAGTGGAGTTGGTTACGGAAAATGTACTTGCACATGTGAAGGAAAATACAAGAATGAGGGGTAATAACGAACCTTCTAAACTCGATCTGAATTTTACAAAAGATCCTCACGAAATTAGTGATATAAACTATCTATGTCCTGTAGGTAAAAGTGATCACCTATTACTAAAATGGAAGTTGACCTCGAGTAATGCCAATAGATTAGACAATAGCTACATAAATGACAGATTAAATTATAGTAAAGCTGATTATGTATCCTTGAAAAGATATTTAGAGGGAGTAGATTGGGATCTTATTTTTAAGGAACAGGACGTACAAGGTAAATATAGTAGATTCCTCGAAATTTATAGAGTAGGAACCAATCTGTTTGTCCCAAGATATAAAACTGGAAATTTTACTAAGCAGAAAGATTGGTTTAATTTGAAATGCAAGAGCTTTGGGTAGGCGTGATGCAGCTTGGGCTAGATTAAGAAGAAGGAACACTGAGAGAAATCGGAATAAATATAAACAGGAGAGGAATAGATATGTTAACATAATTAGGCAAGTTAAAATGAACTATGAGAAGAACATAGTAAATAAATGTGAAAGTGACCCTAGATTATTTTATAAATATATAAACAGTAAGTTGAAGGTAAAGAAACAAATTACTAAATTAAGAGTTGATGCTAGGACGTATGAAAATTTATCGGACATGTGTGAGGTAATGAATAACAAATTGGGGTCAGTTTTTACTAGAGAGGAAGGTTTTGACGAACCACAGGCGGGAGTACTGGAGAGTGGTCTTAGTAAGATTGAAATAACTAGAGATGAGCTGTTATCTGCGATGAGAGGACTTGAAGTAAGGAAAGCTATGGAACCGGATGAAGTGTCTGCCTGGGTTTTAAAGGAGTGTGCAGAGCAATTAGTGGAGCCAGTGAGGGACATAATTCAAGCTTCCTTAGATAAAGGACAGGTTCCTGTTGAATGGAAAAGAGCTAATATAATTCCGATATACAAGAATGGAAATCCTGAGGACCCTCTAAACTATAGACCAGTTTCACTTACTAGTATTGTATGCAAGATTTGTGAAAAGCTAATTAGGAAGAGATGGATGAAAATGTTGGAGAGAAAAGATAATAACTCCAAAGCAATTTGGATTCAGAGAAGGGACATCTTGTGTTACCAGTTTGCTATGTTATTACAGTAGGGTGATAGATGTACTCCAAGAAAGAGGCGGATGGGTGGACTGCGTCTACTTAGACCTTTCCAAAGCATTCGATAAGGTACCACATAAGAGATTGTTATCTAAGCTTGAGACGCTAGGATGTGTCAGGGGGAGTTTGCTGAAATGGATGGAGAGCTATCTAACAGATAGGGAAATGAGGACCAACATTAGAGGAACTTACTCATCGTGGCGGAAATTTGAGAGTGGTGTGCCGCAGGGATCTGTGTTGGCACCTCTCATGTTCCTTATGTACGTGAATGACCTGCCGATAGGCATAAATTCCTACATGTCAATGTTTGCAGACAACGTAAAAATTATGAGACAAATAACAAATAAAAGTAGTTGTGAGGAGCTGCAAGGGGATTTAGATAAAATATATGAATGGAGCACCAAGTGGAAAATGAAATTTAATATAAGTAAATGCCATGTGTTAAATATGGGAAGAAGTGTGAATAGACCAAATTGGGAGTACAGGATGGGAGATAATATAATTAGCAAGGTCGAAAAAGAAAAGGATTTAGGGTTGATTATACAAGATAATTTGTCGCCAGAGAAACATATTAACAAGCTCTTTAGCGGAATGTATGCAATGGCCGGGAATATGAAAGTTGCTCTGAACTACTTGGATGAGACCATGGTAGCGAAAATTATGAAGAGTATGATTAGACCAAGATTGGAGTATGCAGCAGTGGTGTGGTCCCCACATCTAAAGAAGCATATTCACAAGTTAGAAAGAATCCAGAGAGCAGTTACTAGATTGGTTCCAAGTCTCAGAGAACTGCCATATGAAGGGAGGCTAGACAAATTAAATCTACCAAGTTAAAAGAGAGGAGAGAGAGGGGAGACATGATAATGATGTACAAATGCACCCGGGGGCTGGAGAGGCTGGATAGGGAGGATATGTTAATTATGGATACAGGAATAACTAGAGGCCACAGCTACAAAGTAAAAAGACCTACCTGCAAGAACGATATCAGGAAGTTTAGCTTCCCCTATAGATGTATTGACAAATGGAATGGGCTGGAGGAGGAGGTGGTAGGGGCAAGGAACATCCATATTTTCAAGAAAAAATTGGATAAAAAGTAGACAGAGACGGGACAACACGAGCTTAGCTCAACTCCTGTAAACTACAATTAGGTAAATACATAGTGAATTTCCCATAGATTCTTAAGCTCCAAGGGTGCGTTTTACAAGGGTGCGCGCATGTCTCGGACTAAGGTAACCGCACCCTTGTGGGGCCCACTGTACGGTCTTGTGTTGGCATCTATGTCACTTATTAGAATGAGGAAAAGAAGGGGCGCTAGTACTGTTCCTTGGGGAACTGAGCTTTTGACGTCTGAAGGCTCAGATGTTACTTGGCTTACTGCTACTGATTGTTTTCGGTTCACGAGGAAGTTGTATATCCACCTTCCGATTTTACTTGTTATCACTTTTGCTTTAAGTTTGTGTGCAATAATACCGTGATCACATTTATCAAATGCCTTAGCAAAATCGGTGTAGATGACGTCCAAGTTTTTCTTTTCTTCTAGGGATTTAAGAATTCTGTCGTAGTGTTCCAATAGTTGCGAGAGACACGATCTTCCTGCTCTGAACCCATGTTGACCAGTGTTGTGTAGTTCATTTTTTTCCATAAATGTTGAGATTTTGCCTCGCAGGACTCGCTCGAAAATTTTAATGATGTGGGAAGTCAGAGCTACTGGGCGATAGTTTTTTGGTAGTGCTTTACTCCCTCCTTTATGCAAAGGGGCAATTATTGCGTTTTCAAACTATCCGGTATTTCTCCAGTGTCTAGACTCCTCCACATTATAGCCAGGGGTTTTAAGAGGTTTTCCTTACATTTCTTTATTAGGATTGAACTCCACGAGTCCGGGCCTGGTGCCGAGTGGGATGGCATGTTGGCGATGGCTTCTGCTATATCTTTTGGTCCAAAATTAATGTCCAGAATCTGGGGAGTTTCCGTGGGGGGATTATTCATGAAAAATTCATTTTGGTCTCGGATTGCTTTTGTTTCATCAGGCTTATTGAAGGCTTTTTCATACTGTAGACGTAATAGTTCACTAATTTCCTTTTTGTCCCCTGTGAATGACCCATCATCTTTACTTAGTGGGCCGATGTTTGATGTGGTTTTAGTTTTATGTTTAGCATATGAAAAGAAGTACTTGGAGTTTTCCTTTATGCTTGCAATAGATTTGCTCTCCTCTTCTATTTGTTGTAGCTCATAGGAGATTCTTAGTCGTTGTTCAATTTCCACAATTTCTCTATCTATTTGGATCTTTTGTCTTTCCTGTAGACTTTGTTGTGTGCGTCTTTGTGTTAGTAATTTTCTTCTTCTGTACAGCTTCCTTCTTTCCCGTTCTTGTTTGCTTCTTCGTCTTGTTTGTCTTTCTGGTATGTGGTGGCTACAGATTTGGGTCATGGTTTCCGTTAATAGGACTAGGCATTCTGGTGGTGTCCAGTTGTTCATTAAATCTTCCCAGTCTATTTCCTCCATTTCTTCGTTTTTTTTTTGTTTTTTTTTGTTTTTTTCTATGTGATTGAGGGAGGCAAAAGGCATAACTGCCTATAGCGAGTGCCTCCCCCATAGTTGAAAGAGTGACAGGGCCAAAATCAAGGGACGTTCGACCCAAAATGCCTGGACACACGGAGTTTGAAGCAATTTAAGTCATAGGAAGAGGGAAAGACTGATTCTGGGAGAGAGTTCCAGAGCTCAGATGTTGAGTAGATGAAAGTTTGAGAGTAACGTTTCACTCTTGGGTTGGAGAGTTGCACAGAGTAGGGGTGGGATTGAGTTGCAAGACGGGTACCACGTGCCCTACGTAAAGGAGGTGGTATGCACTGGGATAGCTCTGAGGAACACTGATTATTATAGTAGCGATAGAATAGCGAGAGAGATGCAACATTGCGGCGGAGAGAGAGAGATTGCAGAGAGTTGGTGAGTGGACGGGAGTTAATGATACGAAAGGCCTTCCTTTCAACTTTGTCTAGGAGAGCGGTGTGAGAGGAACCTCCCCACACATGTGAACAATACTCAATACAAGGGCGCACTATGCAAGAAGCTGTGCAGGGGAAAAGAACCCCCTAAGGCGGTTGAGCACACCCAGCTTCTGGGAGGCTGCCTTAGTAAGACTGGTAATATGGTCCTTCCAAATGAGAGCAGAAGAAAAAGAGACACCAAGAATATTGAGAGAAGATGAAGGGTTGATTTTTGTATTGTTGAAGAATAAGGGATAGTCCGCTGGGAGATCCTGACGGGTAGATAGATGGAGAAATTGTGTTTTGGAAGCATTAAAGTTAACAAGGTTTTCTCTGCCCCAATTGGAAATAGTATTTAGATCAGAATTTAAGAGTTCTATGGCTTCATTACGTTTGTCGTTGAGGGATTGCTGGCTGGGGCGTTCTGAAAAACTAATGGAGTAGTGTAAGGTTGAGTCGTCTGCGTATGAATGGATGGGAATTAAGGTACAGTTAAGGAGATCATTTATAAAAATTAGAAAGAGAATAAGAGATAGGACAGAGCCCTGAGGAACACCGGAGTTTATAGGGTGAGGAAGTGAACAATGGCCGTCCACAACCGCAGCTATGGAACGGCCGGAAAGGAAATTAGAGACAAAGGCACAGATGGAGGGATAGAAACCGAAGGAGGGTAGTTTAGAAATTAAAGATTTATGCCAGACTCTATCGAAGGCTTTCGATATGTCTAGTGCAATAGAAAAAGTCTCACCGAAGTCCCGAAAGGAGGATGACCAAGAGTTAGTAAGATATGAAAGAAGATCACCAGTAGAGCGACCCTTAAGGAAGCCATACTGGCGATCTGAGAGCAGATTATGAGAAGAGAAATGCTTACCTCTTCCCACCTAATATTTTTACTATTGAAGTTAAATTTGCTGAATGGACCAGTTTTTGGTCTAGTTTCTGAGGTGTTCTGTACACATGCTAGGGTTGTTTTGATCTCAATTAATTTATGATCTGAGTATGTTGTGTCCGATATGTTAACACTGTGTACTAAGTTGTCATTATTAGTGAAGACAAGGTCTAAGATATTGTTTTCACGTGTGGGTTCGGTAATATGCTGGTTATGACTAAAAAAGTCGCAAAGATTAAATAGCTCTCTTGCATTTGCTTCTCTGGCGTTATCGACACTACTTGGTCTTCTAGTTGCCTCCATTTGATGTTTGGAAGGTTAGAATCTCCTAACCACATAATATTTGGTGTCGGGTTTCCCAGGGCTTCCACTTCTGATTTTATCATGTTGAGCTGGGTTTTGAATTCTTCTAAGGAAGAGTCAGGAGGTCTGTATGTAACAATAACTGCTAGGTTTAGGGATTCTATTTTAACTCCAAGTATTTCTACTACTTCGTTACTGTTATTTAGAAATTCAGTAGATATCAGCGAGTCATGAATGTACAAGGCTACACCTCCACGAGTTCTATGCGTTCTGTCCGCCCTATGTAGGTTATAACCAGGAATCCATACTTCACTATCTGCCTGATCCTTAACCCTTGGGATCCGGGGGGCCTCATATGAAGTTTGGTATTTTCAAACTTCATAATTCAGTAGCTACTGATTGAGACCACCTAGAGCAGTAAATTTTTTTGCAAATTGTAGAAAGTTTTCTTGTCTGTAGACTGCCGTTGAGATGACATCGCTTCGTTGCGTGGTTGCCGAGTTCTGATGATTATATCGGCGACTTTTTAGCCGTGCATTTTGCCTCATATGAGGCCTCCCGGATTCCAAAGGTTAATGTGGGTTTCTGTGAGAGCCGCAAATATAGTGTTTCCTTCTTCTAGCAGGCCCCTAATAAATGGTACTTTGTTTGTGGTTCTATTTTAAAGACCTTGGATGTTTGCAAACAAGACGGGGGAGGGACTACTATGTGTACCTAGCAGTCCTCGGGGGATATTTGGTGTTGTTCGTAGAGCACATCCTTGTGCCACGCTCGGGAGGACAGGAGGTACTCTAGCTGGGCTATTTGTTCTTCCAATTCTCGCACTTTGTTCATCTTGTTCTGCCATTTCCCATAGTGTCTTCTTCCTCTGTCTCGTCCTCGCAAAACTGGAGAGTTTTTTTGGTTAGCATTTGTGTTATTTCTGGCTATCCTCCAAGTCCCCCTAATATGGAAATCTGAGCATTTGTTATCATAGCATTTCTTACTCTCTAGTGATGACTGGCAGAGGGGTGGGTAGTTGTATTTGCAGTTTTCACCAAATCTGCATTTGCCATCTCTAATCATATTGTTGCAAATTTTGGGGTGCTCAAATCTGCATTTTACTCCATTAAGTTCACCTTTTTGTCCAAAGTGGCACATTCTTTTCAGGTGATATCTGCATACAGGTGAAGCTGTATTGGTTGTGGTTGGGGCACCCTGTACTGCCATGGTTGTGGTAGATGGCAGTTGGTTTTGATTTTGAGGGCTATCCCCTTCATTCCTCTTACGATGTTGTTGCTCGGGGGAGTTGGGTACAAAATAAAGTCCTGTCTGGGTGGTGGTTTGGGGTGACATAAGGGTCTCGGTTGGGCAGATAGAGGGTGGATAGGGCAGAGGTGGCTGAGAGGTAACTTGTGGGGGAGTGGTTGGTTGTGAAGGGCAATGTGGGGGCAATTGAGGTTGAGAGTCACGTGGGGTGGTGTGAGGTTAAGAGTTACGTGGGGGTGTAGGGGGCTGAGAGTTATGGGTATTTGTGCGTGAGGGAGTGTGTGTGCACATAGGTGACAGTGTATCACTGTAGTGGGACAGCCAGTAACAAAGATCTTCTATGAATCGCGAGTGTGATGTTAAATTTGTTGGGGACTATAGGCAGATTAAAGGTAGGGAATGATCTTGTTTGCCTCTAACACTGGTAATAGTTGGTCGAGGATAGCACATTCTATAATCTTTGAAAGGAATGACAAGTTGGAGACAGGGCGGTAGTTTGACAAGTTCTGCATATCAAGGCCTGATTACTCAAGAAGATAGCTGATTTCTCAGACTGGGGAAATTTACCCTCGGAGAACGATTAATTAAAGATTCCACAAACAAGATCGGCTGCATATTCACAAACATCCTGCAACCTTGATATATTAAGAGGATCAAGATGGCAAAAGGTCTTCTTAGAATTCTTGATATAGCAGAAAATCTCGCTAACCTCAATTGATTGGAAGGTAGAAATCGTCAAAGAATTAATATGATAAGTCTGCAACCTGACAGAGAACTCGTCTGGCACATCACACATATTTAATTAATCCTGTATGCCGGATACCTTGGAACTGAAGGAGGCGGAATCAGAGGCAAGCCGCATATCACAATCACAATCTGTTGTAGGTTTGGGAGATGCACACTTTTTTCCAAGTTTCTAATGATGTTGTAGTTTCCTCTGGTCACCACCACAGGACACAATCTTGGAACCATAATAATCAATCTTGCGCTGTTCGACAGCTAAGACAACAGCACTTCTAGTATTCACATATTGAGCACGAGCTTCATCAGTCCGCTTAACACGCCAGTCCCATTCAGCCTTCCTATGATATCGCCGGAGAGATACGATGGATGAATCATGCCAAGGGCTATCATCCTGTACAATGATTCACTTTTCAATCTCAGGGCAATGTAGAGCAAAAATGTAGCCAAGCAGCTGATTATGTAATGCAACCAATTAAGCAGTGGAGAAATAAGACAAATCTATTGTATTAAGAGAAGTATAGACCTCCTTCGATAATTTTGCATGATTGACAGGTGCATAGTTTCTGAATTTAATAATCTTATTGTAATAAGGTGGTCTTGGGGCATTAAAGCTAAAAAGTGACCAGGGCATGATCAGACAACACCGGATCAACGATGTCAACCTTTACATCCACAATACGATCACAATCAGAGGGAGACATGACCAGGTCCAAAGTATGGCCTGAGACATGTGTTGGAGCAGTGACATCATTAACAAAATTGTTGCCATCAATCAACTCTAAAAATTCAGTTGAATAGGGCTTGAGGGACGGATGATCTACCCAGAAAATAAAATCACCACATATCAGCTACGACCCGTACTTAACAATGAAGGCCTCCAAGAATTTGCCAAACTCGTCGATACAAATTCTATCTGACACAGGGTGAGGAGGGCGATAATCCACCACGATTCTAATCACCTACAGCACATCATGACTGGTTTGTAAAGCATTCACATAGTAAAGGTAAGATAGTATCATACTGTAGTAGAGTAGGATTAAATTGAGTGAAATATACTATAGAGTTGCATAACAAACAAACCATGTTGCTATGGCCTTGGCCTTGCTCAGGGCCTTGGGGCTGTTCGGCCAGGCAGCTTGGGGAACAACAACAACAAACAAACAAACCAAAACCAGAAACCGCACAATATAAAGACAAACAAACTTATAAAAATCACTATGTGGAAACAACACATTGAAGATCTAGCAAAACAATATTATGAAATTAATAACAAATAGTAGTCACATATAAAAATTCTTGGAACTAGACTAAGCTATTCAATGAGTTAACCTAATCCGTCACCAAACAATAATATTTGTGCACAGTATAACAAATGATGGCCTAAGAATGTCTAACATCTTACCGCTTCCTTGCCCATCTTTCCTCCCTCCTCGTCTTCGTCTTCATCTTCTTCGCACTCTATCCTCTTCTTGCGGCTGAATTCTGGCAGGGTGTCGTCCAGAATCTTGAGTTCTCGCTGGGTGAAGATCCAGTCCAAACACTTGCGCACTCCCATCATAACAACCAACTGGGGGAGGGGTACAGAGGTTATAGGAGGTTAAGGTATTGGAATAGGAAAATTATTTAGGAAATATCAACATACAGTAGGCTACAGTGATAAGAGTATTACTCAACATCTTTGAATCATTATCATCATCATCTCATACACCTTGGGAAACCACAGTTGAAGGATGGCCATTGCATGCTTTGTGTTCATACCACAATGCTGCTTCCACTACATAGAAGTTTTCTTCAATGAAGACTAAAACAATACAATTTCTCTTATTTTCAACACTTCTAAATTTTCCCACTTCATCAATCCGTTCCCTATGATTTTTCTTGTTTCATCTACTTCATATATATTTTTCTTACTTCACCCATTACCCATTATCACTTAATGTAGGTGATGGAGGAAAAAATTAGTAAAATAAAAAATAAAACTTAAGTAACTGACGTATAATAACTAACCATGAGAGGGAAGAGGATGGAAGTCTGCTTGAAGGACTTTATGACCCAGAGTAGAACCAAACAAGCCATCTGAATGGCAGTGAACAGGTGAACCTTCTTGAGAGGAACCTGTTGCGGAGAAGGTAGAGACGAGCAATTATGACAGACTGCAATGATAACTAGCGCTCGGATCACATTATGACACTGCAATTACAGCACCAGCGACATTATATTTTTTTGTACACAAACCGTTACTACATAAAAGTATACAGGGCTGTTCGGCCAGGCAGCCTAGGGAACGACAAAAACATAAAAGTATATTTATCGTTGAAGTAAAAATGTTATGTGAATTAATGCACTACTGTATTTTATTATTAACATAACCAAGTCTTAGAATACAATTATGGTTTATATTTTATTAAGCACCAGTTGTGAGCCAACTAGAGGCTGCATTTTTTAATAACAATAATAAAAACTATTTGCACATTTTTAGCTGATGGTAAATTGTCAAGTCCCCATCTTGATTACGAAGATTCTTCACGAAGATTTTGTAGCGAAATATGTTATGAGACCACAGTGTTACTATGATGCAGACATAGTACAGTAGTATCATATTTTTCAATTAATTATGGAGAAATCAACTACATTGGGATTGAATTTTCCACCAGGTGAAAAAAAGGTCAATACACCACAGTCCACCCCCTTACCTGTCTGAGGAAGGTGTAGTCTGGCTGGTACTTGATGGGCATGAACATAATGAGGATACGGTCGAAGAACTGGATGCCCTTGAGTGCGGCAATACCCATGTACAGGAAGACGCCGAACAGCACAGCCATGGGGATCTTACGCAGGATGGGGGTCATCACCACAGACAGACCGATAAAGATGAAGATGGCGATGTGGGTCAGACGATTCTCCCTGTAGGTTATAAAGCATAGGCCATAATAATAAAAACTATTTGTCATAAGCCTACTGGGCAGAAGCCCTCATATGGCTGGAAGCATAGGCCATTTAGCTCTACAGTAAGTGTGGAGGTAATTAAGTTAATCATTATTATTATAGGAAGGGAAGCGAGTGGTGGAATGATATGGTGATAAAGGCAGTTAAGGAGAAAAGACAGTGCTTTGAGAGGGTTTTACAGGATGGTAGTGTTGAGGAATCGGAGAGGTATGGGGAGAGGCAAAACGGAAGATTAGAGAAGCAAAGAAAATTGCAAATGAAATGTGGGGTCAAAGGTTGAGTGAGAAATTTTTAAGGAATAAAAGAAGATGTTCTGGAAGGAGGTAAATAGAGTAAGGAAAGGAGGACAAAATAGGGAAGAGTCTGATGATGATGATGCAGTTTTTACCACCATACACCCCCTGCTGAATAGCTGGGCTAGGGTGGGTGCCCTGATGAATCAGGGACTTAGTGAATAGTAGCCACAGATTGCTAGACCGCACCGTTCACCAACAGCACTGACATCTGCCAATAGCTCACTGGCTGGCCCGAGGCTCGAACCGCCAACCTCACGGTTAGCAGGCGAGAGCTCTACCAACCGAGCTACGGTCTGTGAAAGATGCAAATGGAGAGTTACTAGTGGAAGGAGTGCAAGTGAGGAAAAGATATGCGGAGTATTTTAAATCTTTGCTAACTGTAAGAGATGGAAGGGAGGCAGTGTTTGAAAGAGTGGTTGTTGTTGTTGTTGCTGTTTCCCAGGCTGCCTGGCCGAACAGCCTCAAGGCCCCGAGCAAGGCCATAACCGAGAGCCCCCACAGAACCCTCCCTGCCTACCACAATAAAGCCTGGGTGACCGAAGCCACTCGATGGCGGGGAGCTGAGGAGGGTGCGGAAACGCCCGGGAAACCAAAGCCCCACCCAGGGCCCTGTGCCCCTCAGCAATTATGAAAAGAAAGCTGAGGGGAAAAGGAAATATATGACGCTTTGGCTTCCAATTTGCCAACCTCTATGTTGGCAGATTGGGCGGTCAATCCACGGAAGAGACGCCCATCACTTAAGATCTAGAAAATATATAAGAATAAGGAACAGTCAGAGTGAGAATTGCCCTGGCAACCCCAAACAAACTTCCGGAAGCACATCCATACTCATATCACTCACCGTTCCATCCACTCACTCATAGACAACACGCAGCTGCAAGCACGACCTCCCAAAATCCATCCTTCTGAATCCTCCGTTCCTCGCGAGGACAGAGTCCACCTGGCCAGGCTGAGATGCGGACACCATCCAGCTTTTCTGAGCTATCAGAAGAGACTGGATGACTCCGTCGTCGACACCTGCCCGGGTTGTAACACAGCACCCCATACCATAAAACACATCATAGAAGACTGCATTTCACACAACCACTTACATACAAACATACATACATCAAATTTTAAGACTGAGTGTTCCACACATCAGTGCAGTTTCAGTCTCTTGTCCTAATGGCGGCGTTCCAGGCAACCCTGTTAAGGGCCGCTTCACTTGTCAAGTTCTTGGATTTGAGATCGGCGCGTATAGTCCGATCCCAGGTCTTCCTCGGTCCACCCCTTGGTGCAGCTCCCTCCACAATCACAGACCTGCATTTTTTCACCCAATTTTGTTCATCCATTCTCTCCACATGTCCATACCATCCCAGTCTACTTGTACGCATCACCTCGCTAATACTCTTTTATACCTAAACGTCTCCTCAGCTCAACATTTGTTATTCTATCCTGTAGCCTGGCCCCACACATCCATCTGACCATTCTCATCTCATTACGCTCCATTCTGTTGACATCCTCTACTTTAACGGCCCATGTTTCTGAGGCATACGTCATTGCACTTCTAACACATGAGGCATACACCTTTCCCTTCAGGGGGAGAGGCATCCTTTTCATGGTCAGGATTGGCATCAATTCTCTGAACTTCCCCCAGCCACACCTAATTCTAGCAACAGTGGCAGCCTCGGCCCCACCACCGGCAGAGATGGTATCTCCTAGGTAACAAAACTTGTTCACCAGCTCCAAAGACTCATTTCCAAAATTCACAGCCACAGGATCATCACTTAACACAAGCTCGCCTTTGCACACTACGCACTCAAATTTCTCTATTTCTGACTTATCCTTCGGCAGGGGTCCCTTTATTCTACTACAGCGCTTACTCCCATGGTGTACCCAACATCGACAGATGCTACATTGAATTGAGTTAACGCCCATTCCCTTTCCACACACTGCACATGGGTATGCACCGCTCTTTTCCACATTGCCTCGTCTCAATCTACAATGCATAACCTTGGTTTTGTTAATATTGACTCTTAAACCCTTGCTCGCCATGCCCTCTCTCCACTCTCTGAATTTGGCCTCAGCATCCTGCATACTGTCAGCTATTAGGACTAAATCGTCTGCATAAAACAGTTCCAACGGGAGTCCGCCTCTAAAAACTCTAGACAGCGCCTCCAAGACCATAATAAAGAGGAGGGGGGCTTAACACTGAACCCTGATGGACTGCCAACAACACAATTTACACTATTTGAGAGCTCTGTGGGAAAGCCCGACCGTGGCCATGGCCTTCCTTAAGGACTCGGGGCTGTTCGGCCAGGCAGCTTAGGGAACAACAACAACAACAGTCAGAGTAAGCTATGGGTATGGCGGAGAGTGCTCAGTTCTCACTCTGATAGACCAGCCCATCACCATGAAAGAGTGGTTGTTGTTGTTGTTGTTCCCCAAGCTGCCTGGCCGAACAGCCCCAAGGCCCCGAGCAAGGCCAAGGCCATAACTGAGCGCCCCCACAGAACCCTCTCTGCCTACCACAATAAAGCCTGGGTGACCGAAGCCACTCCATGGCGGGGAGCTGAGGAGGGTGCGGAAACGCCCGGGAAACCAAAGTCCCACCCAGGGCCCAGTGCCCCTCAGCAATTATTGAAAGAGTGGTTGATGGAGATAGTTTATCCAGGCCACCCAGGTGGTCAGGGAATGAATGAAAAGATTGGAAAACATGAGGTAAAAGAAGCAGTGAGACAAATGAGAGTGGGAAAAGCAGAAGGTAAGCTGTGGAGTGTATTAAGAAGGGTGGAGATGTGATAATAGATTGGCTGGTGAGATTATTCAAAGTGTGCTTTGTTGTGTCAATGGTACCAATAGACGGGAGGAGTGCATCTATTGTGCCGTTGTACAAGGGGAAGGGAGACCAACAGGAGTGTTCAAGTTATAGAGGTATTAGTTTATTATCAGTGGTTGGAAAGTTGTATGGCAGGGTGTTGATAAAGAGGATAATAAAGGGTACAGAAGGTGCAATATGAGAAGAGCAGTGCAGTTTTAGGAGGGGAAGAGGGTGTGTGGTTCAGATGTTTGCAGTAAGACAGCTATGCGAGACGTATTTAGAGAAGCATAAGGAGATATTTTGGGCTTTTATGGATTTGGAAAAAGCGTATGATCATGTGGATCGAGAAGCAATGTGGAAGGTGCTAAGGATTTATGAAATTGGAGGAAATTTGTTAAGAGCAGTCAAGAGTTTTTATGAAGAGAGCAGAGCGTGTTCGAGTAGGAAATAATGAGTTGAGAGAGTGGTTTCAGGTGAATGTAGGTCTGTGACAGGGTTGTGTAATGTCACCATGGCTGTTTTATGAATATATGGATGGTGTGGTGAGGGAGGTGAAAATGAGAACTATGGGTGAAGGAAAGAAAGTTTTCGGAGCAATGGGAAGTACAGTAAACCCTCGCTATCTCGGACTAATTGGGGGGAGACCCAGTCCGAGATGACCAAAAATCCGAGATGTCCGAAGTCCGACTTATGTCCGACTTAAGAGAGGGAAAATTCCGAATTAGAAGAGGAAAGTCCATGTCGCCAGAGATATTGAGATTTTTTTTTTTTTTTTTTTTTTATATATCTATTTAATGCATCTATCTCCCTTATACATATATATAAAACTGTCTTATTTGGTATTTTTTTAATCTATGAATCAATTCTAATACGATGGAATTGAAAACAATATTACCCTTCTAACACACAAATAATAAAATTAAAAAAGAGAGTAAATAAAAATGTCTCCTTTGTCTTTCAGAAACATAAGTCGTCTGTATATGTTAGTATTTTATCGCTCGCTCGCCCCTAGCCACTCTCTCTCTATCTATTTATCTCTCTAATGCATCTAACTAACTCCCTTATACATTAACATAACTATGTCTTATTTGGACTTTTTGTAATCTATAAATAATTTCTAATGCGATGGAATTGAAAATAATATTATCCTTCTAGCACACAAATAATAACATGAAAAAGAGTCAATAAAAATGTCTCCTTTGTCTTTTCAGAACCAATTAAGTCTGTCTCATAATAGTTCGTGTTTATCGCTCACTCCCCCTCTGTAACTCTCTCTTTCTATCTATCTATCTCTCTAATGCATCTACGTAACTCCCTTATACATTAACATAACTACTCTATGTCTTATTTGGACTTCTTGTAATCTTTGAATCATTTCTAATGCAATGGAATTGAAAAATATAATATCGGACATTTTCCGAATACTTATATAAAGTCCCACAACGTCAGAGACTGTCGGAACGATGACGGAAATGTCCGAAATACCGAAGTGCATGTCCGAGAGGTTGTAGCCAGTCCGACTAGTACAGGTTTCCGACTTCTAGAGGTTCGAGATGGCGAGGGTTTACTGTACAGTAAACCCTCGCCATCTCGGACCTCTAGAGGTCGGAAACCTGTACTAGCCGGATTGGCTACGGCCTCTCGGACATGTACTTCCGTAATTCGGACATTTCCGTCATCGTTCCGACAGTGTCCGACGTTGTCGGATGACGCCCTCACGTCACCGGGCAATAAGGGTGAATATCCGACAAACAGAAGGGACGTCCGACGCCATCTACATCCGGGGCAAATTTTTGTTGCGTGAACTATTAGTTATATGGGATTAATTAGGTTAGGTCCGAACCATCAGGCATATACTGTACCCCTATAATGTTCGTAAACACCAAATAAAAGTCATAATAAATTGTTATAATTAATAAATGATATACAGTAAACCCCCGCTAACTATAAGGGTTGTATTTGTTATTAATATGATAAATTTCACATGGGGGGGGGGGAAAAAAAAAAAAAAAAATCCCAGCGCTTTAGGCCTAATCCCTCCCCTCCCTGTCCCAAGCCTCAACTCCGACCCTGTTACTGTGATGATGTTGATAAGCCTATCTTATTTATTATTTATCTATGTGCTGGAAGGATATTATATTTTTCAATTCCATCACATTAGAAATGATTCAAAGATTAAAAAAAGTCCAAATAAGACATAGTTATGTTAATGTATAAGGGAGTTAGGTATATGAATTAGAGAGATAGGTAGATGAATTAGAGAGATAGATAGATAGAAAGAGTGTATATCGAGGGAACAAAACAAAACAAAAAATCTATCAAACTTAAATCTTCTGTCTCTGCTCGCACGGAGGGGAGGGTTGTTGTTGTTGTTGTTGTTCCCCAGGCTGCCTGGCCGAACAGCCCCAAGGTCCCGAGCAAGGCCAAGGCCATAGAGCGCCCCCACAAAACCCTCCCTGCTTACCACTAACAAAGCCCGGGTGACCGAAGCCACTCTAAGGCAGGGAGCTGAGGAGGACGCGGAAACGCCCGGGAAACCAAAGCCCCACCCAAGGCCTTGTGCCCCTCAGCAATTATGAAGGGAAAGTTGAGGGGCAAGGGAAATATGTGACGCTTTGGCTCCCAATCTGCCAACTTTTAGGTTGGCAGTAGGGAGGTCGATCCACGGAAAAGACGCCGTCACTTGAGATCTAGAAGATATACAGTATAAGTAAAAGGAACAGTCAGAGAGGGTTGAAATATTGTGTTGACTATCTTATTTATTATTTATCTATGTGCTGGAAGGATATTATATTTTTCAATTCCATCGCATTAGAAATTATTCAAAGATTACAAAAAGTCCAAATAAGACATAGTTATGTTAATGTATAAGGGAGTTAGGTAGATATGCATTAGAGAGATAGATAGATAGAAAGAGAGATAGATAGATAGAAAGAGAGTTGCAGAGGGGGAGTGAGCGATTTTATGTGGAAAAAAGCTAAAAAATACCCTGGCAAAAAACTTCCGAACCATCGAACCATCGGTTAATCTCGGTAAAAAATGTGTAAAGTCGAGCCAAAGTGTTTGTTGTGCGGGCAAGGGGTAGTACTATGCAACCTTCATTAAAGTGAAAATTTGTTGCAAGAGTGTTCGTTGTGCAGGGGTTTACTGTACTGTATTTTGTATTACAGATTATAGGGGGCGGGTGCCCAACCCCGAAGGGGTTGAAATAGGGGAGCTATCCCCACGCCAAAGGCGGCTTTCTAGGGCCTTTCCTAGCTGATGCTGAGAGGATTGGGTTCTAGTCATGTGGTGATGGGCTGGTCTATCAGAGTGAGAGCTGAGCAATCTCTGCCATACCCATAGCTTACTCTGACTGTTCCTTTAACTTATATATTTTCTAGATCTCAAGTGACGGCATCTCTTCCGTGGATTGACCTCCCAATCTACATAGATTGGAAGCCAAAGCATCACATTTTTCCCTTGCGCCTCAACTTTCTCTTCATAATTGCTGAGGGGCACAGGGCCCTGGGTGGGGCTTTGGTTTCCCGGGTGTTTCCGCACCCTCCTCAGCTCCCCGCCATGGAGTGGCTTCGGTCACCCAGGCTTTATTGTGGTCGGCGGGGAGGGTTCTGTGGGGGCACTCGGTTATGGCCTTGGAAGTGCTCGGGGCCTTGGGGCTGTTCGGCCAGGCAGCTTGGAGAACAACAACAAATAAACACAGATAAAAAGCACAAACTCACACACATCCAGGTCACCCAGAAGACCCAGATTCTGTGTGAGTGAGGGAGACAAAAGGTAGAACTGCTTGTAGCGAGTGCCTCCCCCATAGTTGAGAGTGACAGGGCCAAAATCAAGGGACGTTCGAGCCAAAATGCCTGGACACACAGAGTTTGAAGCAATTTAAGTCCTAGGAGGAGGGAAAGACTGATTCTGGGAGAGAGTTCCAGAGCTCAGCTGTTGAATAGAAGAAAGTCTGAGAGTTATGTTTCACTCTTGGGTTGAAGAGATGCACAGAGTAGGGGTGGGATTGTGTTGCAAGACGGGTACCATGTACCCTACGTAGAGGAGGTGGTATACACTGGTAGAGCTCTAGGGAGCAATGATTATTGTAGTAGCGATAGAATAGCGAGATAAATGCAACATTGCGGCGAAGAGAGAGTTTGCAAAGAGTTGGTGAGTGGGCGGGAATTAATGATACGAAAGGCCTTCCTTACTACTTTGTCTAGGAGTGCGGTGAGAGGATCCTCCCCACACATGTGAACAATACTAAATACAAGGATGCACTGTGCCCCTGTACACAGCAAGAAGCTGTTGAGGGGTAAAGAACCCCTTAAGGAAGTTGAGCACACCCAGCTTCTGGGAGGCTGCTTTAGCAGAACTGGGAATATGGTCCTTCCAAGTGAGAGCAGAAGAAGAAGAGACACCAAGAATATTGAGAGAAGATGAAGGATTGATTTTTGTATTGTTGAAGAATAAGGGATAGTCCGCTGGGAGTTCCGGACAGGTAGATACTGTAGATGGAGAAATTGGGTTTTGGAAGCATTAAAGGCAACAAGGTTTTCTCTACCCCAATTGGAAATAGTAGTTAGATCAGAAGATAAGTGTTGTATGGCTTCATTATGTTCGTCTTTGAGAAATTGCTGGCTGGGGCGTTCTGGAAAACTAATTGAGTAGTGTAAGGTAGAGTCGTCTGCGTATGAATGGATGGGACTGGAGGTACAGTTGAGATCATTTATGAAAATTAGAAAGAGAATAGGAGATAGGACAGAGCCCTGAGGAACACCGGAGTTGATAGGATGAGGAAGTGAGCGATGGCCGTCCACAACCGCAGCTATGGAACGGCCGGAACGGAAATAAGAGACAAACGCACAGATGGTGGGATAGAAACTGAAGGAGGGTAGTTTAGAAATTAAAGATTTGTGCCAGACTCTATCGAACGCTTTCGATATGTCTAGCGCAATAGAAAAGGTCTCACCGAATTCCCGAAAGGAGGACGACCAAGACATAGTAAAATATGAAAGAACACCAGTAGAGCAACCCTTGAGGAAGCCATACTGGCGATCTGAGAGTAGATTATGAGAAGAGAAATGCTTAAGAAATTTGGAAGCAAGAATAGTTTCAAAAACTTTAGATATACAGTACAAGAGATGAGAGCAAACTTCCAGCATGAAGGGAAGACGTTAGAGGAGAGACAGAGACGAAAGAGTTTGCCTAGGCAGGGAGTCAGCACGGAAGCACAGTTTTTGAGTACAACAGGAGGAACACCGTCCGGACCGTACGCCTTCTTAGTATTAAGCCCAGAGAGGGTAGAAAGTACATCTTTGGAAGAGATTAGGATATTAGGCATAAGTAGGGGAAAGGGGGGTGGAGAGGGAGGAATAGCACGGGAATCATCTAAGGCGGAGTTTCTAGCAAAAGTTTGAGCGAAGAGTTCAGCTTTGTCAAAGGAAGAAGTGATGGTTGTGCCATCAGAGTGGAAAAGGGGAGGGAAAGACGAGGAAGAAAAATTGTTGGAGAGGTTTTTGGCTAGATGCCAGAAAGCTTGGGAAGAGCTAGAGTTGGATAGTTCAGTGCATATATTATTGATGAAAGAGTGGTTGGCAAGTCGAAGAACAGATTTGGCTTAATTCCTGGCAGAAAAGTAGGAAGAATGAGATTCTTGAGTTTTAAAGAGTCGGTACTGTTTGGATGCTTCCTCCTTGTTTTGGACAGCAGTAGAACAAGCATGAGTAAATCAAGATTTTTTTGCATTAGACTGAGAGAAAGAAATGAAATGTATGCTTCCATGCCCGATAGGATTACCTCGGTAATGCGTTCAGCACTCTCCGAGGGTCCTCCCAGAAATCATTCCATGGGAAATAAAAAAAGTACTGCCGGAGAGCCTCCCAGTCGGCAGCGCCAAAGTGCCACAAGCGCTGCCAGCTAGGAGAATCGGGTGGCCGTACTGGAGAGATAGGACCAATGACAAAGATAAGTTTATGGTCGGAGGAGCCCAAAGGAGAGCAAAAATCGACAGTATAAGAAGAAGGGTTAAAAGTTAGAAACAAGTCAAGAATGTTGGGCCGATCTCCGAGGCGATCCGGGATACGGATGGGTTGCTGAACTAACTGCTCTAGGTCATTTAGGATAGAAAAGATGTAGGCTTGTTCACCAGGTTGGTCAGTAGTGTGAGAGGAGAGCCATTGGCGGTGGTGAACGTTGAAATATCCCAAGATGGAGGTTTCTGAGAAAGGAGAAATGGATAGAATGTGTTCCACTGTAGAGTTTAGATAGCCAAAGAATTTGGGAAAGTCGGCAGAGGTAGGGGAAAGAAAGACAGCACAGAAATATTTAGTAAGAGAATCACAGGAAAATTTGAGCCATAAAGTTGAGAATTCAGAGGAGTCGAAATCGGGAACACAAGAGCAAGTGAGTTTGTTGTGCATGTATGCACAACATCCGCCTTTGGCTTTGAAACTAGGATATAGAAAGTAGGAGGATACAGAGAAGGGGCTGGTGGATGAATTCTAGTGAATAAATGAGTGAAAACGTGGTCGTTTGGGAGAGGGGATCGGGCGCCAGTTGGACTAGATAATAGTCAGTCACGCGCCTGGCCAGGGGAGCCGGTATATATGAAGGGTACACCTGGATGCGTGGTGAGCGGGCACTGTGGTGTGCTCCACTGCATGTCTGCCTGCAGAGACCGGAACGTTTCCGATAGGTCGGGGGCCGGGGGAGTGCTAGAGTGCCCTTAGTGATCTCTGGTCTCTGGGTCTTCTCCTGGGTGACCTAGATGTGTGTGAATTTGTGATTTGTGTTTTATGTTGTTATGTAGTCTCTGTTCGGGCTCTTTGTCTCAAGTCAGCCACCCCCAGCTTGGAAAAAAAATAAATAAATAAAAAAAAAATATGTGCTTGAGTATATAGATAGATAAAATACCATAGAGCAGTTGGGGGTATGTACATCTATTGCCTGACGCCGTGATTCCTGAAGGGGTGGCCACGAACGAACCGCCCCATGCACCTCTGTACCCAGTCAGTCGACGCCCCTCCTCCCAACCAGCACCGCCTTCATCCAAATACTTCCTCACTCCATCCTTCCACCTCTCCCTCTCTGTCCTTCCACCTCACTCTCGTACACCCTCTTAGTCATTTTCTCGCTTTCCATACGTTCCATATGGCCGAACCATCTCAAGTTGTTCCTTTTCACACTTTCCAGCACATCTACCTCCACACCACACCTCCTTCCATCTGTCTATCCCTCCATGTAACTCCGCACGCACTTCTCAAGTAACTCATTTCCACCGCTCTAACTCTTAGTCTGAGTCTCTTCCTGAAAGTCCAAGCTTCGCTTCCGTAAGTTAGTGTCGGGATTACCACACTGTCATGTAAGGACTTCTTCACTTCCATACTGACCACCCTATTTCTTGTTACTGCTTTCAACGTTCCTACAACCCTCTTCCCCTGTTGCACCCTCTCCCTCACTTCTTCATCCATAGTCCCAACTTTACTCAACACACTGCCCAGATACTTAAATGAGCTGACAATCTCCATAGCCTGACCGTTCAACTTCACCTCACACTCTGTGGCTTCACCCCTTTCGAAGACCATAACCTTGCTCTTCCCCGCATTTACCTTCAGATTCCGTTTTTCACACACTGTTTCACACACATTTACTAGACCCTGCAGAATATGCAGTATTCTAGAATACATAATACTCTATATTGTAGGCTTGTGCATAAACCTTTAGCTGTCTTGATAGCCTAATGCTTAGTGTGCAGAATTTTGGTGAGGGTATCCTAGGTTCGAGTCCTTGGAGTACCACATGTATTCATTACTTTCATTGATTTAATTAGTCAGGTTTATTTGTAAATTAATTGGTGGGTTGGTGAAAACAAATATGAATTACTATCCATGTCTTTTACAGTTTTTCTTTGCAATTTTAAGCATTACATTCTTCCTTCAAAATTTCTCACATTAATTCTGTGAGCATCCCATAGAAGAACAGCAACAGAAAATTATGTCTATCTATCTATTGCCTGACACCGTGATCCCCGAAGGGGTGGCCACGAACGAACCGTCCCCATGCACCTCTGTCCCCAGTCAGTCGACGCCCCTCCTCCCAACCAGCACCGCCTTCATCCATATACTTCCTCACTCCATCCTTCCACCTCTCCCTCTCTGTCCTTCCACCTCGCTCTCGTACACCCTCTTAGTCATTCTCTCGCTTTCCATACGTTCCATATGGCCGAACCATCTCAAGTTGTTGCTTTTCACACTTTCCAGCATATCTACCTCCACACCACACCTCCTTCTTACTTCCTCATTCGTCTGTCTATCCCTCCATGTAACTCCGCACGCATTTCTTAACTCGGCAAGTGCTGGAAGACTCTTAAGAGTTTCCCCGGGCGACTGCGGGAAGACTCTTAAGATCCTGGGCTAAAAAAAATCCATTTAAAACACCCCAAAAAAACTTAGAACCCTTTTTTTTTTTTTTTACCCCTGGGCCATGCCAAATATCACTCCTCCACAGCCCCCCCTCCTTCAGTTATCACCTATTTTCCCTGTTATTCCCTTATTCTGTGGTCTATTTTCGTGCTAACATTAGCGAGTTGCAAGCAGAGCGTTGTCATCACTGTTACAGAGAGAGAGAGAGAGAGAGAGAGAGAGAGAGAGAGAGAGAGAGAGAGAGAGAGAGAGAGAGAGAGAGAGAGAGAGAGAGAGAAGAGAGAGAGAGAGAGAGAGAGAGAGAGAGAGATAGAGAGAGAGAGAGAGAGAGAGAGAGAGAGAGAGAGAGAGAGAGAGAGAGAGAGAGAGAGAGAGAGAGAGAGAGAGAGAGAGAGAACAAAGGAAATCAAGCAACAACAGATCTAGTGACCCTTCTAGGCTGCTTGTCCTCCAAAACACTGAGGATCAAGTGTCCAAACAGTGGTTTAGAGTGGGTAAGGGAACATTGGAAAGGGAACTACTGCCCTAGAACTAATGTCCGTGGCAGGATTAGGAAGTTAGTAGGGGACAGATGGGTTAGTAACTGAGGGGGGGATAAAATAAAGTTATTAATTTACAAACGCAGTCAGTCGCGGGTTTGGTGCGAGATATTTGTCTAAGCGGAGTTTAAATGAATCAACGGTGCTGCAGTCTATAACGTCTCGGGGAAGCCCATTCCACAAGTTGACAACTCGATTGAAGAAGAAATTCTTAGATTCGTGGGAGTTAAAAGATTTACCAATAATTTTGCAACCGTTTCCCCGCGTGTAATTAGATTGGTCGATAGTGAAGTACTTACTACAGTTCATATTGTCGATGCCTTTGATGATTTTGAACACTTGAATTAAGTCACCTCTTAATCTGCGCTGGGTTAACCCGTCCAGCCCCGGCTAGTTTTGTAATGTTTGTTCACCAGAACCCGGCCGGTTTTCAAAAAATGGTTTTATTCCAGAAACAATAGCGAATGGGTTAGGAATGAAGGAAAAACCATGAAAAACCGCTCAAAAAGCTTAAAGAATGGTCCTACAGAGCCCCCGAATACGTATTTTACAAGAGTAAAAAATTTAGCAATTACCCCAAAAAAACAGGTTAGTGCGCGCTCACGCACGTGGACTTTTGAGAGTTTTCAACCATCGGCACGGTTGCGTGGGATACGTACACAGTTCCCATACAAATCTGAGCCCTCTTGAGTGGCTACACCTGAGGTTACGGTCGGCGCAATTAGGGTGACGCGCCAGGCGCGTCTCTGGGGCTGTGTGTTACATACATCGCCGACGCGTCAGGCGCGTCGCTGGGGCTGTACGGGTTAAAGGAAATAGATTTAATTCTCTAAGACGCTCTTCGTATGGTTTGTTCTTTAGGCTAGGTATCATTTTGGTAACTCTACGTTGAACTCGTTCTAGCTTGTTTATATCTTTTTGGTAATAAGGGCACCAGGATTGAACGCAGTATTCCAGAAGAGGGCGGACTAAGGAATTGTAAAGGGTTAGGATAACTTCTTTGGATTTATGCTCAAATGACCTGCCTATAAAGCCAATTATTTTGTTTGCCTTCTTTACAACTTCTGAACATTGTTGACTCGGTTTTAGGTTACTCGATATTGTTACTCCCAGATCGGTTTCTCTGTTTACATTCTTAAGCTGAGTGCCATTCATCGAATAGTTTGCTTTCTCATTTAGGTATCCGATATGTAGTACTTTACATTTATCCGCATTGAAACTCATTTGCCAAATTTGGGCCCAACATGACAATTTATCTAGATTGTGTTGCATATCGTCAACTTGTTCTTTTGAGAGTACGCTATTTGCAATTTTGTATCGTCAGCAAATTTTGAGATTGTACAGGCGAGACCCTCATCTATGTCGTTGATGTAAATTAGAAAGAGAATTGGTCCTAGTACCGATCCCTGGGGTACCCCGCTACTTACATTGGTCCATTTAGATGCCTTACCGTTTATGACTACTCTTTGCTTTCTGTCGCTGAGCCAATTTTCTATCCATTTCAACACACCGTCTTGTATTCCATGCGCTTTAGTTTTAGCAGTAAACGTTTGTGGGGAACTTTGTCAAAGGCCTTTTGAAAATCAAGGTATATAATATCTACAGCTTTACTCTCATCGTAGAGGTTAAGGATATCGTGGAAGAAGTCTAAGAGGTTTGTTAAACAGGAACGTTTTTTACGAAAGCCATGTTGAGTATCTTTAAGTAAGTTATTTGCCTCTAAGTGATTTACGAGTCTGTCTCTTAAGACCGTTTCTAACATTTTACATACAATTGAGGTTAAGCTAATTGGACGATAGTTACTGGGTAGGGATTTGCTGCCTTTTTTGAATATCGATGTTACGTTGGCTAGCTTCCACTGATCAGGCATAGTTCCAGACTGCAAGGATTCATTGAATAGCAATGTCAGTGGTTTGGAGAGCTCATCCTTAGCTTCCTTTAGAACTCTAGGCAAGATTGTATCAGGTCCAGGCGTTTTATTTACCTTGAGTTTATCTAAACAATTCAATACTTCTCTCTCTGTAACGGTGATATTGCTTAGAACATCTGAATTATCAATCTGAATCGGCGATGGTGTAGGGATATCACTGAGGTCTTCGGTTGTAAAAACTGATGCAAAGAAGGTATTGAGGGCATTACTCATTTGTACTTCGTCTTTGGTGTATTCTCCATTTTCATCGACTAACGGTCCAACAGTTGAAGTAACTACTTTTTTCTTTCTGATATAACTATAGAATTCTTTCGGGTTTGTTTTACTTTGATTCGCAACATGTAACTCCAGGGTCTTTTTACTTTGCTTAATTAACTTTTTGGCTTTGCGTCGTAGCTCTACAAATTTCACCCGTTCTCTTCGTCATTTTGTGAGGATTTTAATCTATCATTAGCAAATTTTTTTAGCAAGCAGACAGTCTGAAATATCTTTATTCCACCATTTGGGCTTATTATTATGGCCTGGACGCCGTATTTTCGATGGTATGCAGTCTTGCACTGCCTTTAGGTAAGTGGTTGTGAAACACTCCCAAGATGTATTTATGTCGTTATTGTTAGTCAGAAAGCTCCAGTCAGTTTCTTTAAGCTTTGATTTAAGTTTATGAAAATTTGCTTTCTTGAAATTAGGGACTTTCTCAATGCTGCTATTTGATTTGTTACTAGTAAACTTTAAAGTGAAAGTTATCGTACGATGGTCGCTGTTACTGAATTCATCACCAACATTCAAATTCTCTATTAATTCTTCTTTTGTTGCGAGTACAGTGGGCCCCGCAAGGGTGCGCACTAAAAGGGTGCGATTCTCCAACCGTGCGGCAGATGTCCGTGTGGTGCGTATAATCCAAGGGTGCGAAAAAAGCGCGAAAAAAGCAAAGCGTGCGTTTTTTTCGCCCAATAACCCCTGAAAAACATGAACTAAGGAAAGAATACCTGTAAGTAATCCCTCGTTATCGACGGGGGTTACGTTCTTAAGACTGCCGTCGATAGCAAAAACCGTCAATACCGCATTACCGTACATTACGGTACCGTACATACACGTACAGTATCCGTGGTCTCCTATCCTATGTACTTTTAAGCGTTTCCTTTACACATAACCTTACATATTAGAGTATATTGCAAATATCTATCACTGAATACATTAGAGGCCATAATAAACGCAAGAGATACAAGGTTCAGGTACAAATAAGCAAGTAAAAGGCGGGTGGACTTAGAGCTTCTGCCTTGTTTTGACAACATTAAAAATGGAGGTCGAAAGTGACGCTCCGATCGTCGGTGAATCCGGATTCACTCAAAACCTAAAGTCTTTAGGCTAATTATTTTTTGCTCTCGTTTTCGGTGTATTTTTCTTATTATTGTATGTCTTATTGTTCATAATTTAATCCACTCTTGGTTGGTATATTAGAGTAATATAAATAAACAATTAATCCGTCGATATATCAGTCGATACTCGAATCAGTCTAAAGTCAGTCGATAGTCGAATCCGTCTATGATAAAGGAATCCGTCTATAATCAAATCCGCTAATAAAAAACCCGTCGATAACGAGGGACTACTGTACAGTATAGATATGTGATTAGATATTAGATAGAATATGGGTATTACACTCACTTTGGATGGTTTATGTATGCGTGGAGGTTGGGATGTTGATCTTACTGAGGGTCCGAGGCTCCTCAGTAAGACCAACATCCCAACCTCCACGCATACATAAACCATCCAAAGTGAGTGTAATACCCCTATTCTATCTAATCTAATCACATTTCTATACTGTGCAGGTATTCTTTCCTTAGTTCATGTTTTTCAGGGGTTATTGGGCGAAAAAAGGGTAAGTTTGAAGAGTCCCCGGACTACATAGTGAATTTCCCATAGGTTCTTAAGCTCCAAGGGTGCGTTTTACAAGGGTGCGCGCATGTCTCGGACTTAGGTAACCGCACCCTTGTGGGGTCTACTGTACAAGGTCAAGCACATTATTACCACGGGTCGGAGATTGTACAAATTGAAAAAGTGAACTCTCTTGCAAGTTAGCATAGAGGTCGTGTCCAGAGTGTGAAGTAAGAATATCGCCCCATTTAGTCACGGGTAAGTTGAAATCGCCAAGAATTACGGTATATTGTATGTTAGTTATTTCTGCAATTTGTTCATAAATTTCACTGTCAGTTTGCACTGATTGAGATGGGGGTCTGTATAATAAAGCTAGTGTTATTTTAGTTCCTCGTTTATTATTTAATAGTACGTAAGATATGTCTATATTCGCAATTTGAGGTTTTGACATTAAGACGGGATTAAGACTTTCCTTTATAAAAAATAGAACTCCTCCTCCATTTCCATTGATCCGACCTTTCTCAAACATTGTATAACCAGGAAGCGTATATTCGGCTAAAAAGTCTCTGTCTTCCGTATTTAACCAAGATTCTGTAATGCCGATTATATCATAATGTTCTGTAAACACGATTTCTTCTAGATCTGAAAATTTATTGCGTATGCTACGAGCATTTACATAAAACACCTTAAGAGTATTAGAGTTGGATGTTACCGATTGTGAGAGAGAGAGAGAGAGAGAGGAGAGAGAGAGAGGAGAGAGAGAGAGAGAGGAGAGAGAAAAGAGAGAGAGAGAGAGAGAGAGAGAGAGAGAGAGAGAGAGAGAGAGAGAGAGAGAGAGAGAGAGAGAGAGAGAGAGAGAGAGAGAGAGAGAGAGAAGAGAGAGAGAGAGAGAGATGGAGAGAGAGAGAGAGAGAGAGAGAGAGAGAGAGAGAGAGAGAGAGAGAGAGAGAGAGAGAGAGAGAGAGAGAGAGAGAGAGAGAGAGAGAGAGAGTGAGTGTATATCAATCGACAATCTCTCTCCAGACTTGGGGAAGAGTGGAAGGGAGGGCGGTTGCCTCAGCCATACATTATGTAACTCCCGGCCTGTATCGCCGATTTTGACCATCCAAACGCTGTTTCCACTTGTTTTATTGCTGCAACAGGTTAATACCTTTATAATCAACATAAAATAGGCGCATATGGATAAGTATTAATGCTATTTATGGTAAAATAGCGATGTTAGTGATGGGAACAGCTCAAATACGTGCGCACAGGCGTGTGGTGTCTCATACCCCCCATGCGCACGTCTTAGGTTAAGTAAGTCATTTCCACCGCTCTTACTCTTGGTCTGAGTCTCTCAACCAACGTCCATGCTTCGCTTCCGTAAATCAGTGTCGGGGATTACCACACTGTCATGCAAGGACTTCTTCACTTCCATACTGACCACCCTATTTTTTGTTACTGCTTTCAGCGTTCCTTTTTTTTTTTTTTTTTAACCCTCCGGGCCCGGGCTGTATCTCCAAAGGACAGTGTGGGCTACCCGGGCGATCTGGCCGAAAAACGTCTAGGCCTAGGCTACCATATTTTTGTTTAGTTTAACTGCTAGAAATTTCCCACGCATCTATAAACGTAGTGCGGTTTCCAATCTGTAGACTGGCGTTGAGTAGAGCTCTCTATGTCAACTGGTTCAGTTGTGATGACGATTTCCGTGGAGCGAATTTTTCCGCGATGTTGACAATATCGGAGCTTTTCAGACACTAATTTCGTCTGACGTCACAACAATAACATTGATCCGACGTCTCCTTATTGTTTTCGGAGGTGCGGTGACGCAACGATCGGCTTTGTTTACATGCGTCGGACGCACAGCGTTCAGACCAAGCTGAATAGGCTTGAAAGCTTACTGCCTAGTAACAGGACACCCGGGCTTCTGCCCTTATTTCGTGGTGTCCTTTCACACTGACAACCGGGCAGGAAGGGTTAAGAGACAATGAACGGAGGAAGGAAAAACACTGATAAAACAAAAAGGTCCATGTGCCTAAAGGCATCCTCCATTCATAAAATGTTTGTAACAACTGGATTTAAACTGTTGTAGATTGTAAGTTTGTGGAAAGCAACTCGAGGGAAGTGAGGGAAGTGAGGGAAGTACTACTCCAAAGAGTAGTAGTTCTGGGGATAAATGAATTTTGATAAGCAGAAGTTCTGCATTGTGGAGGAGAAAGTGTAAATTCATGGGCACTCTCAGCTGCCCTAGTTCCACGGGGAAAGATGTGGAAAGGCGGCACAATTGAAGCAAGTTCTTCGGAACAATTGCTGTGAAAATATCTGTAGAATAATGCAAGGGATGCAACATTTCTTTGTATGGATAATGTAGGAAGGTCCTGTGTGATTGCAGGGTTATTGATTAATCTAATAGCTTTATTTTGAATTTTGTCCAACTGCCTCAATGCAACCACTCCACTTCCACTCCACAGAGGTGAACAGTAATCAATCTGAGAACGCACATGACTTTTATATATTACGGCCAACTGCTCGTCAGTGAAGAATTCTCGAACTGTGTACAGGAGTCCCAGTTTTTTAGAGGCATTCTTAGCAATGCTTCTAACATAATGTGTCCAGCTCAAGTTAGTAGTTAATGTTACACCAAGAATGTCAATACTAAGGGAAGTGGGAATATTTACATCATTAAAAAATATATGGGAATCAGTGAGATTCTGTCGGTTAGAAAATTGAATGTACTTGGTTTTCTGTGCATTAAAGGAAACTAAATTCTTTTGTCCCCATTCATTAATTCTAGAAAGGTCCTACAACCCTCTTCCCCTGTTGTACCCTCTCCCGCACTTCTTCATCCATAGTCCCATCTTTACTCAACACACTGTATGTAGCAATGATAAAATAGCATACATACATACATATATAACATTTTAAGACTGAGTGCTCCACATATATGTGCAGTTTCAGTCTCTTGTCCTAATGGCGGCGTTCCAGGCAACCCTGTTAAGGGCTACTTCACTTGTCAAGTTTTTGGATTTGAGATCGGCACGTATAGTGCGATCCCAGGTCTTCCTCGGTCCACCCCTTGGTGCAGCTCCCTCCACAATCACAGACCTTCATTTTTTCACCCAATTTTGTTCATCCATTCTCTCCACATATCCATACCATCCCAGTCTACTTGTACGCATCACCTCGCTAATACTCTTTATACCTAAACGTCTCCTCAGCTCATCATTTGTTATTCTATCCTGCAGTTTGGCCACACACATCCATCTCACCATTCTCATCTCATTACGTTCCATTCTGTTGACATACTCTACTTTAACGGCCCATGTTTCTGAGGCATACGTCATTGCACTTCTAACACATGAGGCATACACCTTTCCCTTCAAGGGGAGAGGCATTCTTTTCATGGTCAGAATTGGCAGCAGTTCTCTGAACTTCCCCTAGCCACATCTAATTCTAGCAACAGTGGCAGCCTCAGCCCCACTACCGGCAGAGATGGTATCTCCTAGGTAACAAAACTTGTCCACCAGCTCCAATGACTCATTTCCAAAATTCACAGCCACAGGATCATCACTTAACACAAGCTCGCCTTTGCTTACTACACACTCAAATTTCTCTATTTCTGACTTATCCTTCGGCAGGGGTCCTTTTATTCTACTACAGCGCTTACTACCATGATGCACCCAACATCGACAGATGCTACATCGAATCGAGTTAGCGCCCCACACACTGCACATGGGTATGCACCGCTCTTTTCCACATTGCCTCGTCTCAATCTACATTGCATAACCTTGGTTTTGTTAATATAGACTCTTAAACCTTTGCACGCCATGCCCTCTCTCCATCTTCTTAATTTGGCCTCAGCATCTTGCATATGGTCAGCTATTAGGACTAAATCGTCTGCATAAAACAGTTCCAACGGGAGTCCGCCTCTAAAAACTCTAAACAGTGCCTCCAGGACCATAATAAAGAGGAGGGAGCAACACTGAACCCTGATGAACTCCAACACGGACTGTGAACTCCTCACTCAGTACACCTTTCACCTTCACCGCAGTTCACGAATCCTCATACATCTTCATTATCACACGCACCAGCCACTCTTCCACACCAAGTTTCCTCATAGCCCACTGCACAACATCTCTAGGCACCCTGTCAAAGGCCTTCTCCAGGTCTACAAACAAAGTAAAAATCTCTGCCTTTTAGTAAGTATTTTTCTTGTATCTGCCTGACTATGAAGATAGCATCGGTTGTACCACGTCCTGGCATAAAACCAAACTGCATATCATCAATGGAGATGCTTTGCCTGATCAAAGCATTTTCAATCCCCTATAATTACCTCTATCTAGCGGATCCCCTTTTCCTTTGTATATATTTACTATTACACTTTTGTGCCAATCCTCTAGGATTTTCTCATCTTTAATAATGGTGTTTATCAAGTCAGTGACTAAGTTGACACCAGTCTCCCCTGAGGCTTTTATCATCTCAGCGACAATGTCAGAGCACCCTGGAGCTTTACCGTCCTTCATTTTATTGATTGCGTCGCTCACTACAGCTGGTGCTATCAAAGTTGGGGGGTCCAGATATTGGTTTTTGATACTAAGCTGTGCCTTATCCCATTCAAACTCTACATTTAGCAATCATTCATAGTGTGCCTTCCATGCTTTTCTGATTTCATTTTCTGCATACACAATCTTCTCATTATCGTTTCTAACACACTGTTCACCTATAATATCCTTACTGTCATTTTTAACTCGCCTAGCTAGGTTGAAGATCCCATTGTGATTGTCAGTGTTACACACTTGTTCGAGGACCAGGTCCTAAATGCCTTTTTTAGCATTGTAAATAACTCTTTTGGCAGTTCGTTTAGCTGCCTGGTATTCCTCCTTGCTGCCTCCCTTCTTCCATGCTTTGTAGAATCTCCTTTTCTCTTTCACATCATGTTCTACCTCATCGTTCCACCACCAGGAGATCATATCCCTGGGGTGACCCTTTGTTTTCCCAGACTTTGTCAGTGGCAGCGAGAAGGCTATGCTTAAAAAAATTACATTGACTATTTACATTGCTAGGCCTAGCTTCCTTCTTTCTATTAATTTCCTCCAAGATGATAAAAAACGTGGCTGGCCAAGGTAGAAGTACCTTTAGGTTACTTAATCCAAACACACATCTAAATTACTAAAAAGTAATTGACCGAACACTGATTAATTGAGGTTTAAAACACGGAGGAATTGAGGCTTTTAACACTACGGAACTGAGGTTCTTAATAATGAGGATTTGAGGTTTTTATAACCTGTATAAACTAAGAACTAACTGACCTGACACCAAGGAACTGCGGCTTCTCTCCTGGGGCAGCACACTCGGACTCCACCTTGAGAGAGTTGACGTGGTTGATGGACAGCACGGTAGCAGCCACGAACCAGGGAAGACCCATGACGGAGTTGACGATAAGCAGGATGGACAATATAAACAGATCCAAATGGTACCCGCCACCCTTCTGTTAGTTGGTGAAACACACAGAACTTGTTACCTTTGGCTGTATAATATGGGATTTAGTCATACAGGTGTAGATCTCTTGGATTGACACGCTATCTTATATAGAGAGGCCTTCCTTAGGGTTAAGGCCCCATTAATTACTCCTTCCATCCATCTATCCATAGCCTATGATAGCGCAGTTGGAATTGTGTACATGCTTAGATTGATATGCAAGATTCAAAACTGCATAATAAATCGTAGGCTTGTCCACCATTCTTTAACTGTCTTCGTAGCGCAATGGATAAATGCACTGAATTTTGGTGTGAGCATCCTAGGTTTGAATCCCTGGACTGCCACATGTATTTGTTGATTTCATTAATTGAATTTAGGAGTAAAGTCAGTTGGTGGAGGTAACATAATAATATAAATGGGCATCTCAATAAAATCGACATGGTACCTGCCACGCTTCTGTTAGTTGGGAATAAAAAACAACTTGTTATCTTGGGTTGCATATTGGATTTAGTCATATTTCTCATTGACTGACTTGATTCCCTTCGGTAATGCATTTTTTGCTTCTCGATGTGATTTTTTCTACCTTCGACCTGATCTCTCATTCTTCGCCCTGATCACTTCTTGGTTGGTGTTGCGGTGTAGCAGTTCTTGCCTCATCTTTCGGCCCTGCCCTATAAGAGCTCTGATGTGGAGCTCATGTGGTCCGGCTGAACTGGTGAATTGGCGAGAAATGTCTGCGCGTCTTCGCCTTCCTCAATTTGTTCCCCTACTGCCCTTCCCTCTCTATCTTGACTCGTTTGGTTATATATCTTGATCGAATCCTTCGGGCCAGCCCTATGAGAGTTCTTTTATGGAGCTCAGTGGTCAGGTTAAACTATTTATATTATTAAGAGAGACTGACATTCTGTATATCATTAATTTTAGTTACAAACTGATCCACATGATACTCGCCATCCTTCTGTTAGTTGGGAACAGTCACAGGAATCGTTACCTTGAGCTACATTTTTAAATTAGTTTATACTACTTAGGGAATTATAGATCTCATAAAATTAAATGACTCATGATCATGATGGAGAGCAAAAACCTACCACCAATCACCAACAATTCATCAAAACTATATTTGTTTAGATATGTGGATCAAGGTCCATAAATGACAAGTTTCATATAGAAGAAAGTGCTTAAGAATATTTTGAAGAGCTCTCAAACTTATAAAATGGTGATACATGCCTTAAGTTTGTGTTCCTTCCTGTTGACAATGACAGCAGTAATTTGTTGATCCATGAAGAGAAGGATACAGGCCAGGAGCGCCGGCACCACAGCGACGATGGACGTCCACCACGGGTTGCCTGGTAGTAAACTCTACATTACAATCAACTCTTTAATGCACAGTTCATAATTTTTTCCAGCAATTTTTCTCAGCAATTACAATCCACTCTTTAACCCTTCCTCCCCGGGTTCGCCTTCTTAATGACAGCACTACGATCCAGGCGATCTGGCCAAAAAACGCTGTAGTAGGCCTAGGCCCATTTTTGTTATTTTAACTGCTAGAGAATTCACACACTTGAAATGTAGCCCGTACTCGTATCTGTAGACTGGCGTTGAGTAGAGCTCTCTAGGTCAACTGGTTCAGTTGTGATGACAATTTCCGTGGAGAGTTTTGATGCGGTTTTAGTAATATCAGACATTTACAGACACTAATTTCGTTCTAGTTGACAACAACAAAGACCGACTTCTTCTTTTTGTTTTTGAAGCTGCGCATCGCTCTGACCGGCTTCGTTTACAAACGTTTTGCCGCACGGCTTTCAAACCACGCTTAACCCGGCAAGTGCAGGAAGACTCTTAACCCGGGAACTGCGGGAAGACTCTTAACCCTTCCTACCCGGCCTGCATTAGGTAAGGACAGCACGAAAGAAGGGCCACTACCCGGTATGCCTTATCTAAGGCATGAGCTTAATAGCCTAATTAAGCTTGGTCCGAACACCGTACGTACGACGTATGTCAACAAACCCAAGCGTTCGTCACCGCTCCTCCGAAAACAAGGAGAAGACTCCTCAATGTTATTGTTCTGACGTCATGACGAAATTACCGGTAGTGTCTAAAAAGCCCCCATATTGGCAACATCTCTGCAATATTGGCTCCACTGAAATCGTCATCACAACTGAGCCAGTTGACTTACAGAGCTCTACTCAATGCCAAAATACAGATTGAAAACCGCACTACGATTATAGATGAGTGGGAAAGTTCTAGCAGTGAAAATAAACATAAATACGGTAGCCTAGGCCTAGAAGTTTTTCGGCCATATCGCCCGGGTAGGGGCGACCGTCATTGGGTAAGACAGCCCGGGGAGGAAGGGTTTAAGAGTCAGGGAAAAAGAAAATCAATTTAAAACACCGTTGTTTTTTTTGTTTTTTGTTTTTTTTTGCCCCTGGGCCATGCAAAATATCACTCCTCTACCTCCCCTCCTTCCCCACTTTCCTCCCCTCCTTCAGTTATCACCTATTTTCCCTGTTATTCCCTTTATTCTGTGGTCTATTTTCGTGCTAACAGTAGCGAGTTGCTATCAGGGCGTTGTCATCAGTGTTACCAAGCGTGGGAATTAGGGGAGAAGTCAGGAAGAGAATTGAGAGGTACCTCCAGTGTCTCTCAAAGCTTCGTGAGTGGAAGGTTGGCTCACACTCACTCACACACACTCTTGCTTTCATTTCGCGATTTTGACCAGCCAAACACTGTTTCCACTTGTTTTATTGTTGTAACTGGTTAATATCTTCATATTAATGCTAAAATAAGCGCATATGAATAAGTATTAACGATATTTATGGTAAAATAACGATGTTAGTGATGGGAACAGCTCAAATACGTGCGCACAGGCGTGTGGTGTCTCATACCCCCCATGCGCAGCCGAGAGGTTAATAGGCTTTCAATCATAAGGATTTTAAAAGGACACCCGGGCTCCTGCCCTTCGCAAGGGGTGTCATTTTAAAATGACACCCGGGCAGGAAGGGTTAATGCACAGTTTATAATTTTTTCCAAAATGTTTTTTCAGCAATTCTAATCTGAAAATTATGAGGCATAGATACAGTACATACTGCACATTGAAAGACTTCTATAGTAAAACCCCCTCTATTTTTAACCCAATGGTGACACTTCCATGAATGTGCAATACTGACCATTGAATGGAGGGATGAGCCAGCCTCGATCTGGGTGAGTAGGGCTGAACTCTGAGGGCACGTCCAGCTTAGGGGTGTGGATCCCTACAGCATAGTCAAGGGCACTCATGGACAGGATGGCAATAATGACGGAAAAGTCACTGATGAACTGGCGAACCTGTAAATCGTAATCACATAAGTTAATCTGTTACAGTACATGTCACTCATAAATTGGTGAACTTACAAATATTGATTACTTAACCCACTGAGCCCCAGCGACGCAAACAGTGCGTCGGTAATGTATGTAACGCTAAACCCCAGCGACGCCTCGTTTGCGTCAGTGTCACTCCGGTCCCTATTACTCCGGTCCTATGGCACCTAGAGGGCTCAGATTTGTATGGGAACTGTGTAAGTATCCCACGCACCCATGCCGATGGTTGAAAACTCCCAAAGTCCAACCGCGTGCGCGTGAGCACGCAAAAACATGTTTTTTTGGGGAAATTGCCTTCAATTTTTTACTCTTGTAAAATCCGTTTTCGGGAGCTCTGTAGGACCATTTTTTGCACTTTTTGACCAATTTTTTGTTTGTTTTTCCTTCATTCCTAACCCATTCGCTATTGTTTCTGGAATAAACAAAAATTTCAGAATCAGCCGGTCCTGGGTGGTACATTTATAAATATTTAGCTGGTACTCAGCGGGTTAAAATTGTTAGGTGTAACGGTGTAATGGTTAGTGTATAAAAATCTGTGTGTGGTAACCGAGGTTCTAATCCCGGCAGATCACATGCTTTCATTAATTTCATTGGGGAAGTTTGGTGTTGGAGCGAAAAAAGAAAAAAAAATATTAATAATAATAATCATAATAATAATCATCATCATCATCATCATCATCTCCGACGCCTTGTTACCCCCTGGGAAACCCCCGCTAAAGGATGGCCATGACAGAAACGTCTCCAGGCTACTTTGTCAAGACATGCCTCCTCTACCCGTGCCACAATGCCGCTTCCACGACGTGGAAGTTTTTCTTCAATATATTTTTCCACTTTCTTTTCCCATATCATAGGTGGTCTTCCACTACTAGCTGTTTCACTCACCTGACTCCCATATATCTTTCTTGGCATTCTGTCTTCATCCATTCTCTGAACATGACCATACCACCTCAAAGTACTTCTCTATTATCCACTCTCAACCACTAATGCCTAAAAGTTGCTCTTCCATTCCAAAGGACTCGTACACTTCCCTATTACTTGGCCCATCTAGCCTATTCACACCAGCTGCCATTCTGAAAAAGCTCATCTCCACAGCTCTCAGTTTGGAGAGGTCCTCGTCACTTGCTGTCCATGTCTCACTTCCATACGAGAGTGTTGGGAGCAGCACACTGTTTCTCAGTGACTTTTTAACTTCCTGACTAACCATTCTGACTAACCATAATAATATTCCATAAATACATTGTATTCCTGAGTTTATACATAAGTAGCCTACATTCCTGACAAAAATAAAGGTCTGTATATATCTACTGCTAAGCTTCTTTAACCCCTGGGGGTGGCCATGAATGAATCACCTCCAATGAGGCAATTCGTTCGATTCTCTAGCTTGTTTTGGGGAAAGTTGGCCTTTTCTATTAGCGGTAATGATAAAGTATGTTCTATTATATTGATATTAGGTCTTCAGCAGTTATCCTCTTTTCAAATTATGTATCTAGGCCTGCCATACTCTCATTCTGACCAAGTTTGTTTATTTTGCAAGTTTTACATTATTATTAGACATTTATATTACAACAAATATCTGTCTATGGCCAACCTTAGCAGGGAAGAAGGCAGCTGATTTGAAGTCCTTGAGGTATACGGAGATGATAAAGGTGCCAAAGAAGAGGATAAGACTGAGCAGGTAGACATCGGGGTAGTAGTGCATACACTCGTGAGCTTCACCAACCAAGGTTCCATTGTACACGCTCTGAAAAATTGGTTAGCATTAAAAAAAAAAAAATATATGAAAACGGTGATACCACAAATCAATAACAAAATGAGTACAATAGACGATAATAATCTATCAATTTCAATCCATTATCATATTCTCATGGCATTCAGCTTTATACTGTAACATTAACCCTCTCACGACCATAGGACGCAGAGGTTGCCAGATTAGCAATAAGAAATAGATTACTCTCACTGTTATAATTACCTCTCCAAAATTAGTTTTCTGCCCACAGCTAACTCAAAGACAACTGCAGAGGTTGAAGTAAACAAACTAAAGGTTTATAGATACCCCTGACGGTAACAAAGGCTTTAAAGTATCCCTAATAGGCTCAAAAATCGCGTCAGGATGTGAGAGGGTTAACATAAGTAAATAATTATGATACAGAACATAACAATATGAATATAATATACATTACCATAGACTACAGTAGATCTGGACTGGACACGAAAATGGAACTTTGCAGTAAGGGACCCAAAATCGGAGAACGAACCCCCAAGTTCGAACCTCGAAACCGCAAAAATTTCACATTTTCGCGGTTTCGAGGTTCAAACTTGGGGGTTCGTTCTCCGATTTTGGGTCCCTTACTGCAAAGTTCCATTTTCGTGTCCAGTCCAGATCTACTGTAGTCTATGACATTACTTATCTATAATACATCATACTCACATGGCATTCTTCTTTAGTCATATTGACCCATTCTGTTGCATTCATGTACGGATATAATTCTTTTTCTTGCGGTATACACGTACAGTCTTTCGGTAAATCTACTAACGTCTCCATTGGATACTTGTGACCAATCTTTAGCACTTTCTCTATGGCCTGTAAGAAAGCAAAACATAATAATTTAGTAATTTAATATTGGTATATTTTAAATTGATGTACATGACAATTATATCCTTTTAAATGTACTGAATAAAAACATAGTTTGACAAGTGTAGTCAATAATTGATGTACATGACAATTATATCCTTTTAAATGTACTGAATAAAAACATAGTTTGACAAGTGTAGTCAATAATTTTTGTTAATTAATTTTTAACTTTGTATATTCAATATATATGAACACAAATATCTTACAACTGTTGTTAATTAATTTTTAACTTTGTATATTCAATATATATGAACACAAATATCTTACAACTGTTGTAAATTCCCAGAAATCTAACCATGTACTGTACAGTACTGCATAATATATGTTTCTGCTTTTTTAATTTCATAAAACTGTATTGCTAAATCTTCAATGTCTTATTTCCACAATTATTTTGATAAAGCTCTTTTGTCTTTACATTGTGCAGTTCCAATTATTTTGATAAAGCTCTTTTGTCTTTACATTGTGCAGTTCCAATTATTTTGATAAAGCTCTTTTGTCTTTACATTGTGCAGTTCCAATTATTTTGATAAAGCTCTTTTGTCTTTACATTGTGCAGTTCCAATTATTTTGATAAAGCTCTTTTGTCTTTACATTGTGCAGTTCCAATTATTTTGATAAAGCTCTTTTGTCTTTACATTGTGCAGTTCCAATTATTTTGATAAAGCTCTTTTGTCTTTACATTGTGCAGTTCCAATTATTTTGATAAAGCTCTTTTGTCTTTACATTGTGCATTTCCAATTATTTTGATAAAGCTCTTTTGTCTTTACATTGTGCAGTTCCAATTATTTTGATAAAGCTCTTTTGTCTTTACATTGTGCAGTTCCAATTATTTTGATAAAGCTCTTTTGTCTTTACATTGTGCAGTTCCAATTATTTTGATAAAGCTCTTTTGTCTTTACATTGTGCAGTTCCAATTTTGGTTAGTTTGTTTTACAAGTTTTACATTTTAATATAAATATACAGTATTACAAATACAATCATTCACAGAACACTAACCTTGTAAATCAAATATAGTAAATTAAAATTATATTATGGTTGATTACTCACTTTCAGCAAACTAACCTTGTAAATGAAAATGAAGGCAATGAGTGTAGCAAAGTTCTCCTCAGTGAAGCGAGTGATAAAGCAAACAAGAGCGGATGCATCGATAGCCACGAGTATGAGGAGGATCAATGCGCTCCATATCCCGATCCACATTCGGAACGATAGGTAGTTCCACGTCATTGTCCTGGTAGGGATAGGTTGTCAGGGATAGGGGGAATGCCAAACAAAACAAATACATAGTTACGTTAACTAGATCGTGATAAACCCACTTGATTTGAGGCTACTGCTATAATTATAACATAAAATATATAATTAGTAAGATGGTAATAAACCCACTTGATTTGAGGCTACTGCTATAATTATAACATAAAATATATAATTAGTAAGATGGTAATAAACCCACTTGATTTGAGGCTACTGCTATAATTATAACATAAAATATATAATTAGTAAGATGGTAATAAACCCACTTGATTTGAGGCTACTGCTATAATTATAACATAAAATATATAATTAGTAAGATGGTAATAAACCCATTTGATTTGAGGCTACTGCTATAATTATAACATAAAATATATAATTAGTAAGATGGTAATAAACCCATTTGATTTGAGGCTACTGCTATAATTATAACATAAATATATAATTAGTAAGATGGTAATAAACCCACTTGATTTGAGGCTACTGCTATAATTATAACATAAAATATATAATTAGTAAGATGGTAATAAACCCATTTGATTTGAGGCTACTGCTATAATTATAACATAAAATATATAATTAGTAAGATGGTAATAAACCCACTTGATTTGAGGCTACTGCTATAATTATAACAAAATATATAATTAGTAAGATGGTAATAAACCCACTTGATTTGAGGCTACTGCTATAATTATAACATAAAATATATAATTAGTAAGATGGTAATAAACCCACTTGATTTAGGGGTTCTGCCACTAAAATAAATCTAATGAATTTATTGAAAGTTAGATAATAATAAACTGATTTGATTTGGTAGAGACTGGAATACTGGCACCCAAATAAAGTCTATAATATTTACAGTAAGCAAGATGATAATACAGATTTGATTTGGTATTCTTATCCTATATTTATAGTAAGCAAAATAGAAATATACCATAGGATTTTATATCAGCTTATGGCAGACTTACACAAGCAATTTATCTGGTAATATTTTGGAACTACGTTAGTATTCAAGACTAGACTGAATGTAGACAATTACTGGAGATACAGTGGAATTCTTACAAAAGTTTTATTCAGAAGTTACTAGAAAAGTCCTTGTGTAAACCGGCTGTAGCAAAAAATGTGAAATTACAGGTGTTGGAAATAGGTTGGCAAATGACACTAACTGGCAGAAATCGTAGAGGATGGTTTCAAAGACGAGCACAGGCCCAGTGGAACCCAGAATAGTGAGAGGTTGTCCGGAGAACAAACCATAGGTGACGCCACAGATGAGACCAGACACCAGGGATTCCAGGGCCGCTATATTGTTTCCCGTGGCTTCCCCAAGCAATCCTCCAAAGGTGATGATGGGCGTAAGACAGGCAAAATAGATGAAGATGAAGGAGGCGATAGATTGGACGGATATGCCGTCCTTGTAGTCACTCCAGTACCAGGGTGTCTTGCGCTTTATGTCGTTCATGAGGCCTCCAAATAGTCGGCCAGTGCGGGTCAGTCCAGACTCCTCTCGCAGCCTCGCCTCCTCCTCCTCCTCATCGATCACCTCAACCACCTTCTTACTTTTCCTGGGATTCTGGGAGGGAATGGCTGCTGGGGGCTCAATCCTGCATTCAAACAAAGGTAATAATATTATATGTTGGGGATTCCTATTGTTGTATACACCAGTTCTCCAGAACAGTACATACAATAGCGATCACAATACATAAATATGCAAAGATTTTAATGTTTATAATCTAAATTCACAGTATTTTCATGTAAATAAATACTCTAAAATGGGGTACAGGTAGTTATTGAGCCCACTTCAAAGCTTACATTTGCTTAACAAGGCTATTCAAGAGCAACAGACAAAGCCATGAGTATTTTAAACGATATCAATGGGCATTGAAAATATTTAGATGACCACAGCCAAAATCTAGCCATCAATCAAATGAATTGGACAACAATCATTGAACATGTGGCATCTGTGAAGGTGCGTATTAGCTGACCTGATAGCGGGATCCCACTCCCCAGGGGGCAGGACTGTCACAGCATCCAGGAACTCATCAATACCGGCCAACAGATGACTCCGGTTCTTTCCCTTGTAGGCAACATCGTGGAACACTTCGTCACTTAATAAGGTGGCCATCGCTCGACCAATCTCGTGGTATCTTGGCAGTCCACCCTAGGGTTGGATATTTCAAAGGAATATAGAAACCAATCAATGTGTTGGTCAAATTATAGATAGTACATAATCTGATACAGTAATTGGTAAAGTGTAGTAATGTACGTACTACTGTACAGTATAGTATATACAACAACAAATTCCAGGATGAAATGAAAACAAAAAGGAGTGATAAATAGTGATAAATAGTAAAACTCAATTTTACGCACAATGTGTCCAAGGATAATCTTGGGGAAATATTTGATAAATAGTAAAATGCAACACTATACAACAACTATACGTAATACAAATTCAAACAGTAAAACCCCATGGTACACACAACAGGACCAAGGATGATGTAGAGGAAGCGGGTAGGGACGGGTACTTCTGTGAGGTCTCCCAGGCTGGCGCTCTGCGACAGTCGCACAAAGGCCGTCACAGGTTTATCCAGAAATGGCACCTCTCCCACCAGGATGTTGGAGGCCTCCGAACCCGGAGGGATCTTGCGCATGAAGTGGGTGTTGCCCTAGGGACACACAAACAGTTATAAGTTTAATGGATTTATGTTGATACATTTCCACTCTATCACAAAAAAAATAGGATATACCTGTATTGTTTTTTTTTCCTATATTCCAACTACTCCCTCTCGGGCATAGGCTGAGAGCCTTTACACTACACCGCTGAACACGGTGAGGCCCGTTAGGTCTTGTTCCAGTCTACTAGTCTAGGGAGTGAGACATGCGAAGCACCCCGGCTCGAAGCAACTCCATCTCTGAAGCCACTTCGCCTCTGCGCGTCACCGTCTCATCCCCCACACTCGGAACGCCACCTATTGAGCAATTAACTCACTAGGCATTGCCCCCCTGTAACATATTTTGAATATGTGAATATTCATACAATGCTATTTAACCCTTAACTGGCGGCGCGCAACTTATGTCGTGTGAAATAAATATGGACCAAGTGGCGGTTCACAACTTATGTCGTGCGCCATTTTCAGCACGTAATGTTGCTGAGAGAGAGAGCTGAGCGGTGTGAGGAGCATAGAAACCGTATGACCTTCCCCCACCACCGCGGTGGACCAACTGAAGTGAATCCCACCCTTCCCTCCCCTCTCACACTCGCTACACAGGGAATTATGTAGGGAAAGTACCTAATTACATGGTTTTTGCACTCGTGTTGCGCGATCGTTGCAAGAGAACCAGTGGTTGTACAAGGATGGTTCGGGTGTCATTGGAAAGCTCTGTTTATGCCCTTTCAGGGATAGATACTTGTTTTATGCTCTGGGTCTTATTTAGGCATGAAAATGATCACGTAAACAACCCTATTTAGGGTAAAAATACCCCGCTGGGCGCTACGGTCAAATAGACCACCTAGCCCGCCAATAAGGGGTTAATCAGGGAACAATGAGGGTATTTGTTTGGCATTTCGGTGTGCTGTGGTAATGCACTGAAACTAGGTACAGCACAAATTCCATCCCAATAATATCTGCCCTTTGACATATTGGGATTCGAACCCGGGTCCATTGGATTACCAGTCCAGTGGCAAGACCACTCTGCCACACCTCCCCTATATATATATATATATATATATATATATATATATATATATATATATATATATACTATATATACTGTATATATATACAGTATACTGTGTATATATATATATATATATATATATATACAGGGTGTCCCAGGAGGAAAGGGCATAACGTTGGGAAATTAAAACAACAAGGTATTCTAAGCCTAAAATGTTCTATAACAAAAAGTCCAGATCTCAACCGTTAATAAGATATAAAAGATTTTATATAGTGTCCTCCCCTGCTTCACTGTAATGGACCCTTCCATGTCAGATAGTTTCCAACTGGTCCAAAGTGAGCTATTATATCTATAATCATTTTGCAACTTACAGAATTATAATATCTTTACAATAACATGGTAAAATAACTGCAGTTAGATAGAGGTGTGGTAGGTACTTGGACAGCTAGGCCACCCTTATGGGGAAATACTTAAGAAAATGCCATTTCCAACATGCAATATCTCTTTACTGGTTGAGATTTGGAATATTTCTTATAGAACATGTTAGGCGTAGAATATTTTGTTTGATCATTTCCCAAAGTTATGCCCTTTCCTTTTGGGACACCCTGTATATATATATATATATATGTATATATATATAGATGGACCGAATATTAGATTCGTATTCGTATGTGCGAATATTCGCTATGTTTTTCAATACTTGTATTCGTATTCGCATTTCCATTCATAGCTATTTGCAAACATGCGAATATTTTCACGAAACCAATAGAAGATACCGTATACAAAAATGTAAAATATTAAATTTTAAAGTCAAAAATGTGCAAAATATAAATATGTTCTAATATATAACTAGGAACCCCAAAAGGTTCACCAAACCAAAATATACGAAACGTTTGTTGACGTTCTTAAAAAAAAGAAAAAAAGAAAAAAAACCGGCTTGCGTTCGCTTGTACGATGTCGGGGAAAGGAATGCTTCTTTATTAAACCCTCTAAGTACCATAGTATGTGAATGTTTTTTAAACTAATGGAACTGTAATTGTGTACATCGACTTCCAAACCAATCTGATGATCTCTGAACTTTGAAATAATTGTAATAGTTTCGAAATCTGACAGTGTTTATTATAACGGATGGAATGGTCTTGGTACATGTTGCCAATGTAGCGGCTACCGCTAGATCCAGCGAATCACTTCTTACAGTTTCTTAGAGTTTCTTACAGTTTCTTACAGTAGATCCTCTGGAAAATGGAAAATTAGGTGTTGGCGGCGGCGGTAGCAGACGCAACATTTTTACTATTCTGTATTTTTGCTTTATAATCAAACTTCAAATATTGTCTTCCCCATGCTTTATCAAGATTACTTTCAAACTTCCTTATTGATTCGGAATCGACTACATACTGGGGCAGTGCGTTCCACTCATTTACCACTCTATCACAAAATGAGTTCTTTGCCTTTTCAAGCCTATTTCTTTCTTTGTAAATTTTCTTAGTGTCCTCTCGTTCTTGTTCCCTCCCGCATCAAGAAGATACCTTCACACACATCCTCATCATACATTCCTGACACTATCTTAAAAGTCTCTATCATATCCCCTCTCTTTCTCCTATATGCCAGTGTTGCAAGCCCCAGTGTCCTCAACCTCTGCTCATAGCCCGCGTTCTTCAACGTTGGTACTAGCTTGCTAGCTCTCCTCTGCACTTTCTCCACTGCTTCTATATCCTTTACCATATATGGAGCCCACACCTGGTTCGCATATAGCGATTTTGATAATTTAATTTGACTTTATATTGTCCTTGTCCCAATTTTGGTTTGTTTAGTTTGCAAGTTTTACATTTTAATTCCAGGTGCGGCCTAACCAGCGCTGTATAGAGATTCCTGAATATTTCTTCGTCAAGTGACACAAATGTCCTCCTTATCAGCCCTACAATTCTATTGGCTTTGTTTATCTTTTCCGCTAAATGTTCTGAGAAATTTAACTTATTGTCTATCACTACTCCTATATCCTGGGAGGTGGGACCACCTCCTGGAACTGCCGACCATGGATGGCTGCCGACCCTCCCGTCCGGGGACAAGATCACCGACAGTGGAGGACAGCAGGCTGCCGACCGTGGGGAGCAGTTTCCGGGAGCCAAACCGCCACAACTATCCCCTGCCCCCTCCCTGGGGGCACGCGTCCTTGGAGCGGCTGCGGTCGCGCCGGGCAATTCTCACACCTCTCACACCACACACACACACACAATACACAGTTTTTCCTACACCGAGAAATGACTCTCCGGCTGTCATTTCTCGAAGACTCCTTCTAGCCGGAGACATTGAGAGCAACCCAGGACCCACCTACTGTACAAATATACATATTCCAACTTGCTCAAAAACCCATTACTTCGAGCCGCCAAACTAAGGGTTCAGTTCTCTGCAACTCATGCGGGAACTGGACCCATTTCACCTGCACAACACTTGCCTCCATGAAACACTACACAAACACTTGGACATGTTCCTCATGCCCCTCCCTCTCCCAGTCAAATGCCTCCCCTAAAGCCCGTCCACCTCTCCTCCCCAACCCACATAACCTTACCATACCATCCACTCCCTCTCCTAAAACCCGTCCACCTCTCCTCCCCAATCCACATAATCTGCCCATAACATCCACTCCCACTCCTAAAACCCGTCCACCTGTCCTCCCCAACCCACCGAGCCCATTCACACCCCAACCTAATCCATTCTTACCCTCATCTCCTGCACCCCAATCCCCACCCCCACCCCATCCTCGTGCAGCAGCACCCAACATACACCGCACACACAACATTAATATCCTTCAACTAAACATAGATGGCATCAACACAAAGAAACACGAACTCACACACTTCATCAAACAACACAACATACACATTGCCATCTTACAAGAAACAAAACTCCGTACAACACAAAAAACACCTACATTTCACAATTTCACCACCATACGACAAGACCGGGCCGTCGGCATTGGCGATAGACTCATCACCCTGGTACACAAAGATATAACATATATAGACACCAGTGCACATACCAAATCCCTCCTCCCCCAAACAATAACACAACAGAAATACAATCAATTAAAATACGCACTGGCAATAGCTCCAACATTACCATCATAAATACATACATCCCCTACAGTACCAAACGATTACAGACCACAAATACAACACATCACAAACACCCCACACATCATCCTGGGTGGTGATTTCAATGCAAAGACGTCGGCCTGGTTTGTCGACAACCCCGACACAGACAGAGGGCTGGTCTTACAACACCAAACAGACAACCTATATATCCTCAATAACATTCATCAGCATACCCATACTCCCCACCAAGCCCTCTACACCCCATCATCTCCTGATATCACCTTTTGTTCCCTTGAACTCGCCCCCACAACATCCTGGAAGGTGGTCAGAACCTTGGGCTCAGACCACCTCCCAATCATTATCACCACCAAAACAAGACTCACCCCAGCTACCCACAGACACACTTACACTAACTATAAAAGAGCTAACTGGGAAGCTTTCACAAATGAGACAGAACACTTTGAAACTTTAAACAGTACACCCATCACTAACATCAACAATGCTGTACACACATTCAACACGACTATTCAAAACGCCGACAAAAAACACATTCCAAGAGGTAACATAAAAAAACACAACCCCAACTTCTCACCAGAAATTCAAAACCTCATCATACAACGCGACACACTGAAACACTCCCCAGCACCCCACACACAAGACATCACACAACAAATTCAAGCACTCAACATCCAGATTAACAACAAAATACAAGAACAACAAACACTAAATTGGAATAACTTCCTACAAAAACTCGATCACAAAACAAACCCCAAAAAACTCTACAAAACACTAAACAGTATCACACTTTCCAACAGCAACACAACACAATCACATGCTGCAATCAGAACAACAGACTCTACTCCTTCACGTAAACAACAAGCAAACACTCTCATCAATCACTTCTCTCATGTCAGTCACCTAAAACCCCACAAAGACGACCGACGTGTCATCCGACGAAAAAGACAATTCCCCACAGACCCTGACTATACACCCTTCACCAACAACCAGACAAAGCACATCATCAACAATCTCAAGCTCTCTCCCGCCTGTGGCCTAGACAAGATAAGCAACATTCACCTCAGACACCTGGGACCACAATGCATACAAGCACTCACTAACATATCAAACTACAGCTACTCACACAACACAATACCAGACATCTGGAAGCATGGTATCATCATCACATTCCCCAAACCTAACAAAGACCCCATGCTACCCTCCTCACACTCCTTTGCACCCCCTCCAAAGTCATAGAGCGCCTTGTATTACAACTGATGACACCTGACTTACCCCTTTCTCCAACACAACACGGCTTCAGGCCATTGCACCCCACAAACACTCTTCTTACAGACCTTACACAAAGAGCTTTTGACGGCATCAACTCAGCTAGACCACCACACAGATCAGTACTTGCCACACTCGACATTAGTAAAGCCTTCGATGCCATCCCCCGCCACAACCTAACAAACAAAATCTACAACACATACATGGTGACGGGCTGGTCTATCAGAGTGAGAACTGAGCGATCTCTGCCATACCCATAGCTTACTCTGACTGTTCCTTTTACTTATATATTTTCTAGATCTCAAGTGACGGCGTCTCTTCCGTGGATTGACCTCCCAATCTACCAAGATTGGAAGCCAAAGTGTCACATTTTTCCTTTGCCCATTAACTTTCTCTTCATAATTGCTGAGGGGCACAGGGCCCTGGGTGGGGCTTTGGTTTCCCGGGCGTTTCCGCACCCTCCTCAGCTCCCCGCCATGGAGTGGTTTCGGTCACCCAAAACCCTTTAAGGCATCTGCTGGGTGGTTATGTCCTTCAATAAACCAAACAAAATGAAAAGTGTTCGTATTACAGGAGAGACAGCAAGCGCAGACCATGCTGCAGCCAACGAATTCCCTGCTTTTTTACGTGAGGTTATTGTGGCCGATGGTTCCAACTTAGATCAAATGGGCGGGTGCCCAACCCCGAAAGGGGTTGAAATAGGGGAGCTATCCCCCCGCCAAAGGCGGCTTTCTAGGGCCTTTCCTAGCTGATGCTGAGAGGATTGGGTTCTAGTCATGTGGTGATGGGCTGGTCTATCAGAGTGAGAACTGAGCGATCTCTGCCATACCCATAGCTTACTCTGACTGTTCCTTTTACTTATATATTTTCTAGATCTCAAGTGACGGCGTCTCTTCCGTGGATTGACCTCCCAATCTACCAAGATTGGAAGCCAAAGCGTCACATTTTTTCCTTTGCCCCTCAGCTTTCTCTTCATAATTGCTGAGGGGCACAGGGCCCTGGGTGGGGCTTTGGTTTCCCGGGCGTTTCCGCTCCCTCCTCAGATCCCCGCCATGGAGTGGCTTCGGTCACCCAGGCTTTATTGTGGTCGGCAGGGAGGGTTCTGTGGGGGCGCTCGGATATGGCCTTGGCCTTGCTCGGGGACTTGGGGCTGTTCGGCCAGGCAGCTTGGGGAACAACAACAACAACAACGTAGATAAAATTTTCAACTGCGATGAGTCGGGAGTCAACTGGAAGAAAATGCCAAAACGTTCTTACATTTCTCGCAAGGAGAAGGCAGCAAGGGGCTATAAAACAGCCAAAGAACGTGTAACTATTTTATTGACATCCAATGCTTCCGGAACCTGCAAGATGAAGCCTCTAATCCTCCATAGGGCAAAGCGCCCAAGGCCTTATCGCAACATGGACATGTCAAAGTTAAATGTTCATTGGATGAGCAAAAAGAAGGCCTGGATGTCGTCAGCGTTGAGCCTAGAATGGTTCGATAATTATTTTGTGAAGGACTTAGAAACATTTTGTACCCGGCAAAACATTGCTATTAAAGCACTGCTATTGCTTGACAACGCACCAGCACATTCCAGATTGTTGGTTGATCGGCACCCAAACGTAAAAGTGATGTTCATGTCCCCCAACACTACGTCCCTGCTACAATCCCTGGACCAGGAGGTGATAGCGTGCTTTAAGGGTGCGTACACCACTAAAACTTTCCAGATGCTCGACAGTGCCACTGACACCCAAGAAGAACTGCTACAGATATCTGATGATGAATCAGTCCCTGACTTCTCTCCCACCACTCGAAGAACTATCTGCCCCTGACTGATGATGATGCAGTTTTTACCACCATACACTCCCTGCTGAATAGCAAGGCTAGGGTGGGTGCCCTGATGAATCAGGGACTTAGTGAATAGTTGCCACAGATTGCTAGACCGCACCGTTCACCAACTGCACTGACATCTGCCAATAACTCACTGGCTGGCCCGAGGCTCGAACCGCCAACCTCACGGTTAGCAGGCGAACGCTCTACCAATCGAGCTACGGCCTGTGGCCTGACTCTCCCCCACCACTCGAAGAACCTGCACCAAACTTGCCTCCAGTACAACAACGACAACAACAGCAACAGCAACCCGCCGACGGAGCAGCTATGACAGTTCATGCCTTTTGGAAAAGGTTTCATATTAAGAACGCAGTGGATACGATGGTGGAAGCGTGGGCTGATGTCACAAGAGCTACAATCCACCATGCCTGGAGGAATGTTCTCCTCCCTGTTACTACATTCCTTGTCGCGGTTGGGGGGCTTCGGGCCGGAAACTAGAGCTTGATGGGGGATGCTTTTTGCCTTCTCCCCTCGAGCTCTAGTTGTCGGCTTAACTAATTTTGTGTAGTTTTTATTTTCTCTTTCTATGTTTTTCCCCTTCTGTTCTTATTCTGTCCCCTTTGGTTTCATTTTGTGGACTTTTCCTCTTTGTTCAAATTATGTTCGGTTGGGTGAGAGAGCTGGTCTTTGCTGGGATTGGAGCTTTGACCCGGAACCAATTGTGGTGACAGTGGTGACATGTCGGCTCACCCGAGAGTTTTAGGACCTGTGGTTCGGTAACATGCCTAATGTTATGGTTCCTAGGCGGAACCTTCTCCGTAGTGCGGCTCCGGATCCAGGGGTGCCGTTCCTTGGAGGTGGGACTCTTGGCTTTCTGACCGGTAGCCCATAATTATGTAACGACTGGAGATGTTTGCATCGTTTCATGCCCTCAGTCTCATCAAACGGGTTATGCTTACACTTGAGCCTCTCTTTACATTTTAATGCCATCCCCTTCCAAGGGGTAGGATAGGAAGCGGACACTTGGGACTCTGTCCCCACTTGTGTCGTTGGTGAAGGTTTAGGGCTCCATGATTCGTAAAGGTTGGCTTACTGGTATCCCTCCCGTCATACCTTCTCTCCGCCTGGTCTGCTTAGTACACTCCTGGAACAGCATGGCTTGGTATTTATGGCTGGTGTTACTGAAACTCCTCCCCTGGTTCCGACTTTGACACTGACTACGACCTCTGGCGCAACTTCTGACATTTCCCTGGATCCTTCCCACCCTGTCGAGGGGCTTTCGGTAGCCTCCTCGGCTGCAATAGTAGGAGAGACTCATCCCTCTCCCAAGCCACACTTGCCTCCTTCATCTAGTTCTAATGGCCCTGTTACATTGGAGCCATATGTTCCTCCCAAATCCAAACCTCGTCCACGTCGTCCTACCCCGCCAACTTCTGTCCAGCTATTTCAAACTATTTTTGGCTCCAGTAAGTGGCCTAAATTTTGTAATATAAATTATGACATAGGTGATGATCTTGAGCTTGATTCCATACTACGCCATGACATCGGTGATGTTGAAATCCGTACGGGTACGGATGGCTGTCGCCTCCTTGAAGCTCGGACTGAGGCTCAGTCTCGTTCTCTTCAGGAGTGGTTGGTCGATCCGCCGTCCCAAGTTTCCATCACGAGGCACAAGACTCTTAATAACTGTGTTGGGATAGTTGTTATCCCTCATGAGATCCGTATTGATACACCATTTGAGGACTCTGCATCTCGCATCCTGGAGAACATGGGCCCATCTGATACTCCAGCACTGAAGGTTGAGACATACCTATCTCGGCGCGGTTCCCAGCGTGATGGCCCCCTCCGTATCGCTAAACTGACTTTCGAGGGACGTGACTTGCCTCCTTTTGTTCGGATAGCGGGCCGGCGGCTGGCTGTACGAAAAAATGTCCCCCGCCCTAGACAATGCCAGAGTTGCTGGAAGTTTGGTCACCCGGCCAAGTATTGCCAAGAGAACCCGACATTATGCCCCCTGTGTGGAGGTTCAGCTCATCTTCGGGAGGCTTGCAATGCAACCTCCCGTATCTGCCTCAACTGCGGTGATCCCCATGCTGTCTTTTCCGACACTTGCCCACATTTTCATTATCATAATGCTATCCTTGATTTGAAACTGAGTCGGGGCTTCTCTCACAGAGCGGCTATCTCCCATTTGAAGGAACAGGGTCGGTTACCTTCCCTGACGTATGCTAGGGTGGCTAGGTCTGGTTTACAACCTACTCTCACGCATCCTCCGCTTTCAGTGACTCGCCCTCTTCCAACCAATCGCTTTTCGCCACTCCGGGACCTACTGCCAGAGCCGAATCCCCCTCCTGAGGCAGCAGGGGACCCTGTTCAGTGTCCTCCCTCCATCTCTCCTACTGCTTTGACTTCCTCATCTAAGGTGACTACTAGGAGTAATTCCAGTGTTATTCTGGCCCGAACTGATGTTTCTTCCGTGCGCAGTAAGGACTTCTCTCCTCCCTTTGATCCTGCAACTAAGAAGAGGAAAGGTTATGACTCTCCTCCTACGGATAGATCTACCTTGTCTCCCAAGCATGTGCGGAGTCAGGATAGGAGGAGACCTCGCCTTCTGACATCTCCGCAGGTCTCATCAGCTCCTCTGACTCCTTCCCATGATGATATAGAAGCCCAACTTGCAGACATCGATGGTCCACTTATGGAAATAGATACCTCCCCGCCTCCTGCTAAACATGTTTCCCAGTGTGGCTGTGATAAATGCTTTATAGACTATATTGGCCCCGCTATTAATGATAATGTGCATGACTTACGTGTAAAGGTTGATCACTTTATTGCCTCCTGCCACCTTCCTTCTGACTTTGCAGGGTCTCATGATGCCCATTGTATATGTGTTAATTGTATTGGTCACCTGGCTGTTCAACCAACAGCATTAGTGGAAAGGATTCAACGCGAGGTTTCTTCTCCCCCCGAACAATTGCCTGTGCTCCAGGTCCCGCCTTCCCAGTGTGTGTTACACGACGCTACTGGGGACGTGCCTGGTCGTCCTCCCCCTCACCCTCTGCCTGTACCCCTCCCCAATGTTGCCCGTATTCAGCGGGCTCAAAATCACAGTAATTTGAAATCAGTGATTACTCATGAACCATCATAGTATACTTCAGTGGAACATGAACGGTTTCGCCACTAGGCGTCGCCTTGGCGAAACTCAACGTTTACTTCGCTTGCATACTCCTGTGTGTGTCTGCCTCCAGCATGTAGGCCCTGTCCTTGACTCGATAGGTGCTTATTATGTTGCAGCAGAGTCACCTGTGCGTGATGGTCATCTTCGGACGGCCATCCTTTTACATCGCTCTTGTGCTTTTCAACCTGTTCCATTGTTAGATGCCCCATTCCAAGCTGTTGCTGTTAGGGTATCCCTTCCTAATGGTACAGCCTTTACCATCTGTAGTGTATATAATCAACCTAGTTGTAATTATAACATGTCTAGGTTGCCCCATCTTTTACGGTGTCTTCCTCCTCCATTTTTTATTTTAGGTGATTTTAACTCCCACTCTCCGGTATGGGGTTGTTCTTCTGCTGATGCACCAGGACGTCTCATTGAGGATCTGCTTTTAAACTCTCCCCTATGCTGTCTTAAGGAAGGTCCCCACACTTTTTATTCTTTAGCTCACTCTACTTCCTCTGCAGTTGATCTTACTTTGGCATCGGCTGAGGCTGCATCCCTTTTTACTTGGTCTGCTGTTGCTGACCGTTTTACTAGTGACCATCACCCTATACTATTGACTCCCACATCCTCTAATGCGTCAAGTCAGTTAGCCAGGTATAACCTTGCTAAAGCTGATTGGGACTCTTTTAGTTCTCTTTCAGCTGACATTGGGGTTTTTCGTGATGATGATTCTCCACATGATAATTATATGTTTTTCAAGGATTTTATGTGTTCCGTTGCTGATAGCACAATCCCTCGGTCATCCAGTACCCCTCACCCTCGACGGGTCCCATGGTGGTCCCCTGAACTGTCCAAGCTGGTTCGATTAAAACATTATTTGGAGCGTCGCCTTGCTCAATCCACCCGTCACCTACGGGATGCTCGAGCATCGCTGGCAGCTGATGCGACATTACATGTTTGGGTGAAGTTTGTTACTGCTATGTATTCTATCAGCGAGGTGAAACCCTACTATAATAAACTGTGTGCACTTTTCAAACGTACTGTTATCTCACAGAAGAAACAGTCGTGGCAGTCATATGTCTCCGGATTGGCCCCCCGTACGTCTCTGTCTTTAGTTTGGAAGAAATTTCACAAGGTAAAAACAACCGATCTGTTCATTCGGTTTTTGATCATGCTTCCGCCTCTCTGTTGTTTGACGATTATTCCATCTCGATGGCTCATGCTAGTCATCTGGCGGATGTAGGTAGTGACGCTAATTTACCCTGAGCGTTTGTTTCTCAGAAACGTCGTTCTGAGGCACGTTCCTTGGACTTTCGTGGGGATACGTCCTCCCCTTACAACAGTGCTTTTACCATCGATGTCCTCAAGGTTGCCTTGCGGGATTGCAAGGATGCTACCCCTGGCCCAGATGGAATTTCCTATAGTATGCTTCAACACCTGGACGGTGAGGCTCTTACTTTTATATCTGGTGTTTTTAACCAAATATGGCGGCATGGGTACTTCCCTCCTGATTGGAAACATGCTTATACAGTCCCCATTCCGAAGCCAGGCAAGGACCCTAGTTTACCCACCAACTCCCGCCCGATTTCATGACATCCTGCATAAGCAAATTATTTGAGAAGATGGTGCACCCTCGGTTCTTATACTTTGCTTTGAACCCTAACCTCATCTCTCAATCACAGTCTGGGTCCCGCCCTCAACGCTCCACGCTTCATTCTTTGGCCTGTTTGGAGGATCAAGTCCGGCGTGGGTTCGTGTTGGGTCACCCCACCGTGGCTATTTTATTTGACATCACTAAGGCCTATGACACGACTTGGCGCTATCGAATTCTACGAATCTTATATGAGTCTGGCATGCGTGGCTCACTTCTCCGATTTTTGAAGGGTTTCCTCTCTGATAGGACTTTCCAAGTGATTGTCAATGGAACCCTGTCTCGCCTACACTCTCTTCAGATGGGCATCCCTCAGGGGAGCGTTCTTAGTAGCACGCTGTTTGCAATCGCCATCAACGGGGTGGTGTCCTGCCTCCCTCCTCAAGTCCCCACAGCCTTTATGTGGACGATTTCGCAGTTTCCTATACCTCACCCAGTTTATCTCATATACAGCGATGCCTACTGTCTTGAGGGACGTTACCTGTTGGGCGTCTTCTACGGGATTTACATTTTCCAGCGAGAAAACCAAGGCGATTCTCTTTTATCGTGACAAACGTCACCTACATGGTCAGACTATCTCCCTCTCAATGTCTGGACATCGGCTACTATTTTCTGATCAGGTTAAGTTCTTGGGACTCATCCTTGACACACATCTTAACTGGTCTGCCCATGTAAAAGACCTTAAGGCGCGGTGCCCAAGACGTCTTAACGTCTTGAAGAAATGGCACCATGTTACCTGGGGTGCTGATCGTCGGACCCTCCTTATGTTATATACGGCCACGGTTTTGTCCGTCTTAGATTATGGGTGTGCTATTTATGGCACAGCTTCCCAGACCACGCTCAAAACCTTGGATCCTGTCCATCATCTTGGTATCAGGCTTTGCACTGGAGCTTTCAAGTCGTCTCGCATTACGAGCCTTCTCGTAGAAAGTGGCCAGCTTCCTCTCCCCCTCCATCGAGAGCGTGTAATTATGAATTCTGCTCTGCAGTTGCTGTCTACTGAGTCACCTGCGAGCAACTTGTTTGACCAGGTGGGGGAGGATGACTTCCCTCTAGCATTGTTACCGTCTTTTCCGGTTTTGGCCCACAGACTCTTTACGCACCATGATTTACCCATGCCCCTTCTGCAGGCGGCTGACCCCTCCATCCCGTATTGGCTTTTATCATCACCTATGGTTTGTACGTTCCTTGCTCAAGGTTCTAAGTCCTCGCTCCCTGCTGTTCAGAGGTGTGTCGCCCTTCAGCATATGCTAAGTCATGCCCCTGCCCGTGTCATATATACTGATGGGTCTAAGAGGGATGGGAAAGTTGGTTGTGCTGCAGTTTCAGAGGCTTCCATTTTTAGCTTGGCTTTATCCCCATATTCATCTGTTTTTACTGCTGAATTGCGTGCATTGTTGGGGGCGGTTGATATGGTCCCTTCCTTTCCAGTCAACACCCCTCGGGTGGTTATTTATAGTGACTGCCTGAGTGCCCTTATGGCGTTACAAGATCTTTCTACGAGAGATCCACTTATTTCCACTATTCTCCGCCGAATACATGACCTTTCCTTGGCCAATTGGAAAATCCAGTTTTGCTGGGTTCCTGCACATGTGGGCATTGCGGGTAATGAGAGAGCAGATCGGCTCGCTAAAACAGCCTGTATCGGTCCAGGAGCGGGTCCTCTCTTGCGCCTGTCTGACATGAAGGCCGTAGTTCGAGAAATCATCTATCGTGCATGGCAACATGAATGGTCTTCACAGCCCCTTACCATCCATCTTCGTGCTATCAAGGATGCGGTTTCCGTGTGGCCTTCCTCTTTTCAGGACAGGCGCAGGGACCAAGTCGTACTCACTCGTCTCCGAATTAGTCATACCCGCTACACACATGGACACTTAATGGCCACTCCACATGCTCCTCCCCGTGGTGCGCTACTTGTGACACAAGCATTACTGTGCGGCACTTTCTCGTCGAATGCCCACTATATGGTCGACAGCGGCAGCGTTACTTTTCTCAGCCTTCTCTTCAGTCTATCCTGTCTGACACTCCTTCCTTTGATATTGCCAACTTATTTGCTTTCCTTAAGGAAATTAACATCTTTCATCTGATCTAATATCTTATACTTTCTTCTAGTCATATCTTTTTTAATGTTGTTTCTTTTCTCTCTTTTTAGGATGAACAAGTTTTATTGATTTTACCCCTATTTTTTCTATTCTTTTACCCATTTCCGCTTTTAGCCTCTCCCCAGCCTTATGAGGGCTTTTGCCCAGTAGGCTGTAGACAAATAGTTTTTATTATTATTATTATGGAGGAATGTTCTAGAGGGGTTACCTGGGCACAAGCTGGATTTACCTGATGAGCCAGTCAGGCTTGAAGCAGAGGTGGAGAGAGCAGACGTGTGCCCGGGATGGATGAAGTGGGGCCAGAAGATATTCAAGGTTTGATTCAGCCACCACAAGAGCTTGATGCCGAGGACTTACTGCAGGATTTGGAAGAGGAGCAGACAGAAGAAGAACACAGAGAAGAAGACGAACCCCAGGAAGAGCCTAACACTCCTGGTCTACGGGAATTTGTAGAATTGTCACAACGCCTCAGCCATCACATGAACAACTTTGATCCCAAACATGACCGTTCAGCACAGATAATAGCAAGCTTTACTGCTGCCATCCAGCCGTACTTTGATGTTTCACGACAGGATAAATACACACCAGCAGACACGAATAACAAATATAACAGACCATCAACTTCATCGCAGTGACGGTGATGGATCCGGGGGGGGGGGGATTCAACACATAATTTATTCAGAGGTAAGAGTTATTGCAATGGGCAAATCAACCCATGCACATGTCAAATAACCTTTATAATTCATTTAATTATTATAACATAGGCTTCTATGGAGAAAAAGTGGACTTTGTGGAAATCCCCAGAATACCAAGGTACGTTTAACATGTAAACATATGGGTTCGGTAACGCGTTTTTTGGTAACACAGGAGGTTACCAGAACACATTAGCCGCGTTATCGGAGGACCGACTGTATACACAGTACAGTGTATATACAGTATATATATATATATATATATATATATATATATATATATATATATATATATATATATATATATATATTGCGCAAGGGTGCGCAATAAAAGGGTGCGATTCTCCAACCGTGCGGCATATGTCCGTGCGGTGCTTATAATCCAAGGGTGCGAAAAAAGCAAAGCGTGCGGTGGCGAAGCGTGCGGAACTGGATGCGCATTTGTCGGGCGGCCATGTTTGTGACGTCAGAGCGCGCGGGATGACTCAGTGACTCGTGTATAAGCGTACCCTGACGCAGCCTTGCAATTCTCTTCCGCATTCTTTGTGAACAATGGACCCTCCAGCCCCTCCACCACCCCAGCCACCTGCTGCCCCTAACCCACCGCCCAGGGCGATCGTGTTACCCACCAAAACAAAAGTGAAAGTTCTTGATTTAGAACAGAAAAAACAGTTACTAGACATGTTGGCTAGAGGTGAGAAACAGGCAAATGTGGGTAGACATTTTGGTGTACAGGTATTCTTTCCTTAGTTCATGTTTTTCAGGGGTTATTGGGCGAAAAAAGGGTAAGTTTGAAGAGTCCCCGGACTACATAGTGAATTTCCCATAGGTTCTTAAGCTCCAAGGGTGCGTTTTACAAGGGTGCGCGCATGTCTCGGACTAAGGTAACCGCACCCTTGTGGGGCCCACTGTATATATATATATATATATATATATATATAATATACCTGTATATATATATATATATATATTGTATATATATATATATATATTGTATATACAGTATATACATATATATGTACAGTCAATCCTCCGGTAACACGGCTAATGTGTTCTGGTAACCTCCCGTGTTACCAAAAACCGCGTTACCGAACCCATAGGTTTACATGTTAAACGTACCTTAGTGTTCTGGGGATTTCCACATACCTGTAGTCCACTTTTTCTCCATAGAAGCCGATGTTATAATAATTAAATCAATTATAAAGGTTATTTGACATGTGCATTGAGTTGATTTGCCCATTGCAACAACTCTTACCTCTGAATAAATATTTCGTTTAGGCTAGGCTAGTTAACCCTCCAGCCCCGGCTATGTATTATATATATATTCCTCGAAACCCGGGTGTTTTGGCCGAAAAACGTCTAGGCTAGGCTACCGTATATTCGTTAATCAGACTGCTTCCCGCATTCCCGCGCATCCCCAAGCGTAGCTGTGTTATTTACCTGTAGAATGGCATTAAGTAGAGCTCTCTAAGTCAACTGGTTGAGTTGTGATGATGATTTCATTGGAGATAACTTTATGGCAAAAACAGCCACTTTACACTACTTTTCGATACTTAACAACAACATACAGGCACACACGAACAAGCGACGCTCTCCTTCTTGTGGCCGGAGATGCGGGGCGTCGGTCCAGCCGGCTGTTGTTTACATGCGTCGGACCGACGCCTCGCACACGAAGCTCACAGGCTTTCAACCACTGGGCGTTCAAGAGCCCTTCCGGGTACCTGTTATATGCTTTTTTATGGGCGTTCAAGAGCCCTTCCGTGGTGAGAGGGTTAAGGAGAGTCACAGCAGTAGCCGACATTTTTCGATCGAAACTCTGAAATCCCGCCATCATATTTCTCACCTCACACAATAACTACACATTTTAGAATGGTCAACTCTTCACTCAACGCACAGCAACGACCATATCTACATCTGGTATGTATAACAACTTGGTTAGGCCATTTATTTGCAGAGATATGAACATCGGTAAATGGCGAAAATCGTAACTACGGAATTTCCTCATAACTCGCCGTCTTATTATTTCTCAGCTCACACAATAACTACACAATGTAGGGTGTTCTAGTCTTCACCCAACACACTGCAACGATCATATCTACCTCTGGTATGCATAAACACTTGGTTAGGCCATTTATTTGCAGAGATATGAGCATCGGTAAATGACGAAAATCGGAAGTAAAGGTTCGGCGAACGAGATAGCCTAGCCACGTAGTGTACACAATGACAACACACACACACTCACTCACTCGACATAGCCAAACAATAACATAAGTGTGTTTCGGTAATTATTCTCACCTCACACAATAACTACACAATGTGGAGTGTTCTAGTCTTCACTCAATGCACGGCAACGATCATATCTACCTCCGGTATGCATACAAACTTGGTTAGGCCATATATTTGCAGAGATATGAGCATTGGTAATGACGAAAGTCGGGAGTAAAGGTTCGGCGCCCGACTAGACCCCGCGCCAGTGTAAGTATTGACCGGGTTAGCATTTTTTTTTTTATATTTGGGGTGTACCGCGTGCCACCAAATCCGTGTTTCCAAAGTGCGCGTTACCGGAGGATTGACTGTACAGTATATTGTTTTTGTACAATTTCCACACTACAGTACTGTACTATCAAATACATTTATTCATATAGAACTTACCTAGGTACAACTTCAATACAAATATATTATCAGAGATACTGGTAAGCTTGATATAGATCATATTTTGGTACAATCTTAAATCAGCCACACAAATATCAGATGAAAGTGTAACGTTACAGGCGGGGTTCGAACCCACATTAACAAACATCCCACAGAAGAAACCACAAAACAGGGATCTATTATTCAGTCTCAATAAGAAAGTGGTGTGAATATATAATCCTTTTAGTCAAAAAGTGGTATGATGGAACTTCCACAAAATAGCAACTCATATGAGTTACCGAACCCTTTGTAGGTGAAAAGTAGACAGTTAAGAAAATATCAAACAATATCAAATAGCTATTAGTATTAAGAAACCCAAAAGATATTCCTTCCTTAATCCTCGTCAACCATTATTAACCCGTCCAGCCCCGGCTAGTTTTGTAATGTTTGTTCACCAGAACCCGGCCGGTTTTCAAAAAATGGTTTTATTCCAGAAACAATAGCGAATGGGTTAGGAATGAAGGAAAAAACACGAAAAACGCTCAAAAAGCTTAAAGAATGGTCCTACAGAGCCCCCGAAAACGTATTTTACAAGAGTAAAAAATTGAAGGCAATTACCCCAAAAAAACAGGTTATTGCGCGCTCACGCGCACGCACGTGGACTTTGAGAGTTTTCAACCATCGGCACGGTTGCGTGGGATACGTACACAGTTCCCATACAAATCTGAGCCCTCTTGAGTGGCTACACCTGAGGTTACGGTCGGCGCAATTAGGGTGACGCGCCAGGCGCGTCTCTGGGGCTGTGCGTTACATACATCGCCGACGCGTCAGGCGCGTCGCTGGGGCTGTACGGGTTAATTAAAGACCTTGGATTATTGCACTATGAATAATAATACTATCAATAGGGGAGAGCGGTGATGGTTCGGACAGTGCATATCCTGAGAAACGTATGGGACCTAAGGCCCCGAGATTTTGCGTGAAACTGCGAGAGTTTGTCTACTTTCATCACGCATGATTTGGTTCCTACATCAGCTACACTTTTTAATGCAGGTCCGATTTTATGGTTTTTTGCACTTCCTATGCAATATTTTCACTTTATATTGTAAGCTCTACCTCCATGAATATGTCAACCAGCGAAATATGCATTATTATGGTGAAACTATGTTGTATGCCGAAGATATTGCCGTAAATAACAAATGCTGAAGTCGCTTGTGTGAACGTTGAGCGTACCCATCGATTAACTATATAGATTCGGGATCATTCGGACAGTTGAGGGTGGTGATGGTTCGGACCAGTCCGAACCATCCTTCCCACTAATTACCCAAAAATTACCTTATCAATTGATAACACTACTTCTTGTAAACATCTATATTATGAACACATAGTGAAACAACTCTTAATATCCATCAGGGAATAATATATTTATATTTTATTATGTATTTATCTGTGCTAATACAATATAATATAAACTAAGTCAACTATGTAATTTATTTGAAGTAACATAGTCATAATTCATACCTATAATATTGTTTATACAAATAAAGGTACTGTATGTTTATTTGATTTATGGATAAGTACATTATCCATAATTCTGGTTAAGTATAATCCAGTTTGTTTTCAATATTATTTGTTTACAAATATGAAAAGGTTGATTTCGATTATGAAGTTTAATTTTGTATTTTAGCAAAATAAAATGTCTTTGAATTGATAAATTTTTGTTTTTAGCAAATCCAACTCACATAATTTTAAGATTATGCCAATTAATATACGTGACCGAACCATCCCACCCTTCTGACCGAACCATCACCACTGGTAGCGATGGTTCGGACGATTTAGAAACTTGTGTTTCGGGAACTATAGCTCAAAACTGAAAAGAGCTAAGGGTTTGAAATAATTAGGCTAAAGAACCAAATAACGAAGCAACATTTTAACATCAACTAGATTATACTACTGCTTAAACATGAATTTCTACAAATATTAAAATCAAAAAACGTCCGAACTACTGTATCACCGCTCTCCCCTATATAAGTGAAAAAATAATATTAGGTGTAGGTGGTAACTGCAAAACATTAAGTAAAATCATAATTTGTTAACATGAAATTATCATATACAATTAACTGAATACAAGCTACCGGTATAACAAAATAGAAAATAACGTGATTAATTAAATATATAATCCTATCTTTTAAGAGAGTAAGTACTGTATGGACAAGGCAAGGCAAATAAGCTACTTATCGTAATCCTCATGGTAACTCTTTAACAATGGTTAAGTCAGGACAGGTTGAAGGTGGTGGTGGATCCTGAACTGCCTTTAACCCCTTAAATGACGGGCATGTTTGTTGACATGACCGTGCTGCTGGGCGAGTATACATACCGAAAACGAGCTTCATTCCATGCTCTTTTTCATGCATAAACAAGAGACAATACAATTATATATTCGTGAACGGGCGATAATAGAGCTTTCCAATGACACCTGAATCATCCCTGTACGACCACGGGTTATCTTGTAGTGATCGCGTAACTGGAGGTGAAAATACCCTTAAATAAGGTAATTTCAGTAGTTTTTTCCTTGTCTCGCGAGGACGGGCGATGGTAGGGAGACCAAATACGTGACAGTGATGGCCCAAGCATGGTGCCGACCGGTCGAAGTCCAGCTGTCGTCCTCCCAACGCGCGGATTCTCTCACAGAGCTCATAGTGTGCTCAAAATGGCGCCCGTCATATGATGGGCACCGCAGAAGTGCCGAATATTCTTTCGCCCATCATATGACGGGCACCGTCGGATAGGTGTTAAACACTCACGTTGGTCTATTTATAACCTCGTAAAGGCTAAACATATCCTACTGCCATTATTCTGGAATATCCTATTTACTCTCATAATCTTTGAACTCACTAAATCATCCAATAGTAGGATAACATAATCATAAAATGAATCCCCATGTAAATAATACTACCAAACTGAGTTAATATTACGAAAGGTTATCCTACGTCTGCTACCACCGTGAAATGGAGGAACAGGAGGGTTAGTTAGTTATGTAGAGCAGATTAACCAGACCACTGAGCTCCATACGGAACTCTCATAGGTCTGGCCCGAAGGATTGGATCAGATTACTGAAAGGAGCTTAAGGCGACGCAAAAAACGGACGATAGGGGGGAAGGAAAATGACGGAGAATCGGATAAAAGGTCAGTGAATGATTTAGTACCAAAACAAACCGTACGCAGACGGGCAGTATCTGGGCAGTCAAAGACGTGGCGAACAGTTAGAGGGGAATGACAGGAGGAGCAGGTAGGGGGCGGAGTGCGGGGAGTGGACATCAAATAACCGTGAGTCAGCCGGGAATGGCCTATCCTAAGTCTAGTTAGTAAAACTTCCTCACACCTGTGAGAGCGGGAAGACGAGGGCCAAGGACGGACAGAAGGTTTAATTGCACGGAGTTTATTATTGCAGGGTAGAGCATCCCAATGAGATTGCCATGTGCAAAGAATAGAAGGCTTGAGTAAGGACAGCCAATCACCTAACGGAAGGTGGGGCTGGCGAGGGATTATTAAAATAGCATTCTTAGCCGCAGCATCGGCGTCTTCATTGCCACGGACACCGATGTGAGCAGGAATCCAACATAACTGGACCTGGAATCCACATAGGCTCATCTCGTGGAGAGCGTGTTTTATGGCTAAAACTAGGAACAGGAGGGGGTTTGAGAGGGAGGGTGGGGGGAATTGAGAGGGGCAGTGAAAGGGAGAGGGGAGGGAAGGAGGGGGAGAGAAAGAACAGGTTTGGGAAATTTCTAAAAGGTTCCTCGATCACCAAATGCGAGATTACAGTACAGTCCATCCTCCTATAACATGAATTCCTACAACGCGATCCTCCTACAACACGAGGGGGGGTCCCGATAAATAGTACATTTATTCAGTTAATTGTAGCCATGATATTGTAGATTGATTTTTTTTTAACTAATTTCTCTATTATATATTCATACATTTTGATATATTCTAGGAACTAATATATTCTAGGTCTTCCCTAGGACCGATCGATCACTTTTATTTACCGCCGTATTGCCGCTGTATATATACGCGATCGCATAGCGCGAATTTCATATAGTGCGAGGGTCGGATCGACCAATTTTTCTTCATTAGTTGTAAGGTAAGTGATGTTTTTTTATAGTTGTTAATGGTTTGATGGTATCTGGTAGGTAATATAGGTGTTTGTTTAGCAAGAAATCCGGAAAAAAAGGGGTAAAATTGTGGAGCTCAGACCCATATAGAATTATCTCCATATAAAGTGTTATTCCTACAGCGTGAATTCCTACAGCGCGAGGGGCTCTGCCGCCCATATAGTCGTGTTATAGGAGGATGGACTGTACACTATAAACCTGAAATATAGTACCTACCCTACTGAATAAGTTTGATAACCTTAACAAAAGTTTAATGTAAAAGTTATTAGATTCATCACTCTTGCTAGAATGATAAAAAAGAAATAATTTAATTTCATTGTACAGTGTTATCCAGTATCTGAGAGGCAATTATACTTATAAGAGAGAGAGAGAGAGAGAGAGAGAGAGAGAGAGAGAGAGAGAGAGAGAGAGAGAGAGAGAGAGAGAGAGAGAGAGAGAGAGAGGAGAGAGAGAGAGAGAGAGAGAGAGAGAGAGAGAGAGAGAGAGAGAGAGAGAGAGAGAGAGAGAGAGAGAGAGAGAGAGAGAGAGAGAGAGAGAGAGAGAGAGAGAGAGAGAGATGAGAATGTGCAACTTATGCTTAGTGGGGACAGGCCAGCCCCATAAATACATTAACCCTTGTCTAGCGGGCCCTCTGTGGCCGTTTTGGGCCTTTTCAGGCCATTCTGACTGCTATATCAACCATCAGTATGAAAGGAACTGTATTGCGCCAAAAACTAGGCGGAAATCGCTACACAATGACGCCACATACAGCTACGTAGCACTCGTGGAGCACTGACAGTGTTACCTCGAAGATGGAAGTTTAGCTGATTTTGCTACATTGCTCACTTTTAGCGAACTATTGGTTACACTGTCATCCTCCCGCGCGGTGGGGGAACTGGAGTTAGTGTGGGCCGGGAGGCCACAGATGTCGGACGTATGGATCATTACTATCCCACCCATTTTCACTCGATTTTCACCCTTTTTTTGCCAGTTTCTTTAACTCGACTTATGTTGCGCGCCGCTAGTTAAGGGTTAAACATAAATAAAAGAAGCTTAGAGGGAAGAAAGGCAGAGAGAGGAGAAATATGAACCTACTGCATGTTCAGTAGAGATAAGAGGAAAAACTGCGTACCTTATGTTCCGTGTTAGTGTCGAGATTGTTGCCGCTGTGGTTGCGCGTGATGGAGCCGGATGAGGGTGACGTCTCCATGGTACCGTCGGGGTTGGACACTATGCTGGCGTTGTTGCCACCTGAAAAGGATAAGGCCCTGAAGAAGCCTGACCCCCCACCTGGTCACCAGAAACCAGACAAGGGAAAAAAGAAAAAAGGGAAAGGAAATAATTAGCCATGTAAACCAAACATACCAATGTAGTAGGGCCTATTTTTGGGTGTTAGTGTGTTAAGCATCACAAATGGCTGGTAATCTAAGTCAAAACAAGGGAAAACGTAAGTAAAATAACGGTGCTATAAAATGTGAGGGGTTAGTCCGGAGACATTCAATAAGTTATCATTCAAGTTACAGTTACAATGACCAAAGTTAAATAAAAGTGATAATTAAAATATTGTTAAGGTATTGGTTTCAGTAAGTGATTTAAAATGTTAGAATCATCATTTCAGCCCATTCATGTATGGTTATCACACAAGGTGAAAACAATATAATAAATAGATAAGAAAACAAACTGCAGGTACTAATTACTGGTAGGACTAATGAAACTACTGTAAATGAACACAATCAAAGCTAGCATAAAATATAATGAACTATAATAATAATAAAATACAATAAAACTAAAAATATTGTTTTACATGCAAAAACATACCAGGCCACAATACAATACATTATAAAAAAGTAAAGAAAGAAATAAAGATCAAAGCTTCACTACATAACTAAAATAAACTTACTCGATAAACTTTAACATGACCATAAGCCGATGAAATAGGAGACAAATGAAGTACAGTACTGTACTGTACACACTAAGTTTCAGGCTGTTATGAAATTGAAGCTGTAGTCTAATATTTAGTATTTAGCAGAAATGAAGATATAATGTGGGTATGTGATTGATAGAAATCATGTTGAATTCAATTTAGTGTACAGTACTTTGTGTGTATAACAAACATATTTCAGCTAGTATATTGACTAAAGATCAATGTCTACAGCTTGAACTTCCTTAAAGCCTGAAAACCACAAGTGGTCAATTGCTACGATCCGAGAAAAAAAGTCTCCCGAAAACAGCTAAATTATGAGACTTTCAGACATGCAGAAACAGTTGTACATATGACAAATATCCACAAGCTCTCACGAGGTCAACAGGTCAGGCCAGGCAAAGGTGCACATAAAAAAAAAAAAAATTAACATAACCCTTCAGTAAGTTCAAAACATTTATAATTATTTTCCAGCTATCATTAGACAGTGGCGTGCACAGGGGGGTGGGGGGGCCCCCCCCCTCGGGGGGGCTAGAGCCCCTTCCCCTTTCCTTCTTTATATATAAAGTGCCCTTTCAGTCAAAATAAATCAATACATTATATTAAATTGCTACATTAACCCCCGTGGAGCGGGCATATTGCCCCAAATTACCTTCATTCCCTGCTCATTTTCATGTATAAACAAGAGACAGAGTAATACAATTAAATATCCTTGAAAGTACAATGCTAGAGCTTCCTGTACGACGCATGGTTATCTTCCAACCATCTTGCAAACGAAGGCCAAAATCGGTAAAAAGTTAGCAATTGTTTGCTGTTTTAGCTATGTGTGACGCTGCACATGAGCTCTCTCTCTCTCTCTCTCAGACCTCAGTGTGTCCCCGCTGAATGTAGGCTGCGGTTGACCAACCGACCGACCCCCCCCCCCCCCCCCCGCCTGCAACAGCTGGCCTCGCTCTCAGGTTTCATAATAGCCTCAAAATGGCGCCCGTCATATGACGGGCCCCGTACAGAAGGGGTTAATGTTCCTTCTAGGTACGTATTTTTTTGTAATTCACAGGGGCTGAAGGGAGGGTAGAGGCCACCTGGCAAGAGGGGGGAAATGTTGCTTATATAAATTATATTATATTACTAGCTTATATTTTTTAGTTTTTCCATATTGTTTAAATACAAAGGTGATGAGTTGATGCTTGTGAAGATAAAACTGAGTATATTTTGCATAGATTCGCTTTGCAACTACATGAACAAATGGAGTTTTATTTTTGTCTCTGGGGTTGCTTGGGTTGTACTGTCTGCCACACCAGCCAGCTGCCTGCACATTGTAACTGGTTTCAGTTCTCCTCTGTTCCTCGGAATAATTACGATAGATCCCTCTGCCCTTTATCATGTTGATAATCCCACAGTGAGTATCTTATGATTGTATATCACTTTATGAGCATTTGATGTGTTATAAAAGTAATTAGTTACTTAATCATTCAATGCAGAACAAAAATATAGGCCTAGGCCTAATTTTTACTGATCGTATTTTAAAAAATGTAACGCATTCTTGAGAGGTTAGGTAAAATGCCTATAGGCTACTTATAAAAATTAGTAGCCTAGTAAACTAACTATTTGCCTAGCGCTGTGAGTTCGTTGTTGATTTATTCTATTCCTAATGGCTAATGCAATACGTTATATGTACAGCTGTAATTCATAGCTATAAAGCTCAGAATAAGCGGAAAAGACCGAAATAAAGTTAACTGATTTTGGTAGGCCACACACTTCTTGTATAAATGTAAATTTTGATGATTGATAGAAAAATTAATATTTAATTTTAAAAATTTAGGGGGAGTGCCCTTTTTTCAACTGAGCCCCTGCCCTTTTCAATGTCTGTGCACGTCACTGATTAGACAATTTCTTCTAGTTTGGGAAAGATCTGTTCGGAGTCAAAGGGCCGATGGAGATCATTCTTACACTTTTGATTCCTAGAAATAATGTCTAAGCTGAACAAAATTGTCTAATGATAACTACAGTAAAGTAAAATTAAATGATGCCAATGTATTAAAGGTAATAATATTGCTAAAGAACTATTATTGTACCAGATATAAACCTACCTAGGGAATGTTTGCTTCTGTTGAATGAGGCTGGTATCTATCAAGATTATGATGAAGGCTGTTTCTTCACAGCCTAAATATATATTCATTTCACTTTGCTCTTGCTTCGGTCACATATCAGCATATTATTTATAGTGAAGTTAGCTTAACACTGTAGGCATGATCGACACTATAGGCTATAATAAATAAGAACATAATTTGTTGCACGTAATTAATATATTGAACAGAGATTGTTAGATTATCACACTGGTTCAAAGAAGCTTGGTTAAGTTTTAAGGTTATGCATAAATAATATACAAACTTAGTATCACAAATTTATATAGCAAAACATCTGAATTTTATAATCTATCTGGCACACAATAAGAAACTCTTTTAACAGGCTTTTGCCTTTTTAACCCAGAACATTTGGGGGTTTAATGAAACTTAAGACACCTATTATGCCTTTGTGTCCTGTCTTTCTCCATATAACACACTTTTATTTGCTTCAAACAGCCAGTCAGCTTTTACAACCAAGAATCTAGGAAATCTAATTATTAACGTACTCAATCAGATTATGCCTTTCTATATACAGTACAGTACTTTATTCTAGCTATCAACAGACTATTTTATTCAACTTAGGGTCAATCTCCAATAATCAGAGTAAAACAGATCTCAACTAACCCTTTTAACCCAAGTGATAATTTTTAATTCCAGTAAAATTGTCTGGGGGTAAATTAAATAAATTTGATAAAGGCATCAGGATTGAAAGTGTTAAATAATATATCCTAAAACCACAAACAAAACCAGACGCAGCAACAGTCATGGCCAAACAATAACTACTGTACTCAACCTAAATATGCCTTGATATTCTATGCAGCAAAACTTTAGAATTTATGAATTATTAGGAGAGTAACCCATCTCATATGTGTTGAATTTAGTTCTACTGTTCTTATAGTGCAGTACAGGTATTTATTTTTATTTTTTTATATATATAGCCTATACTGTATATACAATATATATATATATATATATATATATATATATATATACAATATACATATATATATATATATACAATATACAGTATATATATATAATTATAATAAAATATAATGTGGGTAAAATGATTTTATATTCCTGATAACTGTACTGCACTACAGTACTGTATACTGTAATTTGGATAGCTGAATACGGTCAAGCATTTTTTTTTTTTTTTGGGGGGGGGGATTAAATATACTATTCACATGTATTGCAGAGTAAATACCCAACCAGAAAGTTCAGTGTAAACAATCTTAGTCTTTGGAAAATTTTATTAAATTCCTAAATGGCGGAAAATTTTAATTGAAAACCATCTCTTAAATTTGATTTTTAGATTTGTTATTCAACTGCTTTACAAAGTGAGTTCCAATAAAGGATTGTATTGTGCTTGAAGTGGTTAACCCTTTCAGTAAAAAGGCATCATCTATATATTATTCTTGCTAACATTATATTATTTTATACAGCTTAGGAAGGACCTCCAGCAATCAAAGGGGTAAATAAGATTTACATTAATCCTCTGACTCTCATAGATCCTACTGAAATTCAAGAAAATTATGTAAAATGGCCAGATTGAAATTAGACTGAATCGTGGTAAACAGAAAGGGCAGTACTATATTCTGAAATGGTTACTGTCCTACCGTATATATTGTACTACAGTACTTTGCCTTTAAGAGGGGTCAACGGCTTTTTTTATCTTTCTTTCCTTTTCTCTCTTTCCCTGGCTTGTATCCATTCGGCCCCATTCAGCCAACTGTTTTAAGATATTATCCCCATCCAGGTGTCGAATTTTTCCTGGCGAGCGATAGCGATCCAACATTGTATGGAGAAATCCGGCTTCGCCAGACATTTTTCTATCGAAAAATTTACAAATTTAGCTTGCTGTCAAAACAAAAATATATATATGCTGGCGAGCGGTAAATATTGACACCTGGATGGGGGTAAACGTCTTAAAACAGTAGGATGAATGGGGTCGAATGGATACAAGCCAAAGAGAGAGGGAGAGAAAGATAAAAAAAAAAGCGAGTGGGCTCCCTTAATAACATGCTACTATTACCTATCCTCATCTATATGCTCATCATTCCTTCTTGCACAATGCATTTATGTAGGCTATGCAACATTACATGCACACCAAAGCAACATATATTCTCATAACGTCAACATCAACAATACTCAAGTTGCCACTTTATTAATCGCCATCTGCCCAGTAGGCTATGCGGTACATCATATTAATCGCCATCTGCCCAGTAGGCTATACGGTACATCATATTAATCGCCATCTGCCCAGTAGGCTATACGGTACATCATATTTTGCAATTATTTGTCTTTATATTCATTGTCGATAGTGTCAATTGCTTACTTTTGCGATTTCCTTAGTTTATTTGTGCTATAAATGTAGGTTATTTGTAGGGTAGTTATTGATAGGGGTCACTTGAGGCATGCTATGCTTACAGGTACCTACCCGATAGCACTATCGTTAGTGAGTGCTGTACTGTATTTTATATATTATTTTGTAATAGTATAGATATCTTATCAATATTTGTATTTTGTACTATTGTTAATGTCTTGTCATGTTGCAAATTTGATTTTAAATAATATTTTGACATTTAACATGTAGTTTCTTTATTCATGCAGAGTTTAGTAAAATTTGCCAGAACGTCCCGGACTTCCCAAACTTGACTACTTCCTTTAACGTGACGATAGTGCGTTGTAATATGTGCGATTAGTTTGCTTGGGAAACAGATTAACTTGCTCATGTAGTAATGTACACCCTATGTGGTGGATTGTGTTCTTTTATTTAATAATTTTCATTTTAGTAAGCGTTGTTTCCACATAGCGATTTTGATAATTTAATTTGACTTTATATTGTCCTTGTCCCAATTTTGGTTTGTTTAGTTTGCAAGTTTTACATTTTAATTAATAGTCCGCTTTTTTCCCAGAAGATTATAAATTGCTATTTCACCATCATGATTACATACATACATACATACATAAAATTTTAAGACTGAGTGTTCCACACATAAGTGCAGTTTCAGTCTCTTGTCCTAATGGCGGCATTCCAGGCAACCCTGTTAAGGGCTGCTTCACTTGTCAAGTTCTTGGATTTGAGATCGGCGCGTATAGTCCGATCCCAGGTCTTCCTCGGTCCACCCCTTGGTGCAGCTCCCTCCACAATCACAGACCTGCATTTTTTCACCCAATTTTGTTCATCCATTCTCTCCACATGTCCATACCATCCCAGTCTACTTGTACGCATCACCTCGCTAATACTCTTTATACCTAAACGTCTCCTCAGCTCAACATCTGTTATTCTATCCTGTAGCCTGGCCCCACACATCCATCTCACCATTCTCATCTCATTACGCTCCATTCTGTTGACATCCTCTACTTTAACGGCCCATGTTTCTGAGGCATACGTCATTGCACTTCTAACACATGAGGCATACACCTTTCCCTTCAGGGGGAGATTACTCGGCTATTACCAAGAATGTGTAGCCAAATATGTTCTTAATTATGAAAACTTGGCAATAATATGACAAAAACATAGCAGTATAATATTTGTCCATTAAGAATCGAAAAATCAGATGCTAAGGGCTTCAATTTACCATCAGCTGGAAAAAAAACCCAGACTGTAGACATTCATAAGCACCCAATATTCACACTATTTTAAACCCCAGACTGTAGACATTCATAAGCACCCAATATTCACACTATTTTAAAGGGAGTTTCATATCTCCAGAAATATTCAGAAAGTTCACACCACCATCAGGACATTAAGCTGAAATTACTTCTTATGGACCACTCAATCTTTAAGGGGGAGGTAGTCGCAATTTCTGGACCCCATTCTCCCGCATGTTTAGCATATTAGTTTTGAGATGTTCTTTCCGTTAGTTGGGCGATTTTGAGACCTTTTCGCCCCATTTTTTTGTCAATATTAAGACCTTTCGTGCCATTTAATTGTCGATTTTTTCCTGGCAAGCGATAGCGAGCCTGTAATTTTAGAAGGAACTAGCCTTTGGCCGGGACATTTTTCTACCAAACAATGTAAAAATTTATCTTGAAAGGGGGTCTAGGTGGTTTTTTAAGCTTGATGGAGGTCTAGCGAGTAAACTAAAAAATACATTAATATATCAATATACTGTATAGATAAAAAAAAAAAGCACTACCCCTTTAAAATGTATGCATGTACACTGTACAGTACTGTAGCCTACAGTTGGATAGAATAATGTATGCATGTACACTGTACAGTACTGTAGCCTACAGTTGGATAGAATAATTTCAATGGCAATTTATGGGGCTGATGACGGCTTTAATGCAGCAACTAGTATTATTCTATCTATCTATCTATTGCCTGACGCTGTGATCCCCAAAGGGGTGGCCACGAACGAACCGCCCCCATGCACCTCTGTCCCCAGTCAGTCGACGCCCCTCCCCCAAACCAGCACCGCCTTCGTTCATGTACTTCCTCACTCCATCCTTCCACCTCTCATTCGGTCTACCTCTCCCTCTCTGTCCCTCCACCTCGCTCTCGTACACCCTCTTAGTCATTCTCTCGCTTTCCATACGTTCCATATGGCCGAACCATCTCAAGTTGTTCCTTTTCACACTTTCCAGCACATCTACCTCCACACCACACCTCCTTCTTACTTCCTCATTAGTCTGTCTATCCCTCCATGTAACTAGTATTATTGCAATCACAAAATTCACAATCTCTCCATGCAAAAGGATCTTTGGCTTCCTTGCACATTACAATTACACTTCACTACTATATTGAATTTGTATTATGTAATGCATGTACAACTGTTTATTGTACATATTTTGTAGTTTCCGTGGTTAAACATCTATTACTGTATATCTGCCTGAATAAACGGTTTCTTCATATACTGTACACTCAAGCCCAAAAGTGTTGTCCTACCATCATGATAAACACAAGATCAAATTATATATTCAAGCTCTATTTAGTTTTGCTAGTCCTTTTTCTTATAATACACCTGAACATAAGCCTTCGCAATCAAACTTCCTGTTTACTGAAGATTATATTTTATTGACAGGGAACTATAGTTAAAATGTTGATGGTGGTACAGGACTTATAAGCTTGACTGCACCCTATCCAACCAGTCATATTTCTCAGGTACAGCTACTGACAAATGTTTATGAGCTCTTGATCTATGTGGTGGATTGTGTTCTTTTATTTCATAGATTTCATTTTAGTAAGCGTTGTTTCCACATAGCGATTTTGATAATTTAATTTGACTTTATATTGTCCTTGTCCCAATTTTGGTTTGTTTAATTTGCAAGTTTTACATTTTAAATTATGAAATTATATTAATTTAGATTGATGTTCACAGCAAATCAGCTATAAATTAATTAATACACATAATGTATTTATTAATTATAATTTTATACTTGCAAAATATACAAACCAAAACAGGGACAACACAATATAAAGACAAAAGAACTTATCAAAATCACAATGTGGATCTAAACATTAATCTAAATGAATATATTTGCATAGGGTAAGGTGGGGTGAATCCGCCGGGGGGTGGAATCGCCGCGGACGTAAGATACTTGTCTAAAACAATTCGTCATAAATCCAAATACGTATGGAATTGATTCTAGGTATGTTTATAGTACGTGTAGATGATGATAGAACACAAAAATGCGTAGTTGTAATTTATTTAACGAAGAAAAATATTTTTCCATAATATTTCAAACTGAAAAATATGTAAGCGGTCTTGAAAAATTTTCGTGGCGGCGACTTTGCGGCGACTTTACATCTCCCAATACACTTTTTTTTCGTTACAAGATGGTTGTCTGTGATTTCAAGGTGGAAAAAAAAAAAAAAAAAAAAAAAAAAAATTTCAGGCATAGGCCTAAATATATATACTGGTAATTATATAATTTTCTAAATTTTATAATTATATAAATATATAATATATAATTATATAATTATACCAAAATACTTGGATTATATCAATCTAATAATAAAACATCTTAATTGTTACTTAATTGGGGGTAAAATCGCCGTGGCAGGATTAAATCATCGATAATATATAACCGCGGCGGATTCACCCCGGCGGGCGGGGTGAATCCGCCGCGCGAGTAACGGTTTTCACCACCCATTACAAACCTTAATGTTTTTTTTTTTTCAAATAAAAATGATATGAGCGTGTGCAGGAAAGCGAGAATGTAAAAGTTATGTAAAAAAAAAAATCTGAATTCTGATTCAGTTGGATGCTGTTATTAAAAAAACACGTTTCGCGGCGGATTCACCCCACCTTACCCTAAAGAAAATTGCAAGATCTCCCAAACATTTGTCAGTAGCTGTACAATCCAGGAAGAAGGTCCTGTCACTCCTGCCATAGACTAGTTTATAAGGTTTCAAAAAGTGAACCTTTGAATGTGAGAAAAGATGAGGTAAACATTTACTCTGAATATATCCAGGATATGATTGCAATATTACAACTTCAACTTTTATATTATTATTATTGATTTTATCTGATGTACTGGTTCACTGTTTAATAAGGGTATATAGGGGCAGGACTTAATGCAGGCTCACACACCATATTTCAGTGGCAGAGTTTACCATGTGGTTTGTGTCTGTAGCTAATTAGAAACAAATCTTACTGTTTTTGTTTTGTTCTATTCATCATCATACGTTACCAGCCTCTCATAATGAAGATACATTTTTAAAAATAATTAGATGCCAATATCACATAATTTTGATAAGACAAATCTGGTGAAATCCACCTCTGGTGTGACACTGCCATACCAGAACTTACTTCCCCAACTGTACCAAAACCAACCAGGCAAACACCATATTCGCCACATTTGCCCATCAACTAAACCGGATATACAGAGGGTAAATGCATGCTACCTGGATCAAAGTCTAAGATTATTAGAAAAGCAGTTGGGTAAGAGAAAAAAAATGGCTCCAGATGTTAGTGAAAGCAAGTTTCCTGTTTTTCCGTTGTGGAGAAAAGAGGAGGTTAGGAGAAAAAATTAAAGTCTTGGCAAAAAACTGTTAACAATGAAAAGCACGTCACCATGAGGAACTTTTCGTAAAATTATTGGGGAGATACAGTGTCTTCCTTGACCTAGAGAAGAGAGTGCAAATCAAAATGAAAAGCAGCTGAGCACAACACGTTCATCCATGCAGAGAGAACAAAGTCAGGCAGCTACGTAAAATATCCCAGAAATGTGACAAAGTTGACTTTCCGTTCTCAAAGGTGAAATAATTAGGTTTATACAGATCACATTTAACATGATAAAATTTGAGTAGAATAGTAAAGGAAAATAATTGGCAAGCATTGTTTTATCATCAGCTACTTAAAATAATAGGCCAAGAATTATGACAAAATTTTGAGCCTCATCTGCTTAACTTTGTTAATAGTCTCAAATACTGGAAATTCTGCTTTTCGTCAAGATTTCAACGAGATACAGCATCAGATTATGGTAAATATTGTCTCCCATATAATTTTCAGAAAAGTGGTATTGGGGGGTTTGGTATATTTTACCCTGGGAAGCTCCACCACCACCACCACTACCACCACAACTACCACCACCACCCAGCACATTCAAGAAGTGTCCAAATTTGGGCGGTTCACCAAGAGCTGTTGGCGTGGGGGCGGGCGAGGCTTGGTGGGAAGCCCCGCCCTCTTCCACTGTCAGGGAGAATAGCGGTGTCAGAGAAGAAACAGAAAATATGAGAAGAGACAAAAATGGTAGAATAAAATATAGAAAAGAGACAAAAATGGTAGAATAAATCAAGAAGAGAAGATATGGTGACATTAATATGTAACATCAATTATTTATATATACTGTATATCTGAGTAGGTACTGTGTCAGTGACATTGAATTAAGCGTTCAGTCATCAATTGTTAAATTAATATATATACAACAAAAAATCTGTAATCTGCAAATACTGGAATTCACAAAGTATTATTGCTAATAATCAGTCTCCAATAAAATATTATAAGTGCAAGTTAAGCTTTGTGTACAGTACGCAAGGTTTTCAGAAAATGTGGATATATGCACAAAGCTAGAAAGCAGCACAGTGTAGTATATACATGGCCGCATTAATCAAGACATGTGAAATGCTCGGTGCTGGTAACCAGAGGTTATTTGATAGTCAGTCTTTTTATATAATTATTTCTCTTGATTGTAAGGCAGTTATAGAAGGAACTACAGTATGGCATCATCTTTATTGCTTTTAATGTGGCTATCTTTAGACAATTTTGTTCAGTTCAGGAAGGACTGAGTGAGCCAAAGGGTAATTATAGATCATCTATACCCTTTTGATCCCTCGATGTTCTTGCTAAATTAATTTGAATCATTTAGTGTTAGCCACAATATGACTAAAATGAGGTCACCATATTGAGAGAGTCAAGTAGCACTTCCTTCAACAACCGCCTCACATCCTTGAGAGAAACATGTATGCTTGGCCTTGCAAAAGCCGGTTATTTGTACAGCTCCCTTCATTCTCAGTGGAGGACTGTTTCTACACCTACCACCATGGCACCCGAAAATGGAGCATAATGGAGCGAAAAAGGCGAGGTTAAAAAAGGCCTCCCTCGGACCAAATATAGTTAAGAGGAATACAAAAGTGGAGCTCTTTCCTATGCTTACCCTCCAACCAAAGGACAACAGTAAAGTACAGTATTAATACCTTGGGGCTCTAAAGCTGGTGTCACATGAGCTCTTTTTCCTTAAAGTTTTACAGGCAATTGTTGTCTAGCATCTTCACAATTTAAGTTCTATCATAATTCAGATACCTAACAATCTAACTTCAGTTAAGTTTCTGATTCCAATATGAAAGAGCCTCAAAATATTAAGAGACAAAACTTGCTTCAAAAATTGCCGGAAAAAGCACTTGTGTGACAGTGGCTTAACCAAGGTTTTATAACTATACTCTGAGGAATGTGAAAGGAAAAAACAAAAATATATAAACTACTTTAAAAAAAGTTAGCTAATTTTTAAGTTTATACTATTTATCTATAACCTGCATTACCTCCACTTCAGCCGCATAGTTTATTACAAGACAAATATGAAAGAAATATTAAATATGTTAACCTGATGGAAGACAGCACTTTGATATAGAGGTCAAATTACAGTAAATGGTAAACTATGGACACTATGACAAATGAGTTCAGATCAATTGGGCGGGTGCCCAACCCCGAAAGGGGTTGAAATAGGGGAGCTATCCCCCCGCCAAAGGCAGCTTTCTAGGGCCTTTCCTAGCTGATGCTGAGAGGATTGGGTTCTAGTCATGTGGTGATGGGCTGGTCTATCAGAGTGAGAACTGAGCGATCTCTGCCATACCCATAGCTTACTCTGACTGTTCCTTTTACTTATATATTTTCTAGATCTCAAGTGACGGCGTCTCTTCCGTGGATTGACCTCCCAATCTACCAAGATTGGAAGCCAAAGCGTCACATTTTTCCTTTGCCCCTCAACTTTCTCATCATAATTGCTGAGGGGCACAGGGCCCTGGGTGGGTCTTTGGTTTCCCGGGCGTTTCCGCACCCTCCTCAGCTCCCCGCCATAGAGTGGTTTCGGTCACCCAGGCTTATTGTGGTCGGCAGGGAGGGTTCTGTGGGGGCGTTCGGTTATGGCCTTGGCCTTGCTCGGGGCCTTGGGGCTGTTCGGCCAGGCAGCTTGGGGAAGAAGAAGAAGAAGAAGAAGAAGAACAACAACAACAACTACTGTTGAAGCTTTGTACTGTTCTCTGTAAATGTAGTGTGTACATTGTCTACATTGTTCAAAAGAGAAATAAGTAAACTAATAAAGTCTAGGAATGATAACAAATGAGAATGCATAAATCTATGATTGTCAGTCTTTTAGGGTAAAACCTATGATTATATATTTTCATAAAGCAAGTAAAGTTACATGTGCTTAATATTATGAAAATATCCGTAACAATAGAGCTAGTCAAAATGTTATTGATAATCATATACAGTATTGTTAAAAAGAGCAATTTACTTTAAAAAATGTAATAACATTTAATTAAATAAAGTATTATCAAAGAGTGCAGCAAAAGCATACTTATATGTAACTATCCATAAGTATAGTATTTACAAGAAAAGCAATGCAAGTAGCCTAGTTTACATGAGAAAAATAGAATGATACAAGTGAAGAAAAAGTTAAGTTTATACTAAGCTTTAAAATCAAGAGGACAGGCATCCCTCACTCTTAGATGAAAACATTCAAAGCTTGTAGTGAAAAGCTTGAAGTTACTTAAAAGTTTCCATTTTTGGATAGCTCAGGGAGAGAGAGAGAGAGAGAGAGAGAGAGAGAGAGAGAGAGAGAGAGAGAGAGAGAGAGAGAGAGAGAGAGAGAGAGAGAGAGAGAGAGAGAGAGAGAGAGATAGCGAGAGAGAGAGAGAGAGAGAGAGAGAGAGAGAGAGAGAGAGAGAGAGAGAGAGAGAGAGAGAGAGAGAGAGAGAGAGAGAGAGAGAGAGAGAGAGAGAGAGAGAGAGAGAGAGAGAGAGAGAGAGAGAGAGAGAGAGAGAGAGAGAGAGAGAGAGAGAGAGAGAGAGAGAGAGAGAGAGAGAGAGAGAGAGAGAGAGAGAGAGAGAGAGAGAGATAGCGAGAGAGGCATTAACTTCGTATATCTGATAAAAAGCTAAATCTTGAAGTGAGGGAAGCCATCATAAGCTGATGAAGGACAAGCAAGGGATGAGGATACAACGGCATACGGGACATGGAACTGAAAAGCTCTGTACTGATGAAGCTCAACTTACTTATAAAATAACGAGTAAATAAGTACAGTACTGAAATGCCAAGGGGTTTAATGATACAAGATTTCAAAGCATGTAGTTAGATGTTACTCATGATGGTTTGTCAACGAAGCACCCTTAGAAAATTGCTGAGGATACGCTATGGTGTCACAACAGTAGAAAGGTTGTAATACAGAGTATAAGGTATATGTACATGTACTAAAAGGTAAAAGGAGAGCAACTCTGATTACAAAATAAATTAATATAACTAAATTTGTATAACAATTATGTAAAGGTATCAACCAACGAAAATAATGCTATACTTTCGCAAGGTAAGACATAGCAAGTACAGTACTGCAGACGCTTGTCCTTCTAAATGTTCAGTACCGCAAAGACAACTAGATTTGAACATTACAGTAGAATGAAGTACTGTATTAGAAGCTTTTCTTAAGGTTTTCCTTTTGATGATCCAAATTTGCCGGGAGTTCCTCAAGCTTACAACACAATTTTTCATGGCTTGCTTACAGAACAAGATAATCTCTTCATTAAGGTTTCCTTTTGAAGATCCAAATATAGAAGGGTTCTTCAAGCCTACAAAATTTCAAAACTTGCCTACAGTAGATAAGCTCTTCATTAAGTTTTCCTTTAGAGGATTCAAATACACAGGGTTTTTTTAAGCTCGCAAATTTTCAAGACTTGCCTACAGACGAATGCCTGCGCGGGGGCATGAGCCAGCCTTGAACTTCCGGGGAGTATCTGGGCGGCAGTTCTAAGTGAGTGCCGTAATTTGGTCCCACAGGGGGGTGTAGTAGTAGCGAAGGGGCTGGCGTACTGTTGGAGCGGTTCCTTGCTATATCCTCGTGTATAGTAACTGACGGCACCGATACCGTGTTGGACCGCTTTATTCCACTTGATAACAGATCCATAAAGCCTTTGGTTGCGTGTAAATGGGAGATAAATAGTTAATATCTTATCCTCGGTTGCGTGTACAGCAGATCCATAAAAACTTTCGGTTGCGTGAAGTCATTTTGTGGTTAACATTTGGCATACAGTAGTCATTGACAATAGTTTCTTTAAATTTTGAGTTCACTATGAAGTTCTGAAGCATATTTCTTCACAGAATTATTGAAATTAAGTTTGATACAGTTCCAAAATAATGTTGACCCAATTGTTGGCGACTAAACTGTATTTGTTATGCAGTCATCAATTAATGTATAGTATGGAACTCCTTTGTTCTTATATGTTCTAGCTGGTGATAGTTTTGGTTTTGCTATGGAACATCCATCATGCTCGTTGCAAGGACACCTGTTTAAGCGTAACTCGTCACAACTGGCACTAACAGTTTATTTATATATATGTGAGTACCCAAGAGACTTAATGTATACAGAAACTACACAGTACACGGTGGAAGTCTGCTGCTGTTTTGGAAGTGTGTATTTATTTTGCTGTCACCGTCGTATGTAGTGCAGAAACCCTGTAACTAGCAATTCTTTATATTGTACCATATATAAGCACCCAAGAAGATTAATATAAGTATATGGCACAGAAACTATATATAAAAAGCCTACTGCTGATTTGTAAATGTGTATTTATTATGCTGTCATCGATGAATTAATGCAGAAACCCTGTAACTAATAATTTCTATATACAGTACTGTATAAATGTGAGCACCCAAGAGACTTAATATGTAGCCTATACAGAAACTATACATGAGAGAGGCCTATTGCTATTTTGGAGTTGTGTTTTTTATCAAGCTTGACCCTTACAAAACGTTAAAACCAGTTATATTTCATACTGGCTATTATCAGAAAATTTGTTTTTAGTTTAGGAAGGACCTCTAGGAACCAAAGTGCTCATTTAGCCCTAGGACTCCCACAGGTAATTCCTAAACTGCATAAAATTGTCCAATGATAGCCAGGACAAAATAGAAAATGGAATATTCGTGCTGAGAGGGTTGACTAAAGGTGGACATACACAAAGGCTTTTTCCAGCAACTTTTGATCCACAACTTTATTCTGGCAACATTTTGAAACTCTTTGTATTGGTGGCAGCAACTAGATTGACGGTTAAGAAATATAGGTGACAAAATTCTTATATAAAGTAAATTGAAACTATTTTGTACTGGTATCAGCAAATAGATTGATGGTAGATGATTATAGGTGATAAAATAATCATAAAAGTAAATTTCAGAAGCTGCAAAATGAGAGTTGCGGATAACAAATGCGGGAAAAGGCGCACGTGTGAATCCATCTGAAGTTGACTAGATCAGCTGGAGACATGCTGCTGGTCACTTAGGCATGGCACTGGCAGGCATGCAGTGCAATCATTCCAATGTAGGCAAATTACTGATAATGGTCAGATCATACTACACTACGGGGCCCAGAGACTCAAAACATTTACCGCGTCGCATCTCCCTATCATCGTTGTAACTTGGAAAAAAATAAAAAATAAAATAAAAAAATATAAATAAAAGAAAATCTTCCTAGGACTGGTAACATTGTAATGCTGACAGCGCTCAAATGAAGAGGGATTAACTCCTTCTCTACCGGTAAAGTCTGTTGTATTTTAATCTAGCTACATTTAGACAATTTTATAAAGCTTAGGAAGAATCTGTGGTAGTTTATAGGCTTGATTGAGATAGTTTGAAGGCTTATAAATGCCAAACTTTCTTCGTAAACTGAATAAAATCGATTAATAGTAGCCAGAATTAAATATATAGGATGTCGCCAGTACAGAAGGGGTTAATTACTGGCCAACATCGCAATCAGCAAGCCAGCAGTGCTCAGTTTCAGTTATACAGTAAATAGGATTATTCACTTACTACTGCCTATATTTTTCTGGTTATAAGGAAATTATGACGTCGCAAGCAAGTTGAAAGCTACAATGTCATAATTCTTTCATGATCCATAATATCATAGCTTACGACCACTTTGAGTATCCGGGCCCAGATCTCCTCTCTAAGGCTGGCATCACACCAACATATTTAGCAATGGATGTATCCAAGTCACAGTATCAATGTAAAATATTATACCGGTACTGAAATTGTCTATAAATTCACCTCCATTAAGATTACATTTTGAATCTAGCCGCTCATAATCTTGTAAAGTTATATTAAATAGTGAATAAATAACATAAGTAATTCAAAATACTATGATAGGTTGTAGTGGAATCTAGACTCTGATAAAGTTCACTGTTAAAACTGGTGGTGTGACTGGGGCCCCCTTAAGGGTAGTCAGCCATGTTGCACAAGTACACAATGTTAAAACTGGTGGTGTGACTGGGGCCCCCTTAAGGGTAGTCAGCCATGTTGCACAAGTACACAATGTTAAAACTGGTGGTGTGACTGGGGCCCCCTTAAGGGTAGTCAGCCATGTTGCACAAGTACACTATGTTAAAACTGGTGGTGTGACTGGGGCCCCCTTAAGGGTAGTCAGCCATGTTGCACAAGTACACAATGTTTCTTGTTACACACTTCTAGGACAGTTCCAGTATAGGTAATAATGAGACTCAGGATAAAATGCCTTCATCACTGCAATAATCACAAAAATCATCTGGCTACAGCCTGCATGTCAAAAACAGCTTGCATCAAAGCTAACACATTGTTCTTGAAGATGCTAAAGAGAACTGATGAATTAGAATTGGTCATTAATTTACTATTTAATAAGTTAGAGTAAAATACAATACAAGATAAGTAAAATTATATAGTGCTACAGTTCACACACTACAAATATATATATATATATCAATACATATGTATAATTATAGTATACAATATATCAATATATGGACAATGGTGATACATACAGTATCTAATGTATCAGTTCCCAATGTAAGAACATTAAAGCTACAACATGTAAAACAATCATAACAGTAACTATCAAGGAGGGACTCATAAGATCTAATTCAACCATCACGCTGTTCTCTTTTAATAATTTCCAGTCACTGGGTGCACACTAGTAAGAGACAACCCTAGCCTGTCTTACCACCTGTTCCTGGTTTAATGAAAAAAAAAGCAAAACAAAAAAATGATACATCACAGAGATTAAGGTAATACTTCATGACAACATTCGTTGGCCATAACTTACCAATTATAGATCTATCAATATTACTCTATAAAGGTATGAATCACACACTCAAACACTCAACTCTACCAATATGTTGATTATAATTTTTTGCCATCACACGCGTTCCACCGTTAGTGTATTAAAAATGGGAAATGATGCTTACTTTTGGAAGAGGAATGGTTGCGGCCAATTTCTGCCAGACTGCGGATGAGAGGCAGTCGGGACATGTTGCCATTTTCCTTGCTGGTCTTCTGCTTCTCGTACTGATGCTTGTGTTTGCGGAGCAGAGCATCTTTAAACTGGTATGAAAAGGTAAGATGGGGTAAGTAGATGTTTGGTACTGTAACTAGCTCCAAAGGTAAGTCTCTATTTCTAAGATCTTTACAATTCACCATTTCAAGCTTAAAACTTCAGTTCATTTCTTTCAATGAAGAGTAACTATTGACTAATTCCTTGAACATGACGATGGTGCATTGTTATATGTGCGATCAGTTTGCTTGGGAAACAAATTAACTTGCTCATGTAGTTGTGTATACCCTATGTGGTTGATTGTGTTCTTTTATTTCAAAATTGTATTTTATTAAGCGTTATTTCCACATAGCGATTTTGATTAGTTCTTTTGCATTTATCTTGTATCGTCCCATTTTGGTTTGTTTATTTTGCAAGTTTTACATTATAATAACTACAATCAGTAAATCAAAGCTCAATGAAGTTCTTAACCCTTTCACGCATTTATGGCCAGAGGTTGCCAGATTAGCAATAAAAAATAGAGTTCTCTCACTCTTATAATTACCTCTCCAAAATTAGTTTTCTGCCCACAGCTAACTCAGACAACTGCAGAGGTTGAAGTAACTAAACTAAAGGTTTCTAAATACCCCTGATGGTAACAAAGGCTTTAAAGTATCCTCAATAGGCTCAAAATTGCGTCATATGTCGGAGAGGGTTAATTGAGCTTTATTTGTTTCTAAACCATGCTGATGGGACTGTTCAAATGTCACACATATATAGATATGATAGGATAGTTTGATAAATTAGCTGGCAAAGATAAGGTATGTATAAGTACAAGTTTTATATAATTATTGCACTAAAGTACTATAGTATGCAAATATTATTCATACAGTGCCAAATCAGTTTGAATGCTATAACTTTTATAACTATAAAAGTTTACCATTACTCGTCCAGTGTAGACAAATGAAGACCATATGAACATAAAATCTAAAAAAAAATACATTATTATGCAGTTTCAATTTTATGAAGTCAGGCTCAGTAGAACAGTACCTTCTCCCGACATTCATAGGCGAGTTGGCCCTGGTTGATCATGTTGTCTAAGAGGAGGTCAGCAATTTGGTCCAGTGATGCTGCGTCCATGTCCAGGATGACGGTACCATTTAGGAGGAATGAACGCAATTCAAAGAGGGAGTGTAGAGAGAGAGTGGCTACGTGAGGCTTGGACCATCGCTCTCCTCCCTCCTCTACATCTTCCTCGAACTTCACCCACCTGTCATTGCAATTGTACATTATAGTCAGGAATACAATAGGAGTAGTATAGTGACTGGTAAAGGAATACCGGTACCAAAAGGTGAATTTCCATAAGGATATAATTATTTTTAGTTAGAGAAACTCCATATGAGGATGGGCATATACAGTATGATGACATCGTTCATCTGAAGCTACAGTGCACTCTCGTTATCCGCGCTTCAAATATCCGCGGACACCCCTAAATATCCCTTTACTGTACTTGTTATCCGCTCAAAAAGTAAAAGTACGCGTTATCCGCGGGTTTCCAATCGAGGAAGAAAGCAGTGCTGCCATTTACCAAGAAAGGTGAAATATAAGAACCTAAGAATATAAGAATATGGGAGTCTGCAGAAAGCCGTTTGGCCCACACAAGGCAGACCTCTCTAACACAGGGCAGATCCCTCTCACACAAGGCAGAGCCCTCTCACACAAGGCAGATTCCTAGTGTGTGTGTTGGATAAGGGAGAAAAACTTAGTGCTACTGCACTGTATTTCATGTAATTTTCTTTTCCTTCTCATATTCATCTGGCTTTGGTGAAAATATTATGAATATGAATTAATGTGTTCTAAATGGTTCTAAGAATGGTTCATTGGTTGAGTATAAAGTGAAGAAAATCATGTTTAATAAGTTTTTTTTTTAGATAAAAGTGCAGATAATCTTGCTTAATGTGTTATAAGTGGTTCTAAAAGAGTTTCTAAGAATGTTTCATAGGGGAGGGGATGATGATATGGCACACGTGACACCTGGATTTACCCTTGGATTGTACCTGATGTCCACTGCCTTGGACTATACCTGGAGCTTAGTGGAGCAGTGGAACAGTCATTGTGGATCAGTGAGTATCCTTTAATAATTTGGTACATATTAATGGCAAAATAGTGTATTTGAGGGTCCAAGATGGGTGAGCTTGGTACGACCTAAGTCTATTTCCCATTGAAACCTATGTTTAACACTGCCCACGTATCTGCGGAAAATAAACGGTACGACTTAGGTGCGGATACGGGGAGTGCACTGTATATAGCAAATCAACATAAGATAGGTTCATCCTCACATATTGTTTCCCTTACTATTATGTCATTTGTACTTCATACACATTGTTACCTGGCAGTCTCCTTCCACTCGAGCTCCCCTCCTTCCATCTCTGTGAGTGTTTCCATCTCACTGAAGAGAGGGTGAGAGTTGTGCGTGTCATCGTCATCTTCCTCCCCAAGGATGAACTGCACACGCTGACTGGGCGGAGTTACTGCAGGAAGATACCATCCACATGTCATTAATGTAGAAATGGCTAAAAAAATTACTGCTACCTCACCATGTCTGCTTCCAAAACTATTGTTATTAGGGACGCTCACATTAAGTTACGTTGTCTAACATTGTGTTCGAATCATGAGACTGATGGCTAAATATGGGGCATTGTGACCATCCAAAATTTTACCAAGGCCCATCAGAACTATCCAAAATCTTGTTGATCCTGGATGGCCTTAATGCACAAATATATGACTTTGGATGTTCTCAAGGAGCACTAGTGCCTCAATTCAAGTAATTCATCACACAATTCAGACACACTGTCTACAACTGGGGGCACACCTATTGTATAAACATCACCACAACCAATGATCATATAGAGCTAATTTACTGGTCCAAGTTGCAACTGATAGCCATGAGTTGAAAATTGAAGTTAAATTGATAGTCAAGTAGTTATATCATAATACTGTAGAAATAAGTCACCACACACACGTGACAGGCTAGCTATTTAAGATTGTAGCTGAAAGCAAAATCCTTAATTTAGAACATTCCTCCAAGATATTTCACTTGTAAACCAAAGACAAGTTTTAGAAGATAACATTTCTCTAGAGGGATATGCATATTTTGGTTTTGTATGTTATTAATAGTGCTGGATCAACACAAGGGTAAAACACTGAACCTGCAGAGAACTGTTCTCAATGTCACTGCGGGTAAATTGGATAGGGTACACTAGGCAATTTGTACAAAGTGGTCCAATTAGTATGTCAAATTTATAAAAATACTATCACAGAATTTAGTAGTTAGATGAATACATTTAGTATTAAAATGTATGATAGCTCATATAAACTTCAACTCCAGATTCAATCACCTACTTACTGTTGTTACTTTCTGTGAGTATATACTGTATATATATATATATATATACACTGTATATATAATAAAAATCACATATTAATTGACCAACTTTATAAAAATTGGATAGTCTACCCTCGATACCAGTTACAGTACTTGGTTTTTGTGACTGCTTTGACATAGCCTACCTTGTACTGTACTGTAAAGTTAACAACTACTTTATCAATGCTGTACTACTGCTTGAGGATTTTACTCAGCTTACAAATGACCTCTAGGAATTAGTTAGCTATAGACTATCTCTAGTAACCCTCTAACTCGGACATATTCCTCTGAAGTTGAATAAAATCGCCAGGGGGAAGACAAACTGAACCAAATATTGGCGTCATCTCATTATTTTTGTTTCCTATGTGCATGGAGGAGACAAAAGACAGGTTGCCTATAACGAGTGTCTCCCCCCAAAGTTAAGTGAGAGCCAAATTCAAGGGATGTTATATAGTCAAAATGCCTGGACACACAAAGCTTAAAGCAGTCTAAGTCAGGATGAAGGAAAGACTGATTGAGGGAGTTAGTTCCAGAGTTCACTTGTTGAGTAGAAGAAAGACAGAAAATTTGGCAATTCTTGGGTTGGATAGCTCGACCGAATAGAAATGGGACTGTGTTGTAATGGCAATGGTGATAAATAAACTGTAGCCTACTTATGATTACTGTTCACCCATCATTGCTACTAGGACCATTTTAATGATGATTTTACTATAAGTCTACTGTATATCTTTGGTTTTATTATCTTAATGTGTGTATGTATTATGTACAGTATTTCCAAAATTCTAGAAAGTACTTACAAAGATTTAATTACCTACTGTATATCTAGTATATAGTGGAATTACCTACTGTATATCTAGTATATAGTGGAATTACCTACTGTATATCTAGTATATAGTGGAATTACCTACTGTATATCTAGTATATAGTGGAATTACCTACTGTATATCTAGTATATAGTGGAATTACCTACTGTATATCTAGTATATAGTGGAATTACCTACTGTATATCTAGTATATAGTGGAATTACCTACTGTATATCTAGTATATAGTGGAATTACCTACTGTATATCTAGTATATAGTGGAATTACCTACTGTATATCTAGTATATAGTGGAATTTAAGAACCAAGGTAACCAATTGAGGAGATTCAGCCAAATATAAATTAAGTTTTATTGGGATAACAAAATTAAAGAATATAATTATCTAGTAAATGATAATTAATTGCACTCAAAACGGGCTGTTTGCTACTACTAAGATATTTTCTTTGATGCAAAGTAATGTAAAAATGTAAATGTCTCAATAAAAAATTCTACCAATCCATATTACTCTATTATAATTGACACTTGTCCTAATTCATTACCACAAGAGGTATACTAACAGATATTAAATTGATCACTTGTAAGTTTCAGGCTATACTGTATAGAGTTTCATGCCGTAGACATTTTATTTCTAGCAGAAATACAAAAAAGTGCGAGTTTGAGATGGATTAAATGGAATTTTGAGTATTTAGGTATTTTTTATAAGTATCATTTAGTTTGTATTTGGGCTGGATATCAATTTACAGCTTGAAAGTCCTTATGGCTATACTGTAGTCCGGAACTCGCAAGTGGTCAATTAGACACCGTAAAATCTTGACTGGAATAATCAAATTGAACTGTCTGATGTGTAACTGAGAAAACCAAAAATATTAAGCTATATAAAGCATCACCTTGATTGCATCAAAGGTTGATTAATAAATTTAATATACACAACACAACAGTAACACAATACTGTACATGGCAGGCACAGAAGTAAATGTGAACCAGTACTCAAAAAGCTATTACAGGTAAAGATGATGTACAGTACAGTAGCCTACGGTCATTACTATATACCGGTATAAGCTAAAAAGTATAGCCTACTTAAAATACTTGTTTTAGCACTATTGTATTAAAGGAAGCTATAAAGCCTATTTCTTAAAATAAAGTGACAAATCCAAGCTACTAATGTGTTAGCACTTGTAGATAAGGCTTATACTACATAAAGCATCAGTGTAGCTGGTCTCGTAACTTGTGTACTGAGGGCTAACGTCAATAACACCAAAGTCACCACTGTATTAATATCCCCACCTACTGTAATTTCAAAATCACCATAACCAAGAGTTAATTATATATTTACAGTACAGTATATATATATATATCTATAAGTAGGAGTCAAAAGTTGTGGCACGAGAGGGACCACGCCACCTAATTTGGCTAAAATAGTTTAGCTCCGGTTATCCCATTATGATTTGCCAGGATCCCGGAATTTTTCTGGCTGGCGATATCTGGCACCCTTCCTTAGGCCTGCGAGCGTAATAAATCATCCTTCAGTGCCCGTGTGACTCCCTTAGGTGGAGGCTGTGTCGCACTTCTTTCTGACCCATGCGGCCCTCTCCTGCCTTACCGCCGCCTACATTTTGCCCTCCTACACCACCATGCCTGGGACTAGCTGGCTCTCTGAATACCAGATTGCAGCCATAGCTGAGCTAAGTAAGGCAGGCTTAAGCAACAAGGCTATCTCGCAGCAGACCGGAGTAGCACTGAGAAGTGTGCAGCGGTGGGCCAAGAAAGTTTGCGATGCCGGTACAGCTGATCTCCCACTTCAAAAGAAGAGCTCTAGCCGCCCACTCAAGATCACCAAGCGCAGTTTAAATCTTATCAAGCGTCAAGTGGAGGCTAACCCTAGGTTGACAGCAAGTAAAGGGAGATCAAGCAAACCAACCCTGCTTTGCTACGAGACGTCTCTGTTAGAACCATATCACAGGTCCTGCTCAAGCGTTTGAAGTACAGGTCCATGCGGCCGCTCAAGAAACCGTTGCTAACCGCCAGACAAGCCAAGAATCACCGTCTTTTCGCTGGCCTATTCTGCGTTGGAAGGACATCTTGTGGAGTGATGAGGCCAAGTTTACGGTCACGAGCAGCCGAGGAGGGAACGTACGAGTGAGGAGTGGGGCGAACCGTCTTCACCTAAAGTACCTCTCCACCACGGTAAAATTCCCCGACTCGCTAATGGTGTGGGGTTCCTTTGGCTACGGTGGTACTGGTGCTTTAGTTGTATTACCGAAGAATGTCCATATGAATCGCCACAACTATTTGGAACTTCTTCAGGATCATTTGGAGTTCTCTTTCCATGCGAGTGGTACCAGTATTTTCATGCGAGATGGAGCGCCATGCCACACTGCTCATGTTGTGAAAGACTGGTTCCGTGAACAGAACATAAGGTACATTGAGGACTGGCCAGGAAATTCACCAGATATTAACCCAATTGAGCACGTGTGGGCCCTAATGAAATGCCCTCAGGGGTAAAGAAGTGAAAAGTGTGCCCCAGCTGCAAGCTCATATCCTGGATATTTGGGACAACCTCAGCCCTTTTCTCCTTCAGAACCTCGCAGCAGGTGTTCCTAGGAGGCTTAAAGCTATCAAAAAGGCTCGTGGATGGAATACTCGCTATTAAATAAATGAATAAGTGAAGGTGAGAGTTTTTTTATACCTTGTTTATTATTTTACTAATACTTTTTGACATATACAAACGGCTGGGCCCCCCTGGGCCCAGGGGGAGCGCCACAAATTTTGACTCCTACTTGTAACTATGTGTGTATACATATACAGTATATATATATATATATATATATATATACAGTATACAGTATATATATATATACAGTATATTATTACAGTATTATTTATTTTTACTAAATATTTTTAGTGAGAAACAGGTTCTAACTTTTAAGTGTGTGTCAGATTCAGTGGTTGACCAGGACACTAGTGTTTTTCTTTTTTACGTCTCCCCCGCTGAGACTCGAACCCGCACACTACTGTGGAGTATACTCTCTAGTTGTTGTTGTTGTTGTTGTTGTTGCTGTTCCCCAGGCTGTCTGGCCGAGCAGCCCCAAGGTTCCGAGCAAGGCCAAGGCCATAACCGAGAGCCCCCACAGAACCCTCCCTGCTCACCACTAATAAAGCCCAGGTGACCGAAGCCACTCCAAGGCGGGGAGCTGAGGAGGGTGCGGAAACGCCCGGGAAATCAAAGCCCCACCCAAGACCCTGTGCCCCTCAGCAATTATGAAGGGAAAGTTACTCTCTAGTTGTATGGCTTACCGACCTTGCCACAACCAAGTACTCTACACAATTATAATATTACTGGAAAAACCCTGCATAGTGTCACTTTTGAATGTATGCTGGTGATTTATAAGGCAAGTGACGACCAACGCAGCGGCGACTTTGGTGCTGTGGACGTTAAAATTCTGACCTCCAAACAAGATCCTATTCACTCCTGTCCACACATTTGGATGCAAAGGCTTCATGCACTGAGGCAAAATCCCACAAGTGCATTTTCTGGTAATTTCTGATAGGCAACTTTTTGATGGAAACATATTAGGGCACTCATGCATTCCTATTGAGAACTAAACTGACGGTAGATTATATAAGGTGACATAATTCTAGCAAATTAACATTTTCACAAGCTGGGACATTCTTGCATTAGTATCAGCAACTAGGCTAGTTATATAAGGTGAATACAATTCTTTAAAACATTTAAGTTACAAGTGGTCAGACCAAATTTGCCGGAGAGATCCTGCCGGAAAATGCGCTCATGTGACTCTGTCTTAAAATTTAGGAAAGGCGCACTCAGGAGAGAACACCCGAAACATGATTCCCTCAGACTTTTGCTGGTAACATAATTAATAGTTCCTCAAGACCCTCATACTACAGAGGTGAATAGAATCTTATTAATGACAAAGATGGGCTTGGAGTTGCGGCCTCTTTCTATTTATTTACGCAGAAATTGTTTTCAATCTTTCGCTTTACGGAATGGCATACAGTATTTATAAAGCTTGAATGGAGAAATTATACCCACATGACTGAAAAGAAGCGTTGTTGTAAAGACAACAGTTATAACTCCCAAGTCTTTTTCAAATGTAAAAAAACACCTGAAGAAAACTCGATAGAGAGTCAAACCTGTAGGGTCTTTATAATAATAGTTTTCCTCTCATGTGGGTATAATTTCTAAATACAGCATTTAATTTTCTTACTCAAACATACCACACCATCTCTACAAAACTAGTTGATAACTGCAAACTATTACAATATTGAATTTAGTCACATATGATGAAATATGCAATGAGCTTGTATATATATAAAAAGAGAGCATAAGAGTGCGTTGGGGGAATCATGTTGCGGAAGGTCCCTTATGTCTGGCCTGGCGGTGGAGCGTACAAGAGAAGCCATCTGGACAGTCCTCATCAAGAGTGGGCAGAGCTGTGGAGCCAGGGAGCACTACGTCAACCTAATACTTTTATCTACACCATCACCTAGTTGGCTTTTTAGACATTCTTTATATCAGTTATTACTAAAAATAATTGTTGATAGACTACAGAGACTATACATGGCTTAGGTATAATTAACCCTCATAGTATGGCCAAGTAAATACTGTACTTCTATGTATTGTATGCATTCACATGGCTTATAGGCCTACATCCATATAAACATGGTCTTGCCTGTGTTTACCTCATTATTGTTTTCCAAGGACCAGAGTCATTGCTCTGAAGGAGAGTCAGAACAGTGAGAGCCTAAAGTAGTCATGAAACATAAGCTTAGGCCTTTTATATACAGTAGTTTGATGGTTTTCCTGTTGGCAACGCAAGTGAACATCACTTGCATCCCAATTGGACTGATCTTGCGATTTAGTCTGGGAAATCCACTACCAGTATCTAGTAGCCATGTCTTCCAAAATATACAGTAGGTATAAATCTCCTCTTTAGTATTTTGAGATCTTAAGCCCTTTTTGAAAAGTGAAGAATAGTGCTACTGAAAAAAAAAAAAAAAAAAATTTGTTGTTGTAATAACTAATACAAATGACTAAAAACAGCTGTACTTATTACAGCATAGTAACTAAATACTGTAGTGACTAATAAATTAAACTTTCGTAGTTGATTTTAATTAAATATAATTACCATGAAACCTAGTAATAATGGATACACTGGAGAACTGCAAAATTCAGTTAAATAATAATGAGTGAAGCAAGGCTTCATATGAAACTACTGTATAGGGACACCAATCAGTTATAATGAGTGAAGCAAGGCTTCATATGAAACTACTGTATAGGGACACCAATCAGTTATAATGAGTGAAGCAAGGCTTCATATGAAACTACTGTATAGGGACACCAATCAACTAGTGAAGCAAGGCTTCATATGAAACTACTGTATAGGGACACCAATCAACTAGTGAAGCAAGGCTTCATATGAAACTACTGTATAGGGACACCAATCAACTAGTCACTCACTGAGACTGCAACTAAAATGATAAAGATTAGATATAAAACAGCGTGAACAGCAGCATTACCATTGCCGGAAACGACATTTAGAGATTAGATTTAATCATTATTTAGCTATAAAGGATTTATAATGAACTTCATGCGACAAACAGTATGTTTGTGTTTAAATAATGTGGGGAATAAACATTTAATTTGAAAATATCGGGGGGGAAATGGTGTTCATTTACTAGCCCCACAAGAAGCTTTCATCATGAAGACAAAACTTAATGTATGATACAGTTGTAGACAGATGAAGCAGCTACATGTGTTGTACTGTACATGTGTGGCTCAATATAATGTTCTTATGGATTCAACAATGAAAAGATGAGCTTACCCACTGCATTTAAGTTGTTGGAAGAGGGTAAAGCCATCCATTAACGATAATACTATCGAATAAGCCTTGGTGGTGGCAAAATGAAGCCAGATCTCTCCATTACATGTGTCTGCTTAATCTGTCTACACCTGTATTATCAGATTTTGACTAAATTCTTCAAGTACACCAAGTAGGACAACTGCATGTAATCTTAACTGCACAGTTTCAACTCCTGTAAAATTCTACTTGTCAAAATATAGTTTACAATACACATTGAAGTACAGTAGGGTCCCGCATAAAACGTGTTCGCATAAAACGAGTCTCGATTAAAACGACCGACCTAAAATATTAATATTTAATTTTCGATCAGAACGAATGTGATCACATAAAACGAGTCCGCCGCCAAAGTGGGGCAAATACAAGGAGTTTTCATATAGAGCGCCGAAATATCGTACAAAACGTACAAAATATCGTACGCTTTCATATAAAACGCCGAAATATTGTACAAAACGTACGAAATATCGTTCGCTTTGTACGAAAATTTTCGCTTACAGTGAACATTGACGATATTGCGCCACCAAAATGCTGTGTTCACATAAAACGAATTCACATAAAACGCCCTCGTTTATCGACCATAAACTCGTTTTATGTGAGACCCTACTGTATAAATAAATGCCAACACAGGTGATATATCTACACAGTGATATGCAAAATAAACCAAAACCTGCTGCCACCAAATTTAAGATAACCATATAGGCCTACAGATAAATAAGAAACAGAGTACAGCTATTACTACGAGGGAGAGAAAGGACTACTGAATTAGTGCACGATGGAGAAAGTATTTGAGGACATACTGTAGTAGATATCTAAACCTAAGAGATACAGGAGAAAAATACTTAATTGTACAACTGTACTGTGACAAATGCTGCGGAGAGCTTGCTATGTTTAGCCACTATAAGAGGTTAATGTATAGTTTTAGGAGAGTTAATGGCTTAACCCACTTCAAACAAAAGTATTTCAAAAGGGTAGACTCATATACTCCCTTCACAATATATATAAACCTGCAAGAGCATTAAATCCTATCACTCAATCACAGCAAGTGTCCCAGGTGCATGTCTTGGCAATTGTACAGAAGAGTGGTGCAACATTTGGAAATACAGTGCAGTACAAATATATAATGATATGTGAGCAGGGTGTCAAACGAGAGACCATTTCCCTTCCTTTGAGTCAGCAGTATGAAATATGTAGTTAGATTTACGCTTCACAGGTCTTATTACACCCTTGAAAGTGATAAAATGGACAAAACAAAGCAACCACAACTCACTTTACTAAACCTGTTGAAAAATTAAACTCCATTACTGGCATATTTCTCGATAATTAAAGGATAAATAAGAAACTGCTATGTGTGTGTATCATAATAATGCTAAGTTTTCACATTTAACAAGATAGTTGGCTTTAAAAATTTTGAATAATTAAGATAGGGACAAGCCAATTTATCGCCAGCTTAAAAAAGGAACCGACTACTGTACAAGTGTCTAAGTTTTCCTGTGTTCTTTCTCATACTCGTTCCAGTCGTAACACCTCCAGCACCATGACTCATATTTACCTTTCATTCTGGCTACAGTTAGACTATTTAATGTAGCTAAGAAGGACCTATGTTATTCAGTGGGTTTACTGAGATTGTATTTACGCCTTTGAGCCCTAGACGTAGATTATAAGCTAAAGAAAAGCGCCTAATGGTAGCCCGAATGAGATGAAAATTAAGTCATGGTGCTGAAGGGGTCAAATCCAAATTGTTCCGGTTTGACACCCTGTTAATGTGAGTCCCCTGAGAAGAAGAGGTGCAATTAAAGACTTCAGGTGGATTTATACAAAGGTTTTCTACAGCAACTTTTGGCCCACAACTTTATCAGGACTACATTATCAGACGACTACAGTAATTCCTCACTTAAGTGGAATTTTTTTCCTGGACCCCTTTCTCTCGCATATTTAGCCTCATTAGTTTGGCGATTTAAAGACATTTTGCCCTATTTCTTTGTAAATTTTAAGACCTTTTGTGTCATTTAGGCGTCTACTTCTTCCTGGCGAGCGATAGCAAGCCTGTAATTTAGGAGGAACTGGCCTTTGGCTGGGACATTTCCTACCAAAAAATGTACAAATTTATCTTGAAGTTACCTACATTTTTTGGGGGGTGGGGGTGGGGGCTTTAAGCTTGATGGAGGTCCAGGGAGCAAAAAAGTTGTAGTTACATTCCTGAATATCAAGATATCAAATGAAACAATTTTAAGTGAAGCAATTAGTTTCTGTTAGTTTTAGTGTGATTATGCAACATTTTTGTCTTGTTTAGAACTAAATAATGAAGTGTAACAACTAATTAATGAACAGTGTAATATTGAAACAACTTGAAATGAGGCAACTTTAAGTGAGGAATGCCTATGTATTGGTGACTACAGATATTGCAGTTCAATTAAAATAGGTCAGTCACAGAAATCTAAGAAAAGTATAAAATATTTTCAGAAGCTGCCATTTCAGATTTGCGGATGAAGGTTACCGGAAAAAAACCCTGTGTAAATCCTCCTTCAGCAAAATACATAACGCACATAGTTGTATTATTTTTACACATAGAAGACCGAAGACTATTAAAAGTGAAGTGTCGTTGTATTTTTTCCATGCAAACATTTACCCTGCCCTACTTACCCATATGCTGCGCCAACTGGCTATCCTTGGCTAGTGACGTAAATTGCAACTAGCGTCATATCATTGTTGTACTGGATTATTTCTCTATCACATTATAACAACTATTACTATGGCTCGTATTTCCAGACAAATCCCATCATGGTCGGCGGTGATTACTGTAGTTTTTCTCTATTCCTAGCCAGTCAATGATATGCTAGTCTGCTTTTTCCCAGATAATGGTAAATTGCCATATTTCCATCCTGATTACTTGGCTATTACCAAGATTTTGCACCAAAATATGTTGCTAATTATGAAAACTTGGCAATAATATGACACAGACACATAGCAGTATCATATTATTTCATTAAGAATTGATAAATCAGATGCTATAGTTGATGTTATTGCAATGAAAAGTACTGAAAAGCACTGTTTACAGTGCTCTCCTTGCAATAATACTGTACAACAACTAGCTTATTGGGAGAGTAGCAGATTGGGAGCCAAAGCGTCACATTTTTCCCTTGCCCCTCAACTGCTGAGGGGCACAGGGCCTTGGGTGGGGCTTTGGTGTCCCGGGCATTTCCGCACCTTCCTCAGCTCCCTGCCTTGGAGTGGCTTCGGTCACCCGGGCTTTGTTAGTGGTAAGCAGGGAGGATTTTGTGGGGGCGCTCGTTTATGGCCTTGGCCTTGCTCGAGACCTTGGGGCTGTTCGGCCAGACAGCAACAACAACAACAACTAGCTTATCATACTGACTAGCTAGGAATTATTCTAAGACTATAGTAATTATCACCGAGAAAGAAGGGGTTTGTCTGGGAATACGGGCTTATGTTAACTCATAGATGAAGGATCACCTTTCATGTGTACAATAATGCAATATCAATTGAATGTTACATACAGTACATGTATTAATTTAGTGGCTAGTTTAGAAAATATAATATTTTATATGGTACTCAAGTTCTGTTTATATAATTATTAATTGTTGTAATTCAACCCTGATAAGATCTATAAATGATGTTACTTATTATTTTGTTTGCATTAAATATAAAAAGTCCATTACTGCCAACAATATTGCGCTGCACTTCAGATTAATATAAATTTTTAACTTATTCTTGTAAACAGAACTGCACATACTGTACAGTAATTTTATTTAACATTATCATTTTCTTCCCAATTTTCTTTAAAAAAATCACTTTGGGTGGGAAGTAGCCTAGTGCCTACACTCACAAACCATAATAAGTATACCTGTACAGTACATGTACGCCCATTTGAATCTTTAACCCCTTCTCTACCGACGACGTCTTCTACATTTTCTTCTAGCTATATTTAGATGATTTTGTGCAGTTTTAGAAGGAACTGTGCTAGTAAGAAGGGTTAAGTGTGATAGTTTGAAGCCTGTTAATTGCTGAAGGCCCTTTTTCAACTGAATAAAATAGTCTACTAGTAGCTAGATTATACTTTAAAAAACGACACCAGTACACAAGGGGTTAAATCCAAAACCTGAAGCATATGGGAGAGTCTACAGCTTAATATTATCTTGTTTAGGCTCAATATATATTCAGGAAAATTTACAACAGAACTTATTATGGCTTATGATTGTACAGTACTGTACTGCTGAAAGCAACAGTTTGCTGCAAACCCTAATAATCTGAGCTAAATTTAAAGGGAGCAATATTAACTTAACACTTCCACGACATGAATCAAATAGTAAGGTAAGAGTCAGGGTCTATTAGAAACATGAGAAGTTACACAGTTTATAAATAAGGTTGTCGGCAATTTCGGCAAACTATTGATTTTGACAGCACAATACGCATTAAGGACCAGAGAAGAAAACCCCTGCGACTCACTTGGCCTATTTTCCCCACCATCCTTAGAGCTCTTGTGGTGGTGGTGGTGGCGGTGGTGACGATGGCGGGAGCGGCGATGGTAGGTGCCGGGGACATGGATGCCGGTATAAATGGAGTGGGCGCGGTGTCCCTCTAGGTCCTCATTGGTGTACGAGTGGTGCTGGGAGAGGCCAGGATCCCTCGGGGGTTCCTCTTCACCCCCGGTATTTTGTTGCCCTCCTCCACCATCCATTTTCTTGCTACTCGAGATGGCAGGGAAAAGCAGATATTAGTCAAGATTAAATCAATGAACCCTCTATCTACAATTGGCCCTTCTAATGAACTGTTTATTATAACTGAATAACGGTAGAAATAATAAGAGTACAATTGATCTTTGAATTGAAATGGTTACAGAGAACCTCTGTTTACACTTTCGATACAGTTTCATATTATTTTACTGCCAAGCAATTATTCAGATTTAGGACGACCTTGAGGTTAAGGGTAAGACATAGGCTTTTAGTAAGAAAATAAGACAGGAGAGAGAGAGGTCTTAATTCAACTCTCCACATTTAATTACCGTATGTAAAGAATAATTACAAAGACATTGGATTTCAGTCTTATTTTGCTACTTATTACCCTAGATAAAACAAATAATTAATACATAAGCCTTATACTGTAGTTGCCCGGGTTATGGCAGTTTTAATATATCAATATATAACACAAGGCTATACATAGCTAGTAATTAGTTTCACTGGCATTGAACTACAGAATGATTATATAACCTAGCCTATAGGATTAAAAGGTACAAAGTTACAAACTCTACAACAATGCCTGCCTTCTAAAGATGAATACCAATTCATGCATAAAATTACTTTTCTTATTAAACAATAGCACCTGATCATGATAATGGGCTCTAAATAATACAAGTACGAGATTGTGCTAAATATTTCAAAGGTTAAAATATCCTTAAGTCTACAATAAAAAAAATAGTTAATCAGCAAGTTATTGTTACTATGTTAGAAAACAAATATTACTATGCTGTAAGCTATGTTGTACAGTATATGCAAAATGTAATACAGTATACAAATATGGTATACCGTATAAGTAGAACCCATGAGTTCTTTTCTCTCAAACCTCAATTAAGGGGGGATGGGCTTATTAAGGGGGGATGGGCTTATTAAGGGGGGATGAGCTTATTTATTTGCTCATTTATGTATTTTTTTAAATTATTTTTCTAGTTTCCTCCCTAGACCTCCATCAAACTTAAAAAAACATCCATTAGATCCCCCTTATAGATTGATTTGTAAATTTTTCGGTAGAAAATCTTCCCGGCCAAAGGCCGATTCTTTCAAAATTACAGGCTCACTATCGTTCGCCAGGAAAAAAATTGACACCTAAATAGCACGAAAGATTTTAATATTGACAAAGAAATGAGGCGAAAGGTCTTAAAATCGACAAACTAATGGGGGCAAACATCTTAAACTCTGAAAACTAATGGGGCTAAATATGAGGAAGAAGAAAAATGACCCATCTCCCCTTAGTGAAAAGCCATATCTGTAAATAGTTAATTGTAGGCTACAGTACAACAGGCTCTATACTGTAATTGTAGGCTACAGTACAACAGGCTCTATACTGTAATTGTAGGCTACAGTACAACAGGCTCTATACTGTAATTGTAGGCTACAGTACAACAGGCTCTATACTGTAATTGTAGGCTACAGTACAACAGGCTCTATACTGTAATTGTAGGCTACAGTACAACAGGCTCTATACTGTAATTGTAGGCTACAGTACAACAGGCTCTATACTGTAATTGTAGGCTACAGTACAACAGGCTCTATACTGTAATTGTAGGCTACAGTACAACAGGCTCTATACTGTAATTGTAGGCTACAGTACAACAGGCTCTATACTGTAATTGTAGGCTACAGTACAACAGGCTCTATACTGTAATTGTAGGCTACAGTACAACAGGCTCTATACTGTAATTGTAGGCTACAGTACAAAAGGCTCTATACTGTAATTGTAGGCTACAGTACAACAGGCTCTATACTGTAATTGTAGGCTACAGTACAACAGGCTCTATACTGTAATTGTAGGCTACAGTACAACAGGCTCTATACTGTAATTGTAGGCTACAGTACAACAGGCTCTATACTGTAATTGTAGGCTACAGTACAACAGGCTCTATACTGTAATTGTAGGCTACAGTACAACAGGCTCTATACTGTAATTGTAGGCTACAGTACAACAGGCTCTATACTGTAATTGTAGGCTACAGTACAACAGGCTCTATACTGTAATTGTAGGCTACAGTACAACAGGCTCTATACTGTAATTGTAGGCTACAGTACAACAGGCTCTATACTGTAATGCAATGCAAATGTTGTGTCCTGGAGATTGACTTGTTAACCCACAAGCATATAATAAGCCTATGTTAACTATAAATGCTCTTACTTAAGGGGAGTCACCTTCTTTTTTCTCTTTCTTGGTTGTATCCATTCGGCGACATTCAGCCTACTGTTTTAAGACATTTATCCACATCCAAGTGTCAATTTTTTCCTGGCGAGCGATAGCGAGCCAGCATTTAATGGAGAAGTACGGCTTCGCCGGAGACATTTTTCTTTCGAAAAATGTAAAAATTTTGCCAGCTGTCTAACACATTTCCCAAAATATGGCGGCTCGCTAACGCTTGCCTGGTATAAATAGACACCTGGATGGGGATAAACTTCTTAAAACAGTGGGCTGAATGGGGCTGAATGGATACAACCCAGAGAGAGAAAAAAGCAGGTGAATCCCCTTAAACTGGTTAAGCCTACCATACCACAAGTGTCTCGCGGTTAACACTAATGATTGAATGACCATCACCTTCATCAATAGAAAAATCATGCTTCTGTGCAGGGATCTACTTAATGGAGAAGAATTAATACAGCATTATCAAACTAATCAATACAATCTAAATCTTCTGATTATTGCATTATAATAATAATGACATATAAAGGCTAACAATCAATGAATTCTTACAGTATGATAAACAATACTTTTACTGTACTTTTGAAGAAAATAACTTCCATAATATTTTTTTGGAATCAATTTATACTTTATAGCAGCATTTACATTTAACCATTGGCAATAACATTCATCCTAGTAAAGCATTGAACACTAAACACAAAATACTATGCCATATTAACCCACGTTATTTTCATTATATTTTGGCAACTATTAGATCATTTAATTCTACTTAGGGAGGCTCTGTGGTAGCTAAAAGGATTAATTGAGATAGTTTCTAGCCTTTTAACCCGGCAAGCGCGCCAATGGCCTGTGCGAATTGATTACATTAATTTCTGACAGAATTAGTTATGTTCGCCATATATAATATTATTTCTTATTAATATGCATTTATTTTAATTATATGATGAATATATGAACCTTGAAGAGTGTTAAAATAAGTGGAGAAAGCATTTGGGTGGTGAAAAACTAAAATATTCGCCGCCCAGTCGTATCCTCAGGCCCTCGCTCTTCAAGCTCTAGCTCTATAACCTACTGAGCGAGCGGGTGAAGTCTCAGAGTTATATAAGGTCTCTATGTAACTCACTTGTGCTACATAACCGCGAGAGATAAATTTGTGCAAATAATAACCAATAAATGATGAAAATAAGAGGGAAAATAGGCGATAATTGAGGAGAGGAGGAGGGGGGACAAGGTGGAGAAGGGGTGGGTGAGAAACATATGAATGAGTGGTAGGAAGTACTGGAGAGGAATTATCTCACCTAATGACATATTCCTCTGTTTTGAGAGCCCCTGGGGCATTTTTGAAGGGTTTTTTCATGGTCTTGCTTCCAGGAGGCCTATCGCATTCGCTAAACACATACTTCCGTGAGTTTTATCGCACTTCTTGGGTTAATTGTTAGAGGTCTTGCATAGACTTGATAAAATAATCTGTTAGTTGCCAGAATATTATGAAAGGGACGTGCTCGGTACAGTATGGGTTATATATCTATCTACCTACTGCCAGGCGCCTTGATCCCCGAGGGGATGGCCATAAATGAATTGCCTGCAGTGTAATTAGTATTATGTACAACATTACTGACAGTACAGTATACTGTATCATTATAATTTTAGGACACGAGACTGAAACTCCACGTATGTGTGGAGCACTCAGTCTTAAAAAAATGTATGTATGTATGTATGACGGTATAGTGCTGTCATCCCTTTACCAAGCAAACATTTATAGCTTCTCTGTTTTTAGCCATTAAACACAGCTGGTCATGAGATACTACATAATTGCATACTGTACAGACGTATATTGATTTTTTTGGAGACTCTAAATATGGTTATAGCATAGGCCTAAGCATAAATTATAATTTTATATAGAGATGCACTAGACAATTTAAGCCATACTGTATATTCAATAAAAATATGGGGCCCTACAATTTACTCTCAATTTACACACTTTGTTATACCGTATACATACATACACATACATAACATTTTAAGACCGAGTGTTCCACACATAAGTGCAGTTTCAGTCTCTTGTCCTAATGGCGGCATTCCAGGCAACCCTGTTAAGGGCTGCTTCACTTGTCAAGTTCTTGGATTTGAGATCGGTGCGTATAGTCCGATCCCAGGTCTTCCTCGGTCCACCCCATGGTGCAGCTCCCTCCACAATCACAGACCTGCCTTTTTTCACCCAATTTTGTTCATCCATTCTTTTCACATGTCCATACCAACCCAGTCTACTTGTACGCATCACCTCGCTAATACTCTTTATACCTAAACGTCTCCTCAGCTCAACATTTGTTATTCTATCCTGTAGCCTGGCCCCACACATCCATCTCACCATTCTCATCTCATTACGCTCCATTCTGTTGACATCCTCTACTATAACGGCCCATGTTTCTGAGGCATACGTCATTGCACTTCTAACACATGAGGCATACACCTTTCCCTTCAGGGGGAGAGGCATTCTTTTCATGGTCAGGATTGGCATCAGTTCTCTGAACTTCCCCCAGCCACACCTAATTCTAGCAACAGTGGCAGCCTCGGCCCCACCACCGGCAGAGATGGCATCTCCTAGGTAACAAAACTTGTTCACCAGCTCCAAAGACTCATTTCCAAAATTCACAGCCACAGGATCATCACTTAACACAAGCTCGCCTTTGCACACTACGCACTCAAATTTCTCTATTTCTGACTTATCCTTCGGCAGGGGTCCCTTTATTCTACTACAGCGCTTACTCCCATGGTGTACCCAACATCGACAGATGCTACATTGAATTGAGTTAACGCCCACTCCCTTTCCACACACTGCACATGGGTATGCACCGCTCTTTTCCACATTGCCTCGTCTCAATCTACAATGCATAACCTTGGTTTTGTTAATATTGACTCTTAAACCCTTGCTCGCCATGCCCTCTCTCCACGCTCTGAATTTGGCCTCAGCATCTTGCATTCTGTCAGCTATTAGGACTAAATCGCCTGCATAAAACAGTTCCAACGGGAGTCCGCCTCTAAAAACTCTAGACAGTGCCTCCAAGACCATAATAAAGAGGAGGGGGCTTAACACTGAACCCTGATTAACTCCAACACAGACTGTGAACTCATCACTCCACTCAGTACACCTTTCACCCTCACCGCAGTTGACGAATCCTCATACATCTTCATTATCATACGCACCAGCCACTCTTCCATACCAAGTTTCCTCATAGCCCACTGTACAACATCTCTAGGCACCCTGTCAAAGGCCTTCTCCAGGTCTACAAACACAAAGTAAAGATCCCTGCCTTTTAGTAAGTATCTTTCCTGTATCTGCCTGACTATGAAGATAGCATCGGTTCTGCCACGTCCTGGCATGAAACCAAACTGCATATCATCAATGGAGATGCTTTGCCTGATCAAACCCTCAAAGACTCTCTCACAGACCTTCAAGCATTTTCAGGCCCCCTTTTTTTTTCTTTTTTCTATATTCCAACTACTCCCTCTCGGGCATAGGCCGAGAGCCTGCACACTCTACCGCTGAACACGGTGAGGCCCGTGAGGTTTTGCTCCAGTCTAGGGAGTGAGACTTGCGAAGCACCTATTCACAGCCCAAAGCAACTCCATCTCTGAAGCCGCTTCGCCTCCGTGCTTCACAGTCTCATCCTCCAGACTCGGACCCTCACTCTCAGATCGCCACCTATTGAGCAATTAACTCACTAGGCATTTCCCCCCTGTAGCATATTTTGAATATGGGAATATTCATACAATGCTATTTAACCCTTCTTGCCCGGGCTCGTCATCCTAAAGACATTATGGAGATCCGGGCGATCTGGCCGAAAAACGTCATAATAGGCTAGCCCTATCTTTGTTATTTTAACTGCTAGAGAATTCACACTCATCTCAAAACGTAGCCGTGTTTCGTATCTGTAGACTGGTGTTAAGTAGAGCTCTCTAGGTCAACTGGTTCAGTTGTGATGACGATTTCCGTGGAGCGCATTTTGCCGTGATTTTAGCAATATCTCGCAATAATAACAACTAGCCTATTCTTGTTCTCCAAAACAATAACAATAAAACTTGGACTTCTCCTTCTTGATTTCGAAGGTGCGCGTCGCTCCGACGGCTTTGTTTACACACGGTTCGACGCACGGCTTTCAAACCAAGCTTAATAGGCTTTCAAGCTTACGGATTATAAAATGACACCCGGGCTCCTGCCCATCTGCCGCGGTGTCATTTTAAAATGACAACCAGGGAGGAGGGGTTAATCAGGGAACAATGAGGGTATCTTTTTTTGGCATTTCGGTGTGCTGTGGTAATGCACTGAAACTAGGTACAGCACAAATTCCATCCCAATAATATCTTCCCATTGACATATTGGGATTCGAACCCGGGTCCATTGGATTACCAGTCCAGTGGCAAAACCACTCTGCCACACCTCCCCTCAATAATTACATCTATCTAGCGCATTCCCTTTTCCTTTGTATATATTTACTATTACACTTTTTTGCCAATCCTCGGGGATTTTCTCATCTTTAATAATGATGTTTATCAACTCGATGACTAAGTTGACACCAGTCTCCCCTGAGGCTTTTATCATCTCAGCGACAAAGTCAGAGCACCCTGGAGCTTTACCGTCCTTCATTTTATTGATTGCGTCGCTCACTACAACTGGTGCTATCAAAGGAGGGGGTCCAGATATTGGTTTTTCGATACTAAGCTGTTCCTTATCCCATTTAAATTCTACATTTAGCAATCGTTCATAGTGTGCCTTCCATATGCTTCTCGGATTTCATTTTCTGCATACACAATCTTCCATTATCTTTTCTAACACACTGTTCACCTATAATATCCCTACTGTCATTAATAACATATGACAACTGAAAATTGTGTGAAGTGAAAAAGTAATAGATAGATATACAAAAAAAGTAATTGTGAAATAGTAGACACTATGCAGTATTTTGTCTAAACATATGGCTGCCCAAACAAGTTTGGGATAGTTAATTATACTGTATATTTAAATATATATTGTACTTTGTGATAATTTACAAAATAATATTTAGAATTCATGACATGGATAAGCTTTTATGACATTACTCTTCAATGCAATTATGTAACTATCATCAACTATGTGTGTTATCAACACTTGGGGTAAGCAGCACCAATAGGATTATAGCCCACCACATCAACCTGTGATCATTAACCAGGCTACCATACCGCCAGATACAAGTAAGGATTATCAATTTCAGCTTTGTTTTGGAGTTAAGATAAATGTACCTGTACAGATCGTACTGAAGATTAATGCAGAACAACAATGACTGTCTTATATATAAATTTACAGTAAGGGATGTTATTCCTTTACCCATGTTAGCCTACAGCATACCAGTACTGCTTTAAAGCAAAGTACAGTACACTATTGTATGGCAAAAAAAAAATATATAGAATACTAGCACCGGTTATGGTAAATAGCAATACAGTACAGGTACAATATTAATATTACAGTACAATCTTAGTTCAAGCACTTTTAAGATTCAAATTGGCAGCTATTAGAGCTGCACAGTGATATATCTATACCAAAAGATAATAGATTGAAATCATAATGTAATTTTAGGAGACAAAAAATCATTGGATGGACAATCAAGGCTCTGAAAACTATAACAAACACACCAATTTATGAGTAACACGGACATGGAGATACAGATTTATTTGCTTTATCACAGTGGCACGATACAGAGCTAGATACCGATCATGCAGTTATATACATCCTCTCTGTAGTGAGCATGTGTAACAGCTAGTACAGTACACTGTGGGTCACCGGACAACGCAGCCAGTAGACCACTTCAACCAGTAGATCTTGTCCAGTTCGGTACAAATACAACCAGTACTTTTAGGTCAGGTTGCGACTTCAAATTAACCACTTGGAAGTTTCGTGTTATAAAGAAGTTGGAGCTGTAAACCGATATTTAGCAGAAATACAATAATTATGTGAGCTTTTGATGGATAAAAAGTTAGTTGCATATGATATTATAAAACAATATACGGTACTGTATACACTACAATCATACAGTATTTTATATAATAATTCTGATAAATTTTGATGTCTACAGCTCCAACTTCCTTATAGACCGAAACTCGCAAGTGGTCAATTGGCCCTCATTTAGTTGTCAACGAAGTAGGCTAGTAATAGTACTATAGTTGGGACCAATTAATCTGACCAGGCCTGTATGGCAACACTGAACCTTCGGGGATCGTGATAGGCTGTTGACGACTGTTCGATTTCGTCGCTATATACAGCTATCCTCTATTCAACAACAGACATGATAATGATTGTTTTGACAATACAATCATCAAAAGCATTAGTAAGCAATTTATATTGTTCCCTAAGACGATAATTAAGTAGGTAAATCGACAAACGAGTTTCCAAAGTATTGAAAAATATAAATATGATCAGTTGTCATAGTCAGGAAGCCAAGTTGCACATACAGACAATGTTTGGAGTCTTATAAAACATCATACATGGAGGAAATACACATACATACAAGTTTAAAGACCGTTTGTCCACAGAAGCTGTGGTTACAGTCTCACGTCCTAAATGGCAGCTTTCCAGGCGGTCCTGTCAAGGGCCGCGTGTGTTGTCAAGTTCTTTATTTTGAGATCGGACCGGAGTACCCAAGCCCACGTCATTCTAGGTCCACCCCTACGCGCAGCTCCCCCCAAGTTCACTGTCCGGTATTTCTTCACCCAGTTCTGATCATCCATTCTCTCCACATGTCCAAACCAACCAAGTCGGCTCGTGCGCATCACTTCACTGATACTCCTAATGCCCAGACGCCTTCTCAATTCCTCGCTCGATACCCTGTCCCTAAGATTAACCCCACACATATATCTCACCATTCTCTTCTCATTTCGTTCCATTCTATTGACATCCTCCGCTTTAACCGGCCACGTCTCAGAGGCATAGGTCATCGCGCTCCTAACACACGAGGTATACATCTTCCCTTTAACCCTCCTGGCCCGGGCAGGCTCTCAAAATGACAGTGTGGGCTACCCGGGCGATCTGGCCGAAAAACGTCTAGGCCTAGGCTACTGTATTTTTGTTTAGTTTAACTGCTAGAAATTTCCCACGCATCTATAAATGTAGTGCGGTTTCCAATCTGTAGACTGGCGTTGAGTAGAGCTCTCTATGTCAACTGGTTCAGTTGTGATGACGATTTCAGTGGAGAGCACTTGCAGGCGATGTTAGCAATATGACGATCTTTTCACTACTGAAACAACGACATACAGACATACAATAACAAACGAGTCTTCTCTTTCTTGTTTTCGGAGGTGCGGTGACGTAATGATCGGCTTTGTTTACATGCGTCAGACGCACGGCGTTCAGACCAAGCTGAATAGGCTTTCAAGCTTACAGATTTTAAAATGACACCCGGGCTCCTGCCCTTAATTCGTGGTGTCATTTTAAAATGACAACCGGGCCAGAAGGGTTAAGGTGGGGTGGGAGCCCTTTCATGGTCAGGAGTGGCAACAGCTCTCTAAACTTTCCCCAGCCACTTCTGACTCTAGCAATGGAGCTAGCTTCAGCGCCACCTCCAGCGGAAACTGTATCGCCCAGGTAACAGAACTTTTTCACACACTCCAGCGTTACACTGTCGAAATCAACACTGACAGGCGGGTCATTTAATACAAGATCTCCCTTGCACACTGCACATTCAAAGCCTATGATTCTTGTCAAAGGTCCTCTAGCTCCACTACATCTCTTGTGTACCCAGTCACTACAGACACAACATTGAATTGAATTACATCCCACCCCCTTCCCACATACTGCGCATGGATAGTCGCCGCTTCTTTCCATAGCTCCACGCCCTACTCCACTAATCATGACCTTTGTTTTATCTATGTTAACTCTCAGACCCATACTTGCCATACCTTCCCTCCATCTTTTGAACTTCGCCTCTGCTTCCTGCGCACTATCTGCGATAAGAACTAGATCATCTGCATATAACATCTCCCATGGGAGTCCTGTCCTAAATTCCCTTGACAGAGCCTCCAAGACTAAAACAAACAGTAATGGGCTCAGAACTGAGCCTTGGTGAACTCCAACTTTCATTGAGAACTCTTCACTCAGGCCCCCGTTTACTCTAACTGCTGCCCGTGACCCCTCATACATTCTCATTATCACACGCACCAACCACTCTTTTACTCCAAGTTTTCTCATAGCCCACTGCACTACCTCCCTGGGCACCCGGTCGAAGGCCTTCTCCAGATCTACAAAAACTAGGTATAACTCCCTGTTTTTCTCTAGGTACCTCTCTTGCATTTGCCTAAAAGTGAAGATAGCATCAGTTGTGCCACGTCCCGGCATAAATCCAAACTGCATGTCGCTGATAGTAACACTTTCCCTGATCATGCATTCAAAGACCCTTTCGCTGACTTTCATGACTTGATCGAGCATTTTCTGCTTAATATAAGCACTGGTATAACATATATTTATATTGTAGCATCAATTCACACCCCTACATCGAGCCAAGTCTTGCAATAAAAAATTAAGGACAAGAGTAGCTCCAGAATGTGGGGAGGATAACGCTCCATTGAACAGCCATTGTGCCCGACGGTCAGCTGACTGAAGGCATAGGATTTAAACTTAAAAACCTGTAACACAATGACCATAATTTGTCTGGTTCTCTGAATATAATACCGTATATATACCCTGTCACATAGAAATTATATAATTTGTTCTATATGTTTACTTTACTCATGATGCTCTAAGCAAGATTACCCCAGAAAATTTATGAAAGTGCATCAACCACACCAAAAAAAAATAGAGGAAGAATAGGCTACCGTGCCAAAGACATTGCACAGGATCATTTGCTTGAGAATTTTGTTATTAACGTAATGTCTGATAGCAGTGACCAGGATGAAAGTGAAGATGATGGGCTTGGATAAAGAGCATGATGATGCAAGTAGGCTATACTGTGTTTACCCTCAGACATAAATCACAGAATAGGCCTATATATAGCCTAGCCTACCCTACGATCTCTCAGAAAATATAATAAAAACCTCGCATAATTATGTGTCTAATTTATGACCTTATCATGCTTACAACTGTCTGTGTGTGTGTTTGTGTCTGTCCTGAGGGATAAACGAACACATACTATTGATAATGATATTCGATATGCAAGAGCAGTCACTAAGTGAAATAACTAAATTGGGTTAAACAAATAACAAAAGATTTCCAAGTCTTAAACCAGTAAACATGGACTCATAATTATTGGATGATGTATTAACACTAGAAAGTGAATATAATGTAGCAATTCATTAACATTTTGGTGGACAATGTTTCTGCATCAGCCTTTTACTGTCCAAAATGTTCACATAATTAAATACCTTTAAAGTAAACATATAGAACAAATGATATAATTTGTATGTGACAGGGTATATATACGGTATTATATTCAGAGAACCAGACAACTTATGGTCATGGTGTTACGGGTTTTTAAGTTTAAATCCTGTGCCTTCAGTCAGCTGACTGTCGGGCACAATGGCTGTTCAATGGAGCGTTATCCTCCCCACATTCTGGAGCTACTCTTGTCCTTATTTTGTTATTGCAAGACTTGGCTCGATGTAGGGGTGTGAATTGATACTGCAATATAAATAAATGTTATACCAGTGCTTATATTAAGCAGATTTCCTCCATTTTATGATGTTTTATAAGACTCCAAACATTGTCTGTATGTGCAACTTGGCTTCCTGACTATGACAACTGATTATTTTTATATTTTTCAATACTTTAGAAACTCGTTTGTCGATTTACCTACTAAATTATCATTTTAGGGAACAATATAAATTGCTTACTAATGCTTTTGATGATTGTATTGTCAAAACAATCTTTATCATGTCTGTTGTTGAATAGAGGATAGCTGTATATAGCGACGAAATCGAAGTCGTCAACAGCCTATCACGATCCCCGAAGGTTCAGTGTTGCCATACAGGCCTGGTCAGATTAATTGGTCCCAATTATAGTTTGGGACCATTGAGACCCACCGTACTGGTTGATATGATCTATTGGCTGAATTGTCCGGGTACCAGCATTGTGTGGTGTGAGTATATAGAAGGAGAGCGATAACGTAGGACTTACTTCTTCCCCATGTTTTTCCACTGTCAACGCTGAGCTACGGTGGAGGGAGGGAAGAGAAGAATAAAATAAAGAGGGAGGAAATTTACCAGAGCAGGAAAGCAACAAGGCATAGCAACAATGGAGAGAGAAAGAGTGAGGGATACATATCATTATACATTACAAGGTCAATAATGGAAACGGTAAAATCTAGTATTATTTATCAGTATTCAAATTAAATTACTTCTCTGTGTCAACTTAGAATATTGAAATTTTTAATGATATTGCAGGGAACTGGTGCCTACATTTTTTTTTTTTTTTTAAATTAACTTCGTATGACAGCTGGAAGAATTTAAACTATTCACCCCAGCTAAGGTACCGGTATAGATTAGTCCTTGCATTTACAGTAACTGTGATGTACGGTACTCTACCAGATTAGCCATTATCATGCTGTACTCTAGTACAGTAGGCCTATAATACTATGAATCAAGACTTATTACTTTGAACTAATAGGGGCCGGAAAGGCAGCTAAAAGGAGTGTGCTAAACGATATTTATTAGGAAATTAATTCATATCCATAAAAAGATGGTTTTCTACCATACCCGGTATCCCTCTACATTACGGTACTGCACAGTACAGTAATGAATCTTTAATGAAACAAAACAAAATTAGGTAGAGAATTATATGCTTCCTGTATCAATAGAGGTTCAAGAAGAGGTTCTGAAGCCTTATAAAGTACTATACAGTACTTTAACAGGTTCGATATGAAAAGTGTCCAGCATCTATCCCAGCTCCCAACATTTCCATAAAAGATTTTGTCCAAGTTCTACATAGGATCCAGTACCTTATCTCCACTGTACTAGGTTAATAGGCGTGATAGTGATAGAGATGAATAAGTTACTTCGCAACTTATTCATCTCTAAATTTCTCAAAAATCCAATTAGGGACTCTTTGGCCATAAACTAAATACTGTAACTAATTTGTTCACCACAGTCCAAAAAAATTCAGTTTGGTATCATACACTATTGTCATGCATTGAATTTCACAGAGAATAATTAAATTTAAAAAGAAGATAATACCAGATCAATACTGTATTACTGTACTCAAAAGATGTATGAAATACTTTGAAAATGCAAGAATGCAAGAAACAGGAATACAGTATATAGCACAGTAGGCTACAGTATTTGACTACTGCACCAAACATACATACAAATAATATTATATGTTATTGTATATACAGTAAGTTAATAATATTATATGTTATTGTATATACAGTAAGTTAATAATATTATATGTTATTGTATATACAGTAAGTTAATAATATTATATGTTATTGTATATACAGTAAGTTAATAATATTATATGTTATTGTATATACAGTAAGTTAATAATATTATATGTTATTGTATATACAGTAAGTTAATAATATTATATGTTATTGTATATACAGTAAGTTAATAATATTATATGTTATTGTATATACAGTAAGTTAATAATATTATATGTTATTGTATATACAGTAAGTTAATAATATTATATGTTATTGTATATACAGTAAGTTAATAATATTATATGTTATTGTATATACAGTAAGTTAATAATATTATATGTTATTGTATATACAGTAAGTTAATAATATTATATGTTATTGTATATACAGTAAGTTAATAATATTATATGTTATTGTATATACAGTAAGTTAATAATATTATATGTTATTGTATATACAGTAAGTTAATAATATTATATGTTATTGTATATACAGTAAGTTAATAATATTATATGTTATTGTATATACAGTAAGTTAATAATATTATATGTTATTGTATATACAGTAAGTTAATAATATTATATGTTATTGTATATACAGTAAGTTAATAATATTATATGTTATTGTATATACAGTAAGTTAATAATATTATATGTTATTGTATATACAGTAAGTTAATAATATATATGTTATTGTATATACAGTAAGTTAATAATATTATATGTTATTGTATATACAGTAAGTTAATAATATTATATGTTATTGTATATACAGTAAGTTAATAATATTATATGTTATTGTATATACAGTAAGTTAATAATATTATATGTTATTGTATATACAGTAAGTTAATAATATTATATGTTATTGTATATACAGTAAGTTAATAATATTATATGTTATTGTATATACAGTAAGTTAATAATATTATATGTTATTGTATATACAGTAAGTTAATAATATTATATGTTATTGTATATACAGTAAGTTAATAATATTATATGTTATTGTATATACAGTAAGTTAATAATATTATATGTTATTGTATATACAGTAAGTTAATAATATTATATGTTATTGTATATACAGTAAGTTAATAATATTATATGTTATTGTATATACAGTAAGTTAATAATATTATATGTTATTGTATATACAGTAAGTTAATAATATTATATGTTATTGTATATACAGTAAGTTAATAATATTATATGTTATTGTATATACAGTAAGTTAATAAGTATATAAACTACCACAACAGGATCTCTTAACATGAGAATCTGTAGATATACAGTATAATGGTTAGTGTATAAACCAGTTATCAATGATTATAATAATAGTTATAATAATATCATCGACCCTTCAGGTGAATATTGTTTTGATTTTAGTATGCTTTCATGAGGGTGGTTGAGTTAAGGTACAGTAGTATATGAAGTCATGGCCATTGGAAATAAAATGGATCTCTTAAAATTGAAATATAAAATCATCTTTATATAGTGCTATACAGTAGAACCTCGCTCTTTCGGACTTCAATCTTTCGGAATTCTCAGACTTTCGGACTAGCATTTCAATTCGGACTCAAGATTCAGCCTTTCGGATTTGTCTGAAAGGCTGAGAAAATACCTCCATCCTTTTCGGACTACACTTTTCGGACTACATATAACTTCGGACTCATGCTTCAGCCTTTCGGATTTGTCTGAAAGGCTGAGAAAAATTAAATCGCATTCGGACCAAAGAGCCGAGTTTCGGACTTGTCTGGTTAGCTGAATGTGTATTTGGACTTATAAACTTCACTCATGCTTCAGCCTTTCGGATTTGTCTGAAAGGCTGAGAAAAATTATTTCGCATTCGGACCGAAGAGCCGAGTTTCGGACTTATAAACTTCAGACATTATTTCAGCCTTTCGGATTTGTCTGAAAGGCTGAAGTGAGAGTTCGGACTTGGCCCTTTCGGACTTTTGACACTTTTGGACAGGGGTCTCCCCCAATTAGTCCGAAAGAGCGAGGTTCTACTGTATTTATAATCATATAGGCCTATGGCATTTAATTGAATATCCTACGGTATTTCATAGCATCAGATAAAAAATATATACATTACCTGTACTTGAATGATTGACAGAATGCAAGGCAAATTATCTTTTGATAACCTAAATCAATGGTTCAATTAGCTCAGATTCATTCTAGTTAAAAAGACCCCATGCAATAATAATCCTTAAAAAAATATATGGTATGTTAATATATGACTCAATCAATATCCTGCTTCCTGCATACTAGCATAAAATTAAATAAAATACATCTCACAATGCAACCAACTGAAAAAGTTCAGTACTGTACTGAACTGTAATGTTTAAGAAATACAAAAAGTACTGTACCGGTACTGCAATACAGTACAGTACCTCAAAGTATAAATAGATAAATGCAATATACGGTAATTATAGGGAATAGGCTCGCACCCTTATTTGCCATGTTTTTACATCCAGATTTTGAGAAATTAGTGTTTTCATGGTCTTAGTTATAATTCCAATGTGGGATTCACGATGGGTTGAGGGGAGCTTTGCCCCCCCCCCCCCCCCCATGAATTATTGAAATTGTCATCTATATTGCCAGCAGGGGGTAAATATCGATTATACTGCATAAAGAAGGCATAAATTGTAAACAGTGAGGATGTCCGAATGAGCTCCGAGATTGATTAGAATGGGCGTTTTTTCTATTAACCCTCTCACGACCATGTGACGCAGAGGTTGCCAGATTAGCAATAAGAAATAGAGTTCTCTTACTCTTATAATTACCTCTCCAAAATTAGTTTTCTGCCCACAGCTAACTCAAAGACAACTGCAGAGGTTGAAGTAACTAAACTAAAGGTTTCTAAATACCCCTGATGGTAATAGAGGCTTTAAAGTATCCCTAATAGGCTCAAAATTGCGTCAAGAACGTGAGAGGGTTAATATCGGGTTTTATAAATGTGATCAAAATTATTCTCCCACAGTGGATTATACATGAGTACAGTATAAGGATTCCATAGACCTACATTGTCCCTCATAAATTATTTATAATAAGGCTGCGAGCCTATTCCCTATAATTATCAAATATACATAGCTAACAACCACACTATGTACTGTAATATAATAAATATGTAAATTAATGGTAACAAACAAACAAATCTGCAGTAGGCCTACACTATTACTTTACTGAAAGACAGGGAGGCAAACATAGGTAACGTTGATTTGGGAACGAGTTGAGTGTGAGAGAATACAGTCAAATTTGAATGAGGTTCTATTTATTTTATGTATATAGGCCTATATATATATTTTTTTTTTTCTATGTGAATTAGGGAGACAAAAGGCATAACTGCCTGCAGCGAGTGCCTCCCCCAGATTTCAAAGAGTGACAGGGCCGAAATCAAGGGACGTTCGAGCTAAAATGCCTGGACACACGGAGTTTGAAGCAATTTAAGTCATAGGAAGAGGGAAAGACTAATTCTGGGAGAGAGTTCCAGAGCTCAGCAGTTGAATATAAGAAAGTCTGAGAATAAAGTTTCACTCTTGGGTTGGAGAGTTGCACAGAGTAGGGGTGGGATTGTGTTGCAAGGCGGGTACTACGTACCCTACGTAGAGGAGGTGGTATACAGTACACTGGGAAAGCTCCGAGGAACACTGATTATTGTAGTAGCGATAGAATAGCAACATTGCGGCGAAGAGAGAGAGATTGCAGAGAGTTGGTGAGTGGACGGGAGTTAATGATACAAAAGGCTTTCCCTTCTATTTTATTTAGGAGTGCGGTGTGAGAGGATTCTCCCCACACATGTGAACAATACTCAATACAAGGACGCACTGTGCCCCTGTACAGAGCAAGAAGCTGCGCAGGGGTAAAGAACCCCTTGAGGCGGTTGAGCACACCCAGCTTCTGGGAGGCTGCCTTAGCGAGACTGGTAATATGGTCTTTCCAAGTGAGAGCAGAAGAAAAAGAGACACCGAGAACATTGAGGGAAGATGAAGGGTTGATTTTTGTATTTTGTTGAAGAATAAGGGATAGTCCTCTGGAGGTTCCTGACGGGTAGTAAGATGGATAAATTGAGTTTTGGAAGCATTAAATGCCACAAGGTTTTCTCTACCCCAATTGGAAATAGTAGCTAGATCAGAAGATAAGCATTTTATGGTTTCATTACGTTTACTTTTGAGGGATTGCTGGCTGGGGCGTTCTGGAAAACAAATTGAGTGGTGTAAAGTAGAGTCGTCTGCATATGAATGGATGGGACTGGATGTACAGTTGAGATCATTTATGAAAATTAGAAAGAGAATAGGAGATAGGACAGAACCCTGAGGAACACCGGAGTTGATAGGATGAGGAAATGAGCGATGGCCGTCCACAACCGCAGCTATGGAACGGCCGGAAAGGATTAGAGACAAAGGCACAGATGGAGGGACAGAAACCGAAGGAGGGCAGTTTGGAAATTAAAGATTTGTGCCAGACTCTATCGAAGGCCTTCGATATGTCTAGTGTAATAATAATAATAATAATAGTTCTTAAAGCTAGCGCATGCTAAGCCAGCTAAGGATAGCCCAATAAGGCCGATTAGGCGTATTTCCATTGGGGTCCTGTACTACTATCCCATCCCCTTGCTCATGAGGGATGATAACGACTCTGTGCGTGGGCGCGATCCCGGGCCTTCTGGGTGGAAGTCCAAGACGCTAGTCACTACACCAGCGAGTGCAACAGAAAAAGTCTCACCGAAGTCCCGAAAGTTGGATGACCAAGAGTTAGTAAGATAAGAAAGAAGATCACCAGTAGAGTGACCCTTAAGGAAGCCATACTGGCGATCTGAAAGCAGATTATGAGAAGAGAAATGCTTAAGAAATTTGGAAGCAAGAATAGTTTCAAAAACTTTCGAGATACAAGAGATGAGAGCAATTGGACGATAGTTGGAGGGTTGAGAGCGGTCACCCTTCTTTGGGACAGGTTGAATATATATATATATATATATATACAGTTGGTCCTTCGGTAACGCGGCCAATGTGTTCTGGTTAGTGGTTACCTCCCGTCTTAGCAAAATCCGCGTTACCGAACCCATATGTTTACATGTTAAAGGTACCTTGGTGTTCTGGGGATTTCCACAAAGTCCACTTTTTCTCCATAGAAGCCTATGTTATAATAATTAAATCAATTATAAAGGTTATTTGACATGTGGAATGAGTTGATTTGCCCATTGCAACAACTCTTACCTCTGAATAAATATTTCGTTTAGGCTAGGCATCTAGGCTAAGGAGAGTCACAGCAGTAGCCGACATTTTTCGATCGAAGCTCTGAAATCCCGCCATCATATTTCTCACCTCACACAATAACTACACAATGTAGGGTGTTCTAGTCTTCACCCAACACACTGCAAACGACCATATCTTCTTCTGGTATGCATAAACACTTGGTTAGGCCATTTATTTGCAGAGATATGAGCATCGGTAATTTACGAAAATCGTACCCTCAGAATTCCCGCATAACTCGCCGTCTTATTATTTCTCACCTCACACAATAACTACACAATGTAGGGTGTTCTAGTCTTCACCCAACGCACAAAAACGATCATATCTACCTCTGGTAGGCATAAACACTTGGTTAGGCCATTTATTTGCAGAGATATGAGCATCGGTAAATTACGAAAGTCGTGAGTAAAGATTCGGCGACCGAGATAGCCTAGCCATGTTTTCCACACAATGACAACACACACACTTACTCGACAGCCAAACAATAACATAAGTGTATTTCGGTAATTATTCTCACCTCACACATTAACTACACAATGTGGAGTGTTCTAGTCTTCACCCAATGCACGGGAATGATCACATCTACCTCTGGTAGGCATAAACACTTGGTTAGGCCATACATTTGCAGAGATATGAGCTACGAAAGTCGGGAGTAAAGGTTCGGCGCCCAGCTGGACCCCGCGCCAGTATAAGTATTGATCGTGTTAGCAACATTTTGGATATTTGGGGTGTACCGCGTGCCACCAAAACACGCGTTACCGGAGGACCAACTGTATACTGTATATATATACCGGTAGGCTATATTTTGTTTTGTATTTAAGCACTTCCAGGAGCATGAAGGTAACTATAGTGCATAACTTTAAATTTATATACCTTACAGTACTTAACCCAATCAGTGACGGCTTATTTCCGCTATATTATCTATAATAGGGCTCATTCAGGCACTCCTGATTGCTTAACCCTTACCCCCCCGGGGGCCCCCTCCTAAGGACAGTGTCAGGTACCCGGGCGATTTGGCCGAAAAACGTCTAGGCCTAGGCTACCGTATCTTTATTTTAACTGCTAGAAATGTCCCACGCATCTCTAAATGTAGTGCGGTTTTCAATCTGTAGACTGACCTTGAGTAGAGCTCTGTAAGTCTACTGGTTCAGTTGTGATGACTATTTCCGTGGAGCGAATTTTTCCGCGATGTTGACAATATCGGAGCTTTTCAGACACTAATTTCGTCATACCATACAACAACAACATTGATCCGACGTCTCCTTGTTTTCGGAGGTGCGGTGACTCAATGACCGGCTTTGTTTACATGCGTCGGACGCACGGCGTTCAGACCAAGCTGAATAGGCTTTCAAGCTTACTGCCTGTTATAAGGACGCCCGGGGTCCTGCCCATCTGCCGCGGTGTCCTTATAAAAGGACAGCCGGGCTGGAAGGGGAAGGGTTAAGCAAGTGCCTGAATGAAATTAATTTTTTGCAACAAAAACCTAGAAGAAAATAGCTTTAAAATTACACCAGACCGAGCTTCGTAGCGTTCGGGGTTCACCCGCAGCAATGTCGCAATACATTTGCCTTTGGCAGCGCTGCATATATCTCGATTCTGAAGTTATAACCAATGGAAGTGAGATATACCTGTATGCAGATGACACAAAGCTGTATAGAAGAGTGAGGAGTAAGGAAGATGTAGGTTTTCTTCAAGGAGATGTGGAGGGATTTGTCCTGTATTAAAAGATACCTCAAATAAAAAATGTAATGGCTCTACTAACATCTCACCTCCTTCCTTTATGATTCTTGGATGTATCCCATCCGGTCCCGGGGACTTACTTCTGTTCATTTTTTCTATAGCCCTCCTTATTCTAGCATGGGAAAACTCTATTAGTTCTAGTGCTGGTGCCTGTTTGATGGGAATAGTAGGCACTGCATCAACCGACTCCACTGTTAGTACCTCCCCAAAGTATTTCCCCAGCACCTCTGCTTTATCCTTATCAGTTTCTGCTCTATTCCCATCAGCCAAGTCTCCTATCAGTTCTGGTATACCTACTCTTCTTGTTACCTTTTCCTGAATATACTTCCAGAATATTTTTGGATTATCCTTCACATTTCTAGCAATCTCTCTCTCCCTCTCCTTCACCCCCCTCCTTGTCTCCCACCTTATTTTATTGTTTATTTGTCTTCGTTCCAGATCCACTTCTTTAGCTTCTATACTAGACCCCCTGTTCTTTTTTAACAATTTTAGTCTTTCCCACAATCATTTCTTTCTTCTAATCAATGTCCAAAGCTTTCTTTTCATTGGCAATTCTGGGTTCGTTCTTTTCCTCAATTTTGTTTTATCCTTATATTCCCTTACTGGTACACTTTTGATACAGCATTCTCCAGTTTAACTCTAATTTTCCTCCACATTCCTTCAGCGTCTTCACCGTTCAAGTATTCCCCCCAGTCAATGTCCAAACACTGTCTCAGCAGCTCATAATCTGCTCTATCATACATGTATATTTTTTTATTGCTTCTATTATCCCTCTCTGTTTTAATATTGCAACTAAAGCTTATACAGGCATGGTCACTCCGACCTATAGGGCTATCCACATTGACATGTTTCACTATATCCTCCTCATTGCTAAAAATCAAATAAAGTACACTCCCCTGCGTCCCATCTCTATATCTTGTCATCTCTGTAATATGTTGCGTTAAAAAACAATCTCTCACTTTCTCTATAAACTTGTTTTCCAGGCTACACTGTCCCGCTGGAGTAGTACAATTTGCCCAGTTGATCCTTGGCAAATTGAAATCTCCAATCAAAATCTTATATTTGTTCTCTCTATTATCTATTTCCTCCATTGCTTTCAGTAGGTTATCATCCTCTTCCCTACTATTATTTGGGTTTCTATATATAGAGGCAATTAGAATTGATCCTCTTACACATTTTACTTCAATACACAAATACTCACAATACTGCTGTCTCATATCCACCTCATTAACCTTGAGCTCTTTTCTTACATAAATAAACAGTCCTCTTCCAACCTCTGCTCTAATAGCATTCCTCTCATATAACTCAAAACCCTCAAAACTATACCGGTACTCCACCAGTTCCCTTTCAATTCTAGCATTTTTTGGTCTTACTTCCTGTAAGGCTATGACATCAGGTTTTTCCTCTTCATCCTGCAACCTACATATCAGTTCTCTTTTCTTGTCCTGGGTAAACACATCCACATTACTAAACATAATCCTTAATCCATCTACCATTCCTTCAGCAACTACACCATCCCGCTCCTCCTGTCCATACTCCCCCCTTAGCACTACTGGGTCTGCAACTTTGTCTCCTGTCTCTCCCTGTGACACCTCCACCCTGTTCTCCTCCTCCGCCACAACTCCTATCACATTCTCTTCCCTCCTTGATCTCCCCCTCCCTTCTATTCGTATAAACCACTTCTTCAATTTCCCGTCCCTCACTCTCCAGAAAAAATTCCTCTTATCCTCCTCACCCAACTTTCCATTATTTTCATCAGCCTTTTCTTGTAATTCCTTTATTTTTTTCTTTGTTCTATGCTCAAATCCTTCTTTAGTCTTATATGTTTCAGTTCTTCATTTGTGTTTAGCCTCCAACTAAAGTTTGTCACTGTCTCTGCCACTGCCCTGATTTTAAACTGTACCCTTATAGGTCTCATCTCTCCCCTTTTATATCTACCTATCCTACTGACTTCCTCCACCTGCCCTTCCCATCCACATCCGTCCACATCCACACCTTTCATGACCTCCTTCACTTTCTCCATATCCCTCACGTTTCTCACTCCATTATCATTCATATGAGCCTCTATATCTCCATGCATGATTACACCCCTATCTCTGTCCATGGCCTCCCTCACGACACTCTCCTTGTTCTTCATGACCCCTACAACTGCACTCTCAAAACTTTTTTTGGTCATATTAATTTCTTCCTTTTGCTCTTTCATAATATCATAATATGCAAGACGGGGCACCTTGCCACACGGCTCGTAGTGTTATTGCTTACTTAAACAACTGCATTGTGCCCTTCTTCAATCCTTGGCCGGGTAATTCCCCAGACCTTAACCCTATTGAAAACTTGTGGGCCATTATAAAGTCGAAGTTAGTGAAGTACGACACCTCGTCTGTGCCCCGTCTCTCAGTCGCCATCCAGGATATCTGGGACAATATCGACGCTAAATACGTTCAGCACTGTGCTGAGTCAGTCCCCAGGCGTCTACAGGCGGTGAAGAAGAACCGTGGTTTTTCATCAAAGTATTAGTTAGGTGAGTTACCCATAAATTTTTTTTTTTTTTGCATTTCCTAATCAATGTTCTCCGTGCGTATGTTTTTTTCAGCTGGAGGGGTGCCGCGACGACAGTCTCAACCGCAAGTACTGTAAACACAAGCAAGGGAAGAAATTGCGTCACTGCCTATTTTAAATGTGTGATACCGGTAAGCAAATCATGGCCTGTGATTGGTTAATCTGCGTGAGCCCGTCAGTCAGTCTCCTCTCATATATATATATATATATATATATATATATATATATATATATATATATATATATATATATATATATATACAGTATACATATATATGATATTATCTGTTGCATGTAATGTTGTCTAATTTTGTAAACAAAACAATTATTGCATCTCATCTGTAAAAGTGTCGAGTTGTTTCACCAGAGGTGTAACAACTATTTGAGCTAAATGTTCAATAAACGAGCCCCCATGGGCAAAATTGAATCTCCCGTTTATCATTTTATTGTTTCGCTTGTGTTTACTTTATGATATATAAGTTATTATTGTGTTTCATGTGATATTTAGTAGCTCTTTAGATTTGGATAAGACTATAATTTATCAAGTAATCATTACAATTTCTTAAATGTATATAGTTTAATGAATAAATAAGGAATAATAAAGGTAATAATAAGAAATTATCAGCTGTCACTCATTTTGGCCAGTGAGCAAGGGTAATGATACGATAGCCAATCATGAGCCTCGATGGAGTCTATGCAAAAACCAGTTATGAGCCAGATGCACAGGTCGACTGAATGGATTTTTTTTTTTATAGTAACCACGGTCGATCTCGACCAACATATTTCTAGAGTTTGGTTAATGCTATCTCGCTACTTTTATTTTACTAGGACCATCACAGCTTCTTATCCTAGCATATCCTAACTGTTACGTTAGGTTGTGTTAGGGTAGGGTACGCGAGACTTAATTACCTAACATAACCATTAACCTAAATAGGCTAGCGCTATATAGTTTATAGTACAGTAATGTAATAGGATCCGGTCTCAGAGGCTCCTGCTATCGGACATCCTGTGCGGGAACAGAAAACAAAATTGAAGATGAAAAATACATTATTTTGTGAATGAAGTTAGGCTACTTACGTTATTTCCACCCTCAGTGGTTATGTTTAGTTGTCGGTCAATACTGTACGTAATGTAGCCTACAGTTTGGAAGATAAATAGCTGCTACCGAGTTTCTAAGTATGCTATTATAGCTACCAGTAAATTAATAGACTATAGAGGTAATTAAAGGGAACAGGCTCGCACCTTAATTTTCCATGTTTTTTCCTCCATATTTTGAGAAATGAGCATGTTCAAGGTCTTAGTTATAATTCCAATATGGGATACACGATGGGTTGAGGGGCTTTGCCCCCCTTCATCCCCCCCCCCCCCCCCCCACATGAATTATTGAAATCGTCATCTATGTTGCCAGCAGGGGGTAAATATCGATTATACTGCATAAAGAAGGCGTTTGTAAACAGTGAGGATGTCCGAAAGAGCTCCGAGATTGATTAGAATGGGCGTTTTTTCTATTAATATCGGGTTTTATAAATGTGATCAAAATTATTCTCCCACAGTGGATTATAAACGAGTACAGTATAGCCTAAGGATTCCATAGACCTACATTGTACCTAATAAATTATGTATAATAAGGCTGCGAGCCTATTCCCTATAATTATCAAATAAACTAACGGGATGCTGGATATGGATATTTATAAAATAGTTTAAACACAGAACTGTGTGAATAACTTGGTGCAATTTTCATAAGCAGGCTTGAATGATATCTAGAACACAATACATATGGAATAATTGGAATATAAAAATATGCACATGCCTCAACAACTATTAAATACAATCAGTATCATAATAAAATGGCAAATGCAAAATGTCAGTCAAACTTGGAAAATAAATGTCAAGAAAACAGCAATACAAAAAAAAAATACAAAAAAATAATAAAGGTATATAATTATATATACCGGTACTGGTACAGTAATCTACTTTACCAAATGAGGCGAAGGGTGAAAGTGGGCGTGTATGAAGTATAGGCTACTGTAGGTAGGCCTAAATAGCTTTAAACAGTATACCTATATAATAACCTACTGTATAAAGAAACCAGTAAGGAATACAGAGACTATGATAACACTGTTGCAGTAGGCGTGTACCACGATATAGAAACAGTACGTGTAAAGACTACATCGTGGCCTATGCAGCCTATAATATATTATAGAACGAGTGATGAATACATGTCTAAGACTGGTATTAAAACGCGGTTACCTTAGGCATATGCCACGATATAGAAACATACTGTATGTCTGTAGCGTGGCATGTACAGCCTACAATATATTAACAATACGAGTACCGTAAGGAATAAAAATAGACTGCTAAAACCAGAATACCGAATACATATCAGAGCATATATCTCACCTTAGCACAATTGAGGGTTACTGGGGGAAGTAGGGTTATACCAAATCTTCAGGCAACTGGGTTCATCTGTAAAAAAGAGAAGGGGTATTTTAATATATCTCATCTGCCTTCGTTACAATAATGATAATTTTCGCAAATAAAAACACAATATTTTCTATGTGTGACCCTATACAGTACTTTAAGAAGTCACAAGTAACACGCAGTTTATCAAATAACTGAATTAAACACAACCCTAAATAGCTTCAGCGGTCAATATGTATTTTAGGTCACATGTGTTTTTTGTATTATGCTTTTCTCGTCAGTTCCTTCATTGAATAGTGTGTTATAGGGCGTTTTTCCTACAGCAAATGCATTTCTACTTATTACTTAGCAATATTAATACATGCCCCCGAAACCTGTATTTTGTCAGTACCCTAACCTAACAACCTAGTCTAACCTGGGGCTGCCGCCCCCAGACCCCCGCTGGGTGCGATGCGAAGTCAAGAGTGAGAGGCAGAGAGGTGTGACGTGCTCTGAACTTTCTGATAAAAAAATATCCATAAACAGTGACCAAATAGCATAAACAATGACAAGAAAATCTAATAGAATAGCAAGCGAACGCGAGAAGTGTGGGGCTTGCGGATATTTCGCTGTAGTTGACAAACATAAGAGATGTGACGACTGCAAGGACATCGAGACCGGCGGTGGCGCTGCGGGGATCGGGACGCCATCGAGGAGTGACAACAACAAAAATGGAGGAATGACCAGGCGAGATTCGTGCGGCAAGTGTAACAACAATGTCAAAGGTTCTGATAAGGCTGTGGAATGCGAAAAATGTAAAGTATGATATCATCAAAGGTGCACAAAAATAAGTGACGGGTTGTATGATGAGATTAACAGTGGGAGTGGAGAATGTTCGTGGTTCTGTGATGGATGTAAGAGGGTGATGAAAGACATGATAGCCGAGATGGATAGGCTAAAGGATGAAAATAATAAAATGAGAACGGATATGAGTAGGATAACGGAATAGAATGTAATGTTAGGAAGGAGGATGATGGATACGGAGAAAAAGTGGGATGAGAAGGATGATGTTGTAGAAGCTACTGTAGAGAAGGTCATGAAGAAAATAAGCTGCATTTTGTGTTACCACCACTGATAAGCCATTGGGCTTTTGGCAGAAAATGCCAAAAATTGTCAGTGATATCCGAGACATGTTTACATACATCGTCCAGCATATTACTGCTTCATATTCATCAGCCAACTTAAAATAGCTTACCTAATCGTATTTAGTGGGGGAGTAAGAAGAAGTCTTCTTGTATGGACCCCCACCTCTATTTATGTAGGCCTATTTCAAATTACCGGTAGTGAATTCCCATATATTTTGTCATAGTTTTTCTTGAAATTTGAAATATTGTCCGACACAATCACCCACTCGGGCAAGGAATTCCACTGTTTGATTACTCTCATAGAGAAACTATTGCCTCTCAGGCTGGTTCTCCAGTGGCTTGGGCGCTCAATTTTTAGACTGTGTCCTCTCAGTGAATTTGTGCTAATTTTGAAAAATCTGGTGTAGTCTATGTTATCCAACCCATGTAACAGTTTATAAGTCTGAATCATATCCCCCCGAATTCTTCTTTCCTTCAGTCTGAATTCCTAACTGTCGACATCGTTCCTCATATGCTAAGCCTGCAAGTTCTGGGATCATCCTGGTTCCCCTATGTTGGATTTTCTCTAAATGTTCAATATCTTTAACTAGAAAAGGCGACCAACACTGCACTGCGTATTCCAACAGTGATCTGACCAAAGACCGGTAGAGAGCCATGAAAATGTCCTTATTTAAAAATTCAAAATTACGCTTGATAATCCCCAATCTACTGTTTGCTTTTGAAACTATGGTGTTTATATGCTGTGCTGATTTTAAATCCGATGATATGTGTACCCCTAAATCCTTCTCCAAATTTGTCTTTGCCAATGGTTCACCCCTGAGGTTGTAATCGGCTCCAGCATTATTCCTGCCAACATGCATTACTTTGCACTTCTGTACAATAAAAGACAAAAGCCATTTGTCCGTCCAATCATCCATCCTCTTCATGTCTCTACGTAATGCCTCAATGTCACTGTTGTCTTCAATGATTTTATACACCTTCGCATCATCAGCAAACAAGCTAGCCTTTGACTCTAACTCAGTGACTAGATCGTTAATATAAATCAGGAAAAGCACCGGACCCAAAACGCTCCCCTGAGGCACCCCACTGATTACTGGAAGCCAATCAGAAGTCCCTCCTCTGACTTTTACTCTATGAAATCTTCCTCCTAAAAAGTTATCTAACCATTTTAGTGAATTCCCTCTAATACCATAAGAATGTACCTTTGACAGCAACCTCTGATGTGGGACCCGATCAAAGGCTTTAGCACAATCCAAATAAATTACGTCTGTATTAAGTTTCTCATCAGTAGCCTTTATTATATCCTCCAAATAACACAAGAGGTTTGTGACGCAACTTCTACCATCTCTAAATCCATGTTGGGCATCACTGATTAAATTGTTTTTCTCTAAATAACAGACCAACTTATCTCTAATAATGCCTTCCAAGATTTTCATAACCACACTGGTCAGTGATACTGGACGGAAGTTTAGTGAGTCATTTTTATTTCCTTTTTTGTAAATGGGAGATATTGTTGCCAACTTCCAGTCAGAAGGAAGAACACCTGAGGCAAGAGAGCTCTGGAAGATATCAGTAAGTGGAGCTGCCAAATATTCCGCACACTTCTTAAGAACAATAGGGGAAACTCCGTCTGGACCACTAGCCTTATTGATCTTGAGTTTTTTCAATCTATTGAAAACTGCCTGCTGAGTTACTTCAACCTGAGGTAAGGGAGCCCCCCTAAACTTACTATCCAGCACCGGCTGATTAAGGTCTTCTCTCACAAACACTGTGTTAAAAGATTCATTCATTATTTCTGCTGTTTCCCTGTCGGTCTCAGATAATGTCCCATCCTCTCGGGTTACATGGGTTACTAGGTCCTTATTGGTAGTCTTACTCCTCACATACCCCCAGAACTGACCAGGATTATTCTTCGAGTCTAAAGCCACTCGTTTCTCAAAATTGAACTTGGCTGACTTCACTTCAGTAGTTACCCTGTTCCTGTGATTATTGTATGTGTCTCTCCTAAGATGAGTAGGTCTAGATCTATATCTCTGCCAAGCCCTTTGTTTATCGTTGATCAATTTACTCAACCTACGATTCATCCACTTGGGTCTCGTTTTTCCAGTATGGGGTATATAATGGGGGACACACTCCTTAATAATTCTGTTGTGATATTCTAAAAACTTCACCCACTTCTCTTCAACATTCTCCGAAGTCAAGATATTATCCCATTTGATTTCCGCGAACATATCTCTCATTTTAGTGAAGTTTGCCTTATTATAGTTAAGTTTTGCCTCGTCATTGACAAATTTATCCAACTGAGACTCTAAGTTAAAGTGAAAAATCATGGCAGAATGCTTACTGCGACCCAATGGGGCACCATATCTAATCTGATTAATCTCATGTTCAGACTTGGTGAAGACAAGGTCCAACCTAGACTGATTCTGTTTCTCTCATATGTGTCCATTCATTCGCGTTCTGCACTAAAAAAACAGTAATTTCATATACTGTAGTTGTAGTACCCATTATTAACATTATTGCCCTCCCAATTTATACCACTGAAATTAAAATCCCCACAGATTAATAGCTGCTTACCATTGGCTTGAGTTTCACCAAGTTTAATAAGATCACATATTTTGTCGTTATTTGTAACATCTGATGAGGGCGTCCTATACACAAACTCCCAAAATTACACCTTTCTCACCCCTACCCTTCAACTCACACCACACTGTCTCCTGCACCTCACTAGTATTAAGAACACTAACCAAAACATCACTTGAAACCAGGGTTGGCATGATTAAAATCAAACGATTTTAATCAAGTGATTTTAATCGATTATAATCAAAGAAAAAAATAATCGATTAAAATCAAAATTGATTTTTTTATTAAAATATCACATTCCAAGTAATTATGTCATTTTGCGCTAATCTTAATAGTCTACCAACAGTTTTACAATCTTAAACATTATACAGTATAGTAACCTACAGTATATCAACAATATTTACAATCTTAAACATTATACAGTATAGTAACCTACAGTATATCAACAATATTTACAATCTTAAACATTATACAGTATAGTAACCTACAGTATATCAACAGTTTTACAATCTTAAACATTATACAGTATAGTAACCTACAGTATATCAACAATATTTTACATATTTCTAATAAACTTTTGCACTACCGGTAGTTCAGGAATTTAAGATATTAAATAAATTGTGTTCTTTCATAGAAAATGAATTATCTTTGCTCCTTAACCCTCCTTGCCCGGCTGGATACCATAGCTCCATATCGAGTTTGCCCCGTACTGCACGGCTGGCCTGCATAGCTCCATAGCATTATTTCATGGCTTAAACTGCACTTGAGAAAGTTTTCTTGTCTTAGCGGATGGTCCGTATAATCAACAAAAACACAGCCAGTCAGTCAGGTGACTCCTGCTTGCGTGCAGGCCTAACGAATTTAAGAAAGCTTCTTTTGATTTCCTGAGTCTCAAACGATGCATGAAAGCAGTCGACAGTGTAATAGGAATGCATACAATGGTGAAATAAATCAGTACAGTAATCAATATTCAATATTAATGCAGAATACATACAGTAATCAATAATTAATTGTTGAACGAATGTAAATAGACCGTATCCGTGGCTGCCGATACTGCATCGTCGCATTCGAACAGTTCTCAGTAGCATCACAAAACAGCCAGTTTTATTTCCCACCTCACACAATAACCGCTTAATGGACAGTGTTCTAGTCTTAACCTATCGTAAGATAACGCCGAGTACTGCCTCTGGTATGTATATAACCTAGGGTAAGCTATTTATTTGCAGAGATATGAGTATCTTTAAATGACAAAACTTGGGAATTTACACGGTTCTAGGCTCGCAGTGGCCAAAACTGACCTACTTATTTTCACAATAAAAACTGAACCTCTTCTAGTCTTCACTCATAGTAAGGTAACGAGTACTGCCTCTGGATAGCTAGATATAACCTAGGTTAGGCAATTTTTTGGCGTACAGTATTTGTAAGCGCGCCAAAATCCTGAAAACTCGACGATTCATCAAGATTCAGCATTGGCAGGAAGGTTTAAATGGCTGTTCGGCAAGGGTTAAATTACTTTGATTTAATTGTTTTTCGGACATATTTTAATCAAAGTAATAGCCTTTAAGATGTAGGAATATATATACTTACGGTACAATATTACACATGTTTCGCGCATAAATGGAAGTTTGTGTAAAAAAATAGATTTTAAATAAATCCGATTTAAAAAAAATCAATGATTTTTATTTTTATTAAAAAAATCTGATTTTTTTCCAACCCTTCTTGAAACTATAGACGGTATAATCCTACGTAACGGTATGCAGTATATCTCAAGAACTGGGCAGTGTTATAGCATGTTTGTTGTTTGTACATATATATGTATTATGTATGTTGCTTCGTAGTATACAGTACAGTACTATAAATGGAAAATATACTTGGTAAATGAATAATTAGAGAGCATCTGTGGACTCACTTTCTACAATTTCTCAGTTCAGCTGATGGACGACGAGTGGAGGCGAGTAGAGTTGTAAACTGATATTCTATTGGTCAATAAACTGGGTGTGACGTCACGAACGATGTTGGGATATGATTGGCTGTTGCGAGAGTACGTCACTGTACAGGTGTCTAGACGGTGACGTCACAAATGTTCGCGATATTTGAATGGCTATAGAAATACACATTAGTCCATATAATGAGCCTCTTTTGTTTCCCAATCCCTCTATGACGTCACATTAATTCATTTATTATTATCGTCCTTGGTGTTTATAACATCTCAGTGTCGGCCATATTTGAAGTGGTGGAACTGTTGTTCAATGAATAGTGAAGTGTTTTTGCTTTATGAAAACACCTACGATACATCTTCTATTTAACGGGATTATGAACGGAGCTTCCAGCTGCATTGTGTTGATTTGGCTGCAGACCATTAATCTCCACTACACACAGGGTAAGGGTTTCATCTTAGATTATTTCAACGTTCACCACCGCCAATGGCTCTCCTCTCACACTACTGATCCACCTGGTGAACAAGCCTATGTCTTTTCTATCCTAAATGACCTAGAGCAGTTAGTTCAGCAACCCACCCGTATCCCGGATCGCATCGGAGATCGGCCCAACATTCTTGACCTGTTTCTAACTTCTAACCCTTCTTCTTATACTGTCGATCTTTTCTCTCCTTTGGGCTCCTCCGACCATAAACTTATCTCGGTCACCTGTCCTATCTCTCCAGTACGGCCACCCGATCCTCCTAGCCGGCGGCGCTGCCGACTGGGAGGCTCTTCGGCAGTACTTCTTTGATTTCCCATGGAATGATTTCTGCTTCCGTGGCCGAGGACCCTCGGAGAGTGCTGAACGCATTACCGAGGTAATACTATCGGGCATGGAAGCATACATTCCATTCTCTTTCTCTCAGACTAATGCTAAAAAATCTTGGTTTACTCACGCCTGTTCTACTGCAGTCCGCAATAAGGAGGAAGCATTCAAACGGTACCGACGCCTTAAAACTCAAGACTCTCATTCTTCATATGTTTCTGCCCGGAATCAAGCCAAATCTGTTCTTCGACTTGCCAAACACTCTTTCATCAATAATAAATGCACTGAACTATCCAACTCTAGCTCTTCCCAAGCTTTCTGGCATCTAGCCAAAAACCTCTCCAACAATTTATCTTCCTCGTCTTTCCCTCCCCTTTCCCACTCTGATGGCACAACCATCACTTCTTCCTCTGACAAAGCTAAACTCTTCGCTCAAACTTTTGCTAGAAACTCCACCTTGGATGATTCCGGTGCTATTCCTCCCTCTCCGCCCTCCTCTCTATTACTTATGCCTAATGTCCTAATCTCTTCTAAAGATGTACTTTCTACCCTCTCTGGGCTTAACACTAATAAGGCGTACAGCCCGGACGGTGTTCCTCCTGTTGTTCTCAAAAACTGTGCTTCCGTGCTGACTCCCTGCCTAGGCAAACTCTTTCGTCTCTGTCTATCATCTAACGTCTTCCCTTCATGCTGGAAGTTTGCTCACATTCAACCTGTCCTAAAGAAGGGTGACCGCTCTCAACCCTCCAACTATCGTCCAATTGCTCTCATCTCTTGTCTTTCTAAAGTTTTTGAAACTATTCTTGCTTCCAAATTTCTTAAGCATTTCTCTTCTCATAATCTGCTCTCAGATCGCCAGTATGGCTTCCTTAACCCTCCAGCCCCGGCTACGCATTACATAAATATTCCCCGAAACCCGGGTGTTTTGGCCGAAAAACGTCTAGGCTAGGCTACCGTATATTTGTTATTCTGACAACTTCCCGCATTCCCACACATCCCCAAGCGTAGCTGTGTTATTTACCTGTAGAATGGCGTTAAGTAGAGCTCTCTAAGTCAACTGGTTGAGTTGTGATGATGATTTCATTGCAGATAACTTTATGGCAAAAACAGCCACTTTACACTACTTTTCGATACTTAACAACAACATACAGGCACACACGAACAAGCGACGCTCTCCTTCTTGTGGCCGGAGATGCGGGGCGTCGGTCCAGCCGGCTGTTGTTTACATGCGTCGGACCGACGCCTCGCACACCAAGCTCACAGGCTTTGACCTCATGGGTGTTTAAGAGCCCTTCCGGGCAGCTCGTGTATGCTTTTTTATGGGCGTTCAAGAGCCCTTCCGGGAACAGAGGGTTAACCCTCCAGCCCCGGCTATGTATTATATATATATTCCCCGAAACCCGGGGGTTTTGGCCGAAAAACTTCTACGCCTAGGCTACCGCATCTTTGTTATTTGGCTTGCTTCCGCATTCCCGCGCATCCCCAAGCGTAGATGTGTTTCGTATCTGTAGAATGGCGTTAAGTAGAGCTCTCTAAGTCAACTGGCTCAGTTGTGATGATGATTTCATTGGAGATAACTTTATGGCAAAAACAGCCACTTTACACTACTTTTCGATACTTAACAATAACATACAGGCACACACGAACAAGCGACGCACTCCTTCTTGTGGCGGGAGATGCGGGGCATCGGTCCAGCCAGCTGTTGTTTACATACGTCGGACGGACGCCTCGCACACCAAGCTCACAGGCTTTCAAGCACTGGGGGCCTCAGAGCCCTTCCGGGTTGCGCGGACCAAGTTTTTTATGGGTGTTTAAGAGCTCTTCCGGGTCTGATGGGTTAAGGGTAGCTCTACTGGTGATCTTCTTTCATATCTTACTAACTCTTGGTCATCCTCCTTTCGGGACTTCGGTGAGACTTTTTCTATTGCACTAGACATATCGAAAGCCTTCGATAGAGTCTGGCATAAATCTTTAATTTCTAAACTACCCTCCTTCGGTTTCTATCCCTCCATCTGTGCCTTTGTCTCTAATTTCCTTTCCGGCCGTTCCATAGCCGCGGTTGTGGACGGCCATTGTTCACTTCCTCACCCTATAAACTCCGGTGTTCCTCAGGGCTCTGTCCTATCTCCTATTCTCTTTCTAATTTTTATAAATGATCTCCTTAACTGTACCTTAATTCCCATCCTGTCCTATCTCCTATTCTCTTTCTAATTTTTATAAATGATCTCCTTAACTGTACCTTAATTCCCATCCATTCATACGCAGACGACTCAACCTTACACTACTCCATTAGTTTTTCAGAACGCCCCAGCCAGCAATCCCTCAACGACAAACGTAATGAAGCCATAGAACTCTTAAATTCTGATCTAAATACTATTTCCAATTGGGGCAGAGAAAACCTTGTTAACTTTAATGCTTCCAAAACACAATTTCTCCATCTATCTACCCGTCAGGATCTCCCAGCGGACTATCCCTTATTCTTCAACAATACAAAAATAAACCCTTCATCTTCTCTCAATATTCTTGGTGTCTTTTTCTTCTGCTCTCATTTGGAAGAACCATATTACCAGTCTTGCTAAGGCAGCCTCCCAGAAGCTGGGTGTGCTCAACCGCCTTAGGGGGTTCTTTTCCCCTGCACAGCTTCTTGCTCTGTACAGGGGCATAGTGCGCCCTTGTATTGAGTATTGTTCACATGTGTGGGGAGGTTCTTCTCACACCGCTCTCCTAGACAAAGTTGAAAGGAAGGCCTTTCGTATCATTAACTCCCGTCCACTCACCAACTCTCTGCAATCTCTCTCTCTCCGCCGCAATGTTGCATCTCTCTCGCTATTCTATCGCTACTATAATAATCAGTGCTCCTCAGAGCTATCCCAGTGCATACCACCTCCTTTACGTAGGGCACGTGGTACCCGTCTTGCAACTCAATCCCACCCCTACTCTGTGCAACTCTCCAACCCAAGAGTGAAACGTTACTCTCAAACTTTCTTCTACTCAACAGCTCTACAGCTCTACTCTGGAACTCTCTCCCAGAATCAGTCTTTCCCTCTTCCTATGACTTAAATTGCTTCAAACTCCGTGTGTCCAGGCATTTTGGCTCGAACGTCCCTTGATTTTGGCCCTGTCACTCTTTCAACTATGGGGGAGGCACTTGCTATAGGCAGTTATGCCTTTTGCCTCCCTCAATCACATACAAAAAAAAAAAAAAAAAAAAAAAAAAGTCGTTATTTGGGTCCAAGCCTAGGCTACGTTTACCACGGAATCTTTATTGTATATCCTCAATACACTTATTTCCTTCACTTATCTCTTCAATAAAACCCCATATAGGTGCAGAGGGCATGAATTATATCAAAGAAAAAGTGATGTTGAAACATTATCTGCAATTTAGCCATGTTGATCAACTCTTAGCCCACTTAATATAATATTGTGGAACAGATCTACTGTACCGGTATTTAGGAGGTGGTTTCTATTTGTGGATTTGTATATATTTCACACAACTAGTATTATGACATAATTAATGCACTGTAATTCGCATATTGATATTCAAACAGTAATTGAATGACCGAGGTTAGTCCGATTTATATTGACTAAACTCGCTGTATTTTTTTACCTCCGAGGCTAGTCTAATATGTAGGCCCTAGGCCTATTTGCTACCATGAATCCTCCGAGGTTACGGTACGGTATGAGTACAGTACTATGAATCCTGTACCTAGTATAGTATCCCACGTACTGAGTACAGTACTATGAATCCGCTGTACCTGGCATGCAAGGGCTAGTATAGTATCCCACGTACGGAGTACAGTACTATGAATCCGCTGTACCTGGCATGCAAGAGCTAGTATAGTATCCCACGTACTGGGTACTATGAATCCACTGTACCTGGCATGCAAGGGCTAGTATAGTATCCCACGTACTGGGTACTGGGTACTATGAATCCGCTGTACCTGGCATGCAAGGGCTAGTATAGTATCCCACGTACTGGGTACTATGAATCCGCTGTACCTGGCATGTAAGGGCTAGTACTGTATAGTATCCCATGTACTGGGTACTATGAATCCGCTGTACCTGGCATGCAAGGGCTAGTTTAGTATGCCACGTACTGAGTACTATGAATCCGCTGTACCTGGCATGCAAGGGCTAGTTTAGTATCCCACGTACTGGGTCTAGGTAAGGTTAGGTTGGGTTGTTTGGTTAGGTTAACCCTCTCACATCCGGACGCAATTTTTGAGCCTATTAGGGATACTTTAAATCCTTTGTTACCGTCAGGGGTATCTATAAACCTTTAGTTTGTTTATTTCAACCTCTGCAGTTGTCTTTGAGTTAGCTGTGGGCAGAAAACTAATTTTGGAGAGGTAATTATAACACTGAGAGTAATCTATTTCTTATTGCTAATCTGGCAACCTCCGCGTCCTATGGTCGTGAGAGGGTTAATATACTAGGTCTCAGAAACAAGATTCGTAGTTTCTTGAATAATGGGTAAATAGGCTACTAATTTCCATGAACAAATTTTATTATAGAAATCTTATAAATCATATAAATAACAAATTCCACATAAATAAAATCCTTGAAAATAGCTGTGGTCCGTATCCTTAATATTGACCGAAAAAACGCCCATTCTAATCAATCTCAGAGCTCTTTCGGACATCCTCACTGTTTACAAACGCCTTCTTTATGCAGTATAATCAATATTTACCCCCTACTGGCAACATAGATGACGATTTCAATAATTTATGGGGGGGGTGAGGGGGGACAAAGCCCCCCCCTCAACCCATCGTGTATCCAACATTGGCATTATAACTAAGACCATGAATACACTCATTTCTCAAAATCTGGAGGCAAAAACATTAAAAATAAGGGTGCGAGCCTATTCCCTATAATTACCAATATATCAGTTCATCTTGGGACGATACCGCTCTCGCAGATTAACCTTACCGTTCACGAGCCACATACAGGGGGGGGGGGCGTGAATACTAATTAGTATTGATAAATAGAAACACTGAATATCTAGACGCAAATTACAGTGCACTAATGACATTATAATACACGTTGTGTGAAACATATACACCGCTGATGTACATTTAAGCGGGCTTTAAAATAAGCGGGTGTAATGACGCCATATTGGCCGAGGGCTGGAATGACGTCATCGCTGAGGCCCGCCTTGGCTAATGACGTCACGATAGTCAACAACCAATCACAAGCAAGGATACACAACTTCTTGGCTTTGTTAATCAACATGGCTATATTCTAGTTAATCGCCGTGATTCAACCCCTCTCTTTCCCTGATATATTTCATACCCTCCCCAGCTATCGGGATTAGTATTGTTGAGGTAAGTGAAGAAAATAAGTAAGATATATGAGGATATAAATAAAGATTCTTAGGTAAATGGGAATATATAATACGGTTCCTACCGCTACATAGGAACTTACCCTATAGACTTCTTAACTAAAATATATAATACGGTTCCTACCGCTACATAGGAACTTACCCTATAGACTTCTTAACTAAAATATATAATACGGTTCCTACCGCTACATAGGAACTTACCCTATAGACTTCTTAACTAAAATATATAATACGGTTCCTACCGCTACATAGGAACTTACCCTATAGACTTCTTAACTAAAATATATAATACGGTTCCTACCGCTACATAGGAACTTACCCTATAGACTTCTTAACTAAAATATATAATACGGTTCCTACCGCTACATAGGAACTTACCCTATAGACTTCTTAACTAAAATATATAATACGGTTCCTACCGCTACATAGGAACTTACCCTATAGACTTCTTAACTAAAATATATAATACGGTTCCTACCGCTACATAGGAACTTACCCTATAGACTTCTTAACTAAAATATATAATACGGTTCCTACCGCTACATAGGAACTTACCCTATAGACTTCTTAACTAAAATATATAATACGGTTCCTACCGCTACATAGGAACTTACCCTATAGACTTCTTAACTAAAATATATAATACGGTTCCTACCGCTACATAGGAACTTACCCTATAGACTTCTTAACTAAAATATATAATACGGTTCCTACCGCTACATAGGAACTTACCCTATAGACTTCTTAACTAAAATATATAATACGGTTCCTACCGCTACATAGGAACTTACCCTATAGACTTCTTAACTAAAATATATAATACGGTTCCTACCGCTACATAGGAACTTACCCTATAGACTTCTTAACTAAAATATATAATACGGTTCCTACCGCTACATAGGAACTTACCCTATAGACTTCTTAACTAAAATATATAATACGGTTCCTACCGCTACATAGGAACTTACCCTATAGACTTCTTAACTAAAATATATAATACGGTTCCTACCGCTACATAGGAACTTACCCTATAGACTTCTTAACTAAAATATATAATACGGTTCCTACCGCTACATAGGAACTTACCCTATAGACTTCTTAACTAAAATATATAATACGGTTCCTACCGCTACATAGGAACTTACCCTATAGACTTCTTAACTAAAATATATAATACGGTTCCTACCGCTACATAGGAACTTACCCTATAGACTTCTTAACTAAAATATATAATACGGTTCCTACCGCTACATAGGAACTTACCCTATAGACTTCTTAACTAAAATATATAATACGGTTCCTACCGCTACATAGGAACTTACCCTATAGACTTCTTAACTAAAATATATAATACGGTTCCTACCGCTACATAGGAACTTACCCTATAGACTTCTTAACTAAAATATATAATACGGTTCCTACCGCTACATAGGAACTTACCCTATAGACTTCTTAACTAAAATAGCGACTCCGCCTCCAGGTGCCCTCTGATCGGGTCTATCCTTTCTATACAGGCCTACATTGTATTTCTATACAGGCCTACATTGTATTTCTATACAGGCCTACATTGTATTTCTATACAGGCCTACATTGTATTTCTATACAGGCCTACATTGTATTTCTATACAGGCCTACATTGTATTTCATAGTATCAAAAATATGTACATTCAATAACTCCTCATTAGTCTTAGTTTCTGTTAGAAAAATAATATCAGTTCCTCATTAACAACTAAATCGGTAAATTCGCCCACCTTATTGGAAATACCATCTAGATTAGTGTAGACACATTTGAGAGTATGGTGTGAAGGGTTGAATCTTTACTGCTGAAAGGGCCGAGTGTTACCTCTCGGATTTCTTTGTACCGGTACCTTCTTTAAGCCACCCTTTTTGTAATCAACCACCCACTTAACAGTTGTATCTTTCTCTTCATTATTTATTTGGATCATTCTATTGATAGCCTAAGCTCCTTTCTAATTTCACTCTCTTTTTTGCTACGGTCTCTAAATACTCTCATGGCATCTTCATCCTTATTGGCAGTTTGGCACTCTCTGCTAAATGGTATGCATTCTTTAGAATCCTAACAGCCATGTCCTCGTTCTCTAGTCTTACTTTTAGCAGTCATGGTTTAGTTTCAGACCTGCCGGTCGGAACATTGAACATTCGTGCTGTCACTAGGAGTTTCCCCCTCTTGTTGGGTAGGTAGGCCTACTGGTGTGGCCTCTGCTCCTTTTGCTTGGGTCCCTTTATCTTTATCACTCCGACCTACCTTCCGACCTGGCCCACCATCCAGCCTGATGACCTCAGTGATGCTAACGCAATCCTTGGGTAATTTCATACATGTCATAAGGATTCCCTCAACTTTGGCTTTATCTATATTCTTTGATTCATCACTGTTAATCTCCGACTCTGACGACTCATGGTCAACGTCGTCACCTTCCGGAACATTGGCAAAGATGACATTTCTTGCTCGATATGACTTGTCCTTCTCATCCTCAATACTGGATTTCACATGTTCCTGCACCTGGTCCATGGTCAGATCCCCGTTTTGACGTCCTACATGCGCCTCAAGTTCCTCAACCTTCTTTCTATCGCTAATTTAACCCTTCCTCCCCGGGCTGTCTTACCAAATGACGGTCGCCCCTACCCGGGCGATATGGCTGAAAAACGTCTAGGCCTAGGCTACCGTATTTATGTTTATTTTCACTGCTAGAACTTTCCCACTCATCTATAATCGTAGTGCGGTTTTCAATCTGTATTTTGGCATTGAGTAGAGCTCTGTAAGTCAACTGGTTCAGTTGTGATGACGATTTCAGTGGAGCCAATATTGCAGAGATGTTGCCAATATGGGGGCTTTTTAGACACTAATTTCGTCATGACGTCAGAACAATAACATTGAGGAGTCTTCTTCTTGTTTTCGGAGGTGCGGTGACGAACGCTTGGGTTTGTTGACATACGTCGTACGCACGGCGTTCGGACCAAGCTTAATTAGGCTATTAAGCTCATGCCTTAGATAAGGCATACCGGGTAGCGGCCCTTCTTTCGTGCTGTCCTTACCTAAGGCAGACCGGGTAGGAAGGGTTAATATCCTCATCTTGGCTGACTAAGCGTTTCTCTAATTCCTCAATCCTCTTTGTGTTGTTTTCAACCTGCTCCTTGATTGGTCCTAACTGAGAAAAGAAATTATCAGCTACCTGTTCACAGTTCCTTACTGAACATAAGAATTTAGCCCTTTTGAGTTTTTTCCAAAGTTTGTAATCAGCAGAAGTGTAGCCTTCACATTTAGAATGTACCGTACCCAATACTGACAACAGTCACAACAGAGACCCTCAGGTGACTGGACGACTCGGCCCATGGGACAACTTGGCTCGGACAGCTCGGCCACGACGGCGAGACAGCTCGGCCCATTATTTGAGACAGCTCGGCCCCATGCTATGGTTTGGTTTGGCTTGGTTTGGTTTGGTTTGGTTCGGTTAGGGACATAGTGATTCCAAAATTATCAATAGGCTACGAGAAATAAAAGTGGTAACATTCAAGGAGACTACTGCAGGACTCTTCTTCTTCTTACCTCTCACCGGGTATAGGCTATCCTAGTGTTTACTAGCCTATACCCCCTTTGAAAGGACATTAGCCTAACCTGACAACCTTACCTAACCTATCCTAGTATTATAAGTGGGGGCTTCCGCCCCCACACCCCCGCTTTGACTTAGATTTTTGGTGTATTTGTCTGTGAAGTGGGTATTTTTCAATTTGTTGATAACGAAAATCCTCCATGCGGACTATAGCCTATAGAGAAAAATATGGCGAATCTATTGGTGCTTATTTTCCCTAATACATTGTTTCTCATAACGTCGCACTACTGCAGGGTGTAAAACGAGGCCGATTATCGTAATGCTACTCAACTTCGCTTTACAATTAATGCTACCCATAACAGAAAATATTTGTTCGTTGAATTGACAGTTGATTAGCCTAATCAATAGGCTAATCAATTTCTCGGTAAATCTACAGTTATACTACCCCTGCCCCACTACCCCCCTTCAAAACACGCCTTTTAGCGTGTTTTTGGATGGTTCAGCAGACACGGAAACTGGAAAAAAACTTATTTTGATAAAAAATTATCGCCAACCAGATACAAGTTTTTCAGGTAATTTTTTGTTGTTTTTAATTTTTTCTTTGATATACAGTGTTGTTTTAATACCGAGGACCGTCGCATTTTAGTATTTTTAACATTAGCCTAACCTAACCTAACCGAAAAGTAACCTGTCTCCGCGACGGTCTAAACTCCCCCTCACGTTCCCTGTTTATGGGTGCGCGACGGTCTAAACCCTGCTCACGTTCCCTGTTTATGGGTTTGCGAAGGTTTGTAATACTTCAATGTATCTATTTCAAGTCAAATATACATTTCCGCGCATCATCAAACCATACTAACTCTACTACTAATAATATTAACCCATTAGTACCAACAGAATAGCGACAAAATAGGGGTAGTATAACTGTAGATTTATCAATTTCTCAGATAAGATTATCTGAAAAGACGGATTTTTTTTATTTTAATACCACAAATTTTCCGAGTGTTTTTTATAAACAAAATTTTTCATTTGCATCAATATATAGTGTTTGTAATTAATTAGAAATCTAGGGAAAACCTATTTTCCCCATAAGGCCTATCGATCGATGTTGTTCCCCGATAGTGATTTGAAAAGACATTAGCCTAACCTAACAACCTTACCTTACCTAACCTAACCTAACCTAGTATTATGGGTGGGGGCTGCCGCCCGCACACCCCCGCTGGTTGAGTACTAATCCCTTAGTAAATAAAAAAAAAAAAAAAATTGGCTGTCGATTATACGAAAGTGAAAGAAAAGTCGATGAAGTCTACGGTGTTTACTCTGCAATGTTCAGCTTTGATTGTACATTGATAACGGGAAAGTACCGTATTGACAACCTTGTTACGAAAATTAAATTTTAGTAGCATACTGTACTTTTATATTAGGTTTTTCCGAGGGTTTAACACATTTTCTTATGATCTTTAGAGCTGTCGATAACTGGAAGTACCGTATTGACAACCTTGTTACGAAAAATAAATGTTAGTACCATACTTTTTTATTAGGTTTTGCCGAGGGTTAAAACAAATTTTCTTATGATCTTTAGAGCATATAGATTCAATATTTATCTTCAAATATATCAATAAAATTAGTGGTATTAAAATAACATTGAACCGAAAAGACTGAATAGTATTAACACAAAATATAATTAGACTAGGCCTGACTGACAGTTACAAAGTACGGTATTATTGCCATTTTGGTTCCATAGCCTTGCGGCAAGATGGCACCATCATGGCAGCCAATTGTCTAAATGGCCACCATCCCATCTAGACCTATTCTTCGATAAATTTGAAATCTGCATATTTAGCCTAGGCGCTCGCCATTCGTCCGCGCATTAATGCTACTGGAATCAGGAAAATAGTGCTACTCAACTCAAGTTATTTGCTTTGACACCCTGCGCACAAGTGTCCTTGAATATTATCATAAAAGTTAATGAATTGTCACTTGTTTGATGAAACGAAAAGATAGATACATAAATAGATAGGAACATAGTGACTCCAAAATTATCAATATAGCCATCTATAGGCCTAGCCATCTATATAGTTTTTATGTTGTCAAACCAAATAAGGTTAGTGAAAGGCAGAGTTGTCTCGCAATTAACACTGGGCCGAGCTGTCCCGTGGGCCGAGTAGTCTAGCATTCAGACCCTCACCATCGAATTCTAGACTACTCGGCCCACGGGACAGCTCGGCCCACGGCGAGACAGCTCTGCCCAGTAAAAACGAGACAGCTCGGCCCCGTGTTAATTACGAGACAACTCGTAATTAACCTAACCTATAACCTAACCTACACATTATGAATCGAGATAACTAGCCTATGACATAATTATAGGCCTACAATAAACAAAAATTGGAAAAATATTATTTTAATACCACAAATTTTCCGGGTGTTTTTTATAAACAAAATTGGTCATTTGCATCAATATATAGTGTTTGTAATTAATTAAAAATCTCGGGAAAACCTATTTTCCCCATTAGGCCTATCGATCGATGTGGAGACACGCTCGATCCCCGATAGTGATTTGAAAAGACATTAGACTAACCTAACAACCTTACCTAACCTAACCTAGTATTATGGGTGGGGGCTGCCGCCCCCACACCCCCGCTGGTTGAGCACTAATCCCTTAATAATTAGAGAAGAAACAATGGATCATATGAAGTCAAACCAACTTTTCAGTGGGAGACAGTTCGGATTCTTGCCGGGGAGGTCGACGGTACTACAGCTAATTAAGGTGGTAGATGATTGGATGCAAATTCTAGAAGATGGTGATGTAATTGACGTGGTATATTGCGATTTTATGAAGGCCTTCGATAAGGTCCCACATAAAAGGTTAATAGAGAAAGTTAGAAGCTATAATATAGGGGAGAAATGTGTGAAATGGATAGAAGCCTTCCCGAAAGATCGGAGACAGAGGGTACTGGTGAATGGAATAGGCTCGGGGTGGAGGGAAATTACAAGTGGGGTACCTCAGGGATCTGTGTTGGGACCACTGCTGTTCGTTATATTTATCAAAGACTTGCCTGGAGTTATAACTAATGGAAGTGAGGTATACCTGTATGCGGATGACACTAAACTGTATAGAAGAGTGAGGAGTAAGGAAGATATGGGTTTGCTTCAAGGAGATGTGGAGGGCATGAAGGGATGGTCTGAGCATTGGTTAATGCCTTTTCATCCAAAAAAATGCAAGTACATGCGGATTGGGACCAGCAAGATAGACAAGGTAGGATACAGTATGTATGAAGCGATGGAGGAAGTGAGTGCAGAAAAGGATATAGGAGTAGTGATAGACAATAAGTTAAATTTCTCAGAACATTTAGCGGAAAAGATAAACAAAGCCAATAGAATTGTAGGGCTGATAAGGAGGACATTTGTGTCACTTGACGAAGAAATCTTCAGGAATCTATATACAGCGCTGGTTAGGCCGCACCTAGAATATGCAAACCAGGTGTGGGCTCCATATATGGTAAAGGATATAGAAGCAGTGGAGAAAGTGCAGAGGAGAGCTAGCAAGCTGGTACCAACGTTGAAGAACGCGGGCTATGAGCAGAGGTTGAGGACACTGGGGCTTCCGACACTGGCATATAGGAGAAAGAGAGGGGATATGATAGAGACTTTTAAGATAGTGTCAGGAAAGTACGATGAGGATGTGTGTGAAGGTATCTTCTTGATGTGGGAGGGAACAAGAACGAGAGGACACTCTAAGAAAATTTACAAAGAAAGAAATAGGCTTGAGAAGACAAAGAACTCATTTTGTGATAGAGTGGTAAATGAGTGGAACACACTGCCCCAGTATGTAGGCTAGTCGATTCCGAATCAATAAGGGAGTTTGAAAGTAATCTTGATAAAGCATGGGGAAGACAAGATTTGAAGTTTGATTATAAAACAAAAATACAGAATAGTAAAAATGTTGCGTCTGCTACCGCCGCCGCCAACACCGTGAACGACCGCAGTAGTGCAAGTACTGGTACTGAGCTGGATACACAGGCATAGTTTGCCTTTTTCCAGAGGATCTACAGTAAGAAACTGTTAGCCTAATAAAAAAAAAAAAAATTGGCTGTCGATTATACGAAGGTGAAAAAAATTCTATAAAGTCTATGGTGTTTACTCTGCAATCTTCAGCTTGATTGTACATTGATAACGGGAAAGTACCGTATTGACAACCTTGTTACGAAAATTAAATTTTAGTACCATACTTATATATTAGGCTTTTACGAGGGTTTAACACATTTTCGTATGATCTTTAGAGCTATCGATGACTGAAAGTACCGTATTGACAACCTTGTTACGAAAAATAAATTTTAGTAGCCTAGGCCTACCATACTTTTTTATTAGGTTTTGCCGAGGGTTAAAACAAATGTTCTTATGATCTTTAGAGCATATAGGCCTAGATTCAACATTTATCTTCAAATATATCAACAAAATTTGTGGTATTAAAATAACATTGAACCCAAAAATTTCGCCCACATTACACACACGCCATAAAGGGAGGCCATGTCTGCAGCACCAAATCCTTCCAAATCCTGTCCTATGCGTGAGAATCTTAGGCCCCTTGGCACGATTTTTTTTCCCTTTAGGCCTAGCCTATACTATTATATTGTATTATCTTAACCTAACCTTAAATTAACCTAACAGTTGAGCCTAAATTAAAAAAAAAACAAGTGAGTTTGGAAGGATTTGGTGCTGCAGACATGGCCTCCCTCATAAACCCTCCACTTAGCTCTCCCCATCCTATATCCTGACTGGTCTCGTCAAATTGCCCCATAGCAAAACATGGGGCCGAGCTGTCTCAAATAATGGGCCGAGTTGTCCAAAAGTGGGCCGAGCTGTCCCATGGGCCGAGTCGTCCAGTCTGAGTCACCTCGCCATCAGCACCTGATTGAGTTACTTTTCTATTACAATGACCACAAATATTAACATCCCTTGACTTAGCTGGAGTTGAAATGCCCGCCGCGGCCATATGATCAACAACATTGGACGCCATGTTGGACCCCTTCACCTTTAGCCCTGATTTCACGTTTAGTATTGTCCACAGCTGGTATCCGCTACTCTCCAGGTGCACGCCGTATTACTCCCCCACTATAACACTTAGGTAAGCATAGCCGTGGCGAAAATCCTCTCCCAAAAGTGAAAAAGTTGTTGGAGCTCCACAGGCCCAGCTGAAGCCTTCTTCTTCTTCTCAAAATTTATTTAATTATCACTAGAACAATACACTATACCATATAGGAAGTCGGTTTAATTCTAGTTTCGCTTTCACAGCATACTCATCAATTTCTATGGCTACTTTAGAGTTGTCATATACCATACTTAATTCCTATATATGTCCAAAGCGGCGGAAATGCATTATAAGGAATTATACCTACTGTAAAAAAAAAAATATCTCTCTCTATATGCGGCACCATAGCTATTACATAATACTAAGTTAGGTTAGGTAAGGTTGTTAGGTTAGGCTAATGTCGTTAATGTAGTTTATTATCATTATATTACGTCTTTTACCCAGCAATTTCCCTGATCTTCATAGTTGGTCGGGAAGCTATGCCTTTACAACGGCGCCTACCTTTTGTCGCTGTGTACGTGAAACTAGAATTTTACCCACAAATGTATGCTAGAATAGCATTGACAAATCGCTAGATAGTCACCAGACACTAAAAACTTGTATGTCACTAGAAAACATATGTTGAAGTATCTAGAATAATCTTTAACAATCGAAACATCTCTCCAATTCCTTAAAATATGGAAACTAACTTGAATATCGCTAGAATTCATCACATCTTGATGTCACTAGATGGAAGTGATTCGCTGGATCTAGCGGTAGCAGGTACATAGGCAACATCGTACCAAGAACCTTCATTCCGTTATAATGATCAAGGTCAGATTTCGAAATTATTAAAATTATTTCAAAGTTCAGAGATCATCAGATCGGTTTGGAAGTCGATGTACACAATTTAAGTTCCATTAGTTTAAGAAACATTCACATAATATGCTACTTAAGGGTTTAATAAAGAAGCATTCCTCTCTCTGCCATCGTATAAGCGAACGCAAGCTGTTGTTATTTTTTGTTTTAGCTGGCATCGTATAAGCGAACGCAAGCTGTTGTTATTTTGTTTTGTTTTAAGAACGTCAACAAACGCTTCGTATATTTGGGTTTGGTGAACCTTTTGGGGTTCCTAGTTATACATTAGAACATATTTATAATTTGCAGTTTCGAAATCTGACCTTGATCATTATAACGGAATGAAGGTTCTTGGTACGATGTTGCCAATATAGCGGCTACCGCTAGATCCAGCGAATCACTTCCATCTAGCGACATCAAGATGTGATGAATTCTAGCGATATTCAAGTTAGTTTCCCTATTTTAAGGAATTGGAGAGATGTTTCGATTGTTAAAGATTATTCTAGATACTTCAACATATGTGTTCTAGTGACATACAAGTTTTTAGTGTCTGGTGACTATCTAGCGATTTGTCAATGCTATTCTAGCATACGTTTGTGATTTAGTTTATCTTGCATTTTTGTCTAAATTTTCCCTATTTCTCCAGAAGACTTCCTACATGGTATAGTGTATTGTTCTAGTGATAATTAAATATTATATAGGGCTATTTTAAGTTGGCTGATGAATATGAAGCAGTAATATGCTGGACGATGAGAACACTGTATGTAAACATGTCTCGGATATCACTGACAATTTTTGTAATTTTCTGCCAAAAGCCCAATGGCTTATCAGTGGTGGTAACACAAAATGAAGCTTAAGAAGGTAGACTATATAGATACACATAAATATAATGGTTACTTAGAAATAACATCCTCGTAAGTCGTAACGGTAAGAACAATTAGGATTAGACCGATGAATGTACCGATGTTCATCTATAAATATCCTCATATCAATAAGAACAATTGCTGCATTTTCTGTTACCACCACTGCATTGGGCTTTTGGCAGAAAATGCCAAAAATTATCAGTGATATCCGAGACATGTTTACATGCAGTGTTCTCATCGTCCAGCATATTACTGTTTCATATTCATCAGCCAACTTAAAATAGCCCTATATAATATTTAATTATCACTAGAACAATACATTATACCATGTAGGAAGTCTTCTGGAGAAATAGGGCAAATTTAGACAAAAATGCAAGATAAACTAAATCACAAATGTATGCTAGAATAGCATTGACAAATCGCTAGATAGTCACCAGACACTAAAAACTTGTATGTCACTAGAACACATATGTTGAAGTATCTAGAATAATCTTTAACAATCGAAACATCTCTCCAATTCCTTAAAATAGGGAAACTAACTTGAATATCGCTAGAATTCATCACATCTTGATGTCGCTAGATGGAAGTGATTCGCTGGATCTAGCGGTAGCCGCTATATTGGCAACATCGTACCAAGAACCTTCATTCCGTTATAATGAACAAGGTCAGATTTCGAAACCATTACAATTATTTCAAAGTTCAGAGATCATCAGATTGGTTTGGAAGTCGAAGTACACAATTTCAGTTCCATTCGTTTAACAAACATTTACATAATAAATGATAATATGCTACTTAGAGGGTTTAATAAAGAAGGATTACTTTCCCGATATCGTATAGGCGTACGCAAGCTGTTGTTCTTTTGTTTTGTTTTAAGAACGTCAACAAACGCTTCGTATATTTGGGGTTCTTCGTTACACATTAGAACATATTTATAGTTTGCACACTCTTATATGTATAAACACTTACTTGTTAAAGAGGAAATACACAAAAGCCCAATTTAGAATGATCGTGAATATCTTTATGTTGGCGTATGTTTGGGCTAATTTAAGACTACATTTAGATTGATAGAATTTGTTAACACTCGCCAATGAAATATGATGACTTGCTTACAGATATATACTTAAAGCCCGAATCGGCTTGACTTTAACCAGTTGTTTACTTACTCAACCCTGTGGAAGAGCAGGGTTGAGTTGGCTTGATATTGGACACCCTTTTATGGCATTTGGGTGTGAAATACGACACCATTTCCAGTCTATCGGGGATAGTGATGGTAAAGGAAAATGCGGTAAATTTTTTGTAACCTATAATGCTAACACCTTTCAAAAGTTACCGATGTTCATTATATATAGGATATATATATATATATATATATATATATATATATATATATATATATATATATATATATTACACTAGGCCTATACCTTGTAAACTAGCCTATAACATAATGTTTAGACCCCTCAAAAGTTACCGATTTTTAATGATATTATTATGTTCCTTCCAACAACCAACCATACTCCTAAAATCGATTAATGAAATTTACAAACACATGTGGCAGTCCGTGGACTCGAACCCAGGATGCTCACACCGAAAATCAACACTTTATACATCGCACCACGAAGACAGTTAAAGGTTGGTGGACACTGCCTACGATTTATTATGCAACTTCGAATCCTGCATATCAATCTAAGCGGGGACTGGACGACTCGGCCCATGGGACAGCTCGGCCCACGTTTGGACAACTCGGCCACGACGGCGAGACAGCTCGGCCATGACGGAGAGACAGCTCGGCCTATTATTTGAGACAGCTCGGCCCCATGTTATGCTATGGGGCAATTTTGTTGATATAGCTGTGAAAAAACCTGTTGCCTTGAAATTCGTGATTGTATCTAACTTTGTGTGTGTATATATATATATATATATAGGCCTATATTTATATATATATATATATATAATGAAAGACTAAAACACGCCCATTAATAGGAAAAATCACAATCATTTTAATTTTCAGCCGATGGTGATTAGCATATTTCCCATTTTTATATACATCAGTTACTTTGCAGAGTAGCGAAATATGGAGTGATCATTAAAACGTGACATTACGGTACCCCTTGAGGTTTATGTCGCCTTTTGTATTAATTCCGGCTGTCATTAGACGATCTCATACAACTTAGGAAGGATCTGTAAGTGTTGAAATGCTGAAGACTGTCTAGAATAACCGTCTGTGTTCCATATAACCTTACTAATCTAAATAAAATTACCTCATAATAGACAAAATACACTGTAAAGTGCGTCATGATCCTCAAGGGGTTAACATGATGATGATAGAAGACAATCATATATTTTCATTCCTGATCCTACCTACAGTATGTCCCTTTTTTATTTATTCGTTCTAGGACACATTTATCCTCTAAGAGTCTAAGTCATTCATTAGTATTCTCATTACTATTACTGACCTACCGAATCATTTGTTGTTAGCCATTTCTAGACCGGTACTTTCTGGATTTGAATGATCAGTTGTAGGACTTTACTGGTTTACGGTTTTACTGGGCCGAGCTGTCTCGCCGTGGGCCGAGCTGTCTCGCCGTTGGCAGAGTTGGCCCGTGGGCCGAGTAGTCTAGCAACCAATCTAAGCATGTACACACATCCCAACTGCAACTCTAAAATTAATATTCTCAGGACGTAGCTTAGACTTCTCGAAAGATACCGATGTTTTCATTATATAGCCTACATATTCCCAACAATGTATAGTGAAGTGTAATGCTTAGAGACCTCTTGAAAGGTGCCGATTTTGGTTGCGCCAAATCTATGACGTTTTGTGGTCCCCTGCGGTCCCTACCAACCAACCACCTGCTGCTGCTGCTGCTGAGTGCTGGTCTGTATATCCTCTCCACGGTCCACCCACTGTGTCACTGCACTGGTCAGACCCAATGTTGCTTTCAAGTCGGTACTACGATATTTTCTAAAAGTATCCTACGTGTATTTGATAATGTGATTAGTCTTGCCCCTCTGCATCGGGAAGTTTAGTGAAGGTGTGTAGCTATCGTTAGGCGATTGTATTATGTTTGGGAAAGGCCAGTAGGAGTCGGAGGGTTAATTTGAAATAATGTTCACCACTTTGATTCCTAGAGAGGTAGGCTACTTGCTCAAAAGCTTGGTAAAAATCGTCTAATGGTAGCCCGAAGGTTTATAAGTACACCCTATAGTATCGAAGGGTTCAAGTATAATTATAATCTATTCAGAAACCAAGTTAGGGAAATAGTCCCATGGGTAATTTATATGATAGAGTACCTGAGTTAAGATGGTAGTCCCAATGTTGTAGGTATTCCGGAGCGGAGCGGGAGACCTCCTACTCCTGCACATGCGCACATAAAACTGAGAGCCGTAGTGACTCGTGAGTGTGAGGGAGGAGTCCGGAGGACTGCTGACTGACTCAAGGCTGGGGTCCCTAGCTAGTCAGAAGAACCTCTATTCCACCTGCACCCTTCTCTCTCTCTCTCTCTCCTACATTTTTATCCGGGCTGGGGGATTTCATAACATTTCATCTTGTGGGTAGCCTACATATCGTAATCCTGACTTAATCGGGATAGTAGATTATAATTTACTGCCCTTGTTTAACCTATAGCATTTACAGTCTAGCTTTAGGCACCCCGTAAGAACACCAATAAGAGCATAATTGTGTGTGTTACTGTGGGATTTTCGAACTTAACCCGACACCATTCAGTAAGTAGGTTACACCAATGAGATCAAAATTGTGTGTATTATTGGATGATTCTGGACCTTAATAGCAGCATAGGCAACACAACATTCTTTCACCTCAACCTGCAAAGCTTGGTAAAGGGGGTATCACACTGGGCCAATTCTCGTCATTCTTCAGCAAAAAATGGAGCTACCGCCAGTCTCCAGCACAAATCTCACCATTTGATGGAGCTAGGATGCTTCCCGCACTGGGTGGGAAGCTCCATTTTTTGATGGAGGTAGATTGTCAGCCTCTTTAAAGCTCGCATTTAATCTCATTGATATCTCAAGTTTTAGACGTCGAAATATATATTTTGCTACATAATTGTGTGTTTTGATTGTGAGAAGGGCTGCGGATAGACATAAACTAAGTGAATTAATGCTAAAATAGCTACACCACTTGCAGCTAAATAACCACTTCCTATAACCTACCTACGCCACGGCGATTGGTATGAAACGAAAACATTCGGTTGTGTAGCAGGAGGAACTGTTTTTTCAGATGCCTAGGCTATTTACTAACTCATTGAACAATATATTTAACCTAGCCTAACCTAACCTAGTATATTAGTGGACTATTTATGAATGTAAAATGTAAAAATATATTGTAACATTACCAAATTATAGATAAATACAGGTCTACCCGCATACACAGGATTATAGCCTACCAAGCATTCTACAACCTCCGAAAAATTCAAAATATTTACTCATAATTATATGCTCCAAATATAAAACATATATCACGCAAACTTGTAGATTGAGTCATATTGAAATATAATTGTCGATATAAATCTATATTACTCTAAATTATTGGTGAAACAGCACAATATAAACGATCGTTTAGTGCCGAGGTAAGGACAGGGGCTCCGTCAGGCTATAGCCTATATTTTGCGAGAACAAAAATCCTCATAGCTACTTATATAAGCTTCACACGCAAAACATAGCAACATTAACGTATAGATTGGGTCCTATTACACAAAGTTTGTCAATATCAATCCATATTATTCTACAGTTTAATTAGTGAAACCACTGTTCTATAGCCTACGCCACGGCGATTGGTATGAATCGAAAAAGTTCAAAATATAAATTTCCTCATATAAGCTTCAAATTAAAAAAAAAACATTACACTAACGTGTAGATTGAGTCATATTGCATTATAATTGTAGATGTAAATTCATATTACTATACATTACAGTATAGGTGAAACGGACCAATATAGGCTAAGGTCGGACGTTGTTATTGTTGTGTAGGAGACTCACGCAGCCAGGACGCTTGGCGTGTGTGATAGAATTTGCCGGCGCTTCTGACTGGAAACGGAGACTGGAGATTGGAGAATGACGAGAATTTGGCCCAGTGTGATGCCCGCTCTACTTGGTTTCTTGCAGGTCTCAGGTAACTTCCCCTAAATATTATATTCCAGGAAGCTTGGGGGTATTGCCCAGTTTTGCAATACGCCATCAGCACCACCACCGCGGAGGACAGGTGAACTATTAATACCTGACGTAGAAACAGTCACGCTTAAAAATTGTGTTCTACTTTCGTAACTTAAACTACGCAATGCTTTCCTCTCTTGATACTATAATTATAATAATTGTTCACCAATAAAAGTGTATTAAACCTCAACTTTAATATTCCCTTCATTTGTAATACAACATACTAATTAACAATTAATTACAGCGTTAATGACTTGTTTTATATTCTCTTTATTATGTTTTATATTTGTTATTTAGTTATCGCTAGAGGGAGATAGCCATTATTATAGCTAGAGGGAGATAGCCATAGCCATAGCTATGGGGGTAGTACTTTTGAACGCGGCTATGCCCTCGCATCTATTATTATTTTTGTATTTTGCTAGAAAAAGATAGCCATATTTATAGGTAAGGAGGTAGAACCTAACTTTTGTGAGTTACTGTACAGGTAAAGCAAGCGGGTAGGAAGGACAAATTCTACTGCTGCCGTGTAAGGACTATAGGTATGCATCCTCATTCCTAGACTGTTATAATAATAATAATAATAGTTCTTAAAGCTAGCGCATGCTAAGCTAGCTAAGGATAGCTCAATAAGGCCGATTAGGCGTATTTCCATTGGGGTCCTGTACTACTACTCCATCCCTTTGCTCATGAGGGATGGTAACGACTCAGTGCTTGTGAAAAATCTTTAATGCGCCGAGCGTGGGCGCGAACCCGGGCCTTCTGGGTGGAAGTCCGAGACGCTAGTCACTACACCAAGCGAGCCGCTAAATTTAATTATTACAGTATAGGCCTACACACACACACACACACACACACACACACACATATATATATAGGCCTATATATATATATATATATATATATAAATATATATATATATATATATATATATATATATATATATATATATATATAGAGAGAGAGAGAGGGGGGGAATGATTATTTAGGTTTTGGTGAAAGTGAAAGTTTTGGTGAAATTGGTACTTGGTGTATGTATGTGTATGTGCAAAGAGAGAGGGAGAGAGGTGAGGAGGAAGAGGAAGTGAGAGAGAGAGAGAGGTAGGTAGGTAGGTAGAGGGTCAGAGAGGGAGTGGCCATAACAGACTTTGGGAAGGGTGAAAGCACAACCTGTACACTGTAGTCACTCAAAAAAATAAAAACACACACACAAAACAACTACATGGGCTTCGTATCCACTATGATTAACCCCTTCTGTACCGTTGACGTCCTTTTCGTTATATTCTGGCAACTATTAGATGATTTTATTCAGCTTAAGAAGGACGTCTACCAATGAAAAGGCTTTAGGCTATCTAAGTTCATTATTTTAGCTTTTCATCTATCCATAGCCTATGATAGCGCAGTTGGAATGTGTGTACTGTACATGCTTAGATTGATATACAGGATTCGAAACTGCATAATAAATCGTAGGCTTGTCCACCATTCTTTAACTGTCTTCGTAGCGCAATGGATAAATGCACTGCATTTCGGTGTGAGCATCCTAGGTTCGAGTCCCTGGACTGCCACATGTATTTGTTGATTTCATTAATTGAGTTTAGGAGTAAAGCCGGTTGGTGGAGGAAACATAATAATCCTTCCTAATCTTCAAAAAATCGTCTAAATATAGGCCTACCTGAAATCAAATGAAAAATACGTCGCGGGCACAGAAAGGGTTAAAAAGACAACATCAGTGGGTTCATGTCTTATATTGGACAAACGTAATAATCGGTTTTGATTACAGTGGGAGAGTTTCTAAATGTGGAATGATAAACAGAATATAGAGCTTTAAGAAATATAATGGGAGATGAAAGGCTTACAAAGAGAATATGTGAGTCAGGTACAAGGGGAGATAGAAGGGCAGGAAGACCCCCATTGAGATGGAGAGACTGTGTAAGAAAGGCTTTGGATGATAGAGGAATGACTATAGATCAGGCAGGGGAAGTGGTGGTGGACAGGAGTGAATGGAGATGCTTGTGAATAGTTGAGTGAACACATGGTCATTTGGAGTAAGGGGTCGGGCGCAAGTTCGACTAGATAATAGTCCATCAGGCGCCTGGCCCGGGGGGACGATTAATATGAAGGGTTTGGTGGGAGGGCTTGTGGCTTTGGCTCCGCTGCATGTCTGCCTGCCGAGATCGGAACCTCTCCGGGTGGTCAGGGGCCGGGGGAGTGCTGGAGCGACCTTGGTAACCCTGGTCTCTGGGTCTTCTCCTGGGTGACCTGGATGTGTGTGAGTTTGTGTTTTTTATCTGTGTTTATTTTTTGTTTTATGTTGTTTTTGTGTTTTTCCTGTTCTTGCTCTGTCTTGAGTCGGCTACCCCCAAAATGGGGATTGGGCCTGAGCATATAGATAGATAGAAGAAATATAATAATTGTTTTCAGTCTCCAGTTATATTTAGAAAGGCTAATGATAAACAAGATAGCCAGCTACTTTTATAAGGGATTGAACCTAGGTGAGAAACAATTGTTGAGTTGCTATATAGGCTATCTTTCGTAAAGTAAGAATAGAAGAACATTACAGAAGACAATTATACAAGGCAGATCTCTCTCACACCCAACCCATACTGGAATCCCGTATAATTTGTCAGCACAGGAATATGGTAGGCAAAGTTCTGATGCCAGGCACAGTACTCTAGAACACCCCAATGCACTGTATCGAGAGTTGGGAAGGAAATGGGTGTCTCCCTTACTAGTCTAGTTGCCATCCCTACACTTCCTATAGTGAACCCTGCAATGTTTACTACTTCGAACTTTTTTCACATAAGTATGTTCGTTATGGTTAGAAGACCCAAATTAGTTTGGTTGCTACTTTTGCAACGTTGAGCAGTTCCCAGAATTCAAGATGGCGGCTGCCGCCATCTTGAATCTTCAACTTTTTTGCTCAGTGACATAAAGAGTCGTGTAATACCACATTTTAGGGGTTTTAGAGGGCAGGGAGTCCATTTCTGGGATTACATTTTGTATATGGGGTCAAATCAAAGGTCAAAGGTAAAATTTGATAATTAATCAGAAAAAAATCAATTTCCTTGACGAATATATGTTCTTTAATTTTCGTTGTTTAGTGGTTTACATCTTTCTTAGTAATTTCAGAGTACGGTGAGTCGGCGTGATCAGCATTAGTTCTGTGGTACCCCAGGCAGTCACAATCGTCATGGCTGCTGGAGAGGGAAAGTGCCTCTTCAGTCCGTGTAAATGCCAAGGGAGCGTTACAGACATTCAAGACCGTGGCCATGCAGAAGATTGTTGCTACAAGCAAAGTAAAAAGTGATGAACTATACATAACTCTGTCAGGAAGTTATATTCTAGCTCACAAATCATGTTACTGTAGCTATGTATCGAAGAGTAGAAATAATATAAGAAAGAGAAAGGCGACATGGACTGATATTGGTATTTCCAACATGTTTTTTGAAATCCTAATGTACCGGTAGTGACTTTGTTTCAAGCAAGACTGTCTCTTGTGTGGGAAAGAGTGTAAGCCAAAAGACAGTAACAACCCACACAGGTGGGTGCAGGTCAAACAATGTACAACTGTAGATAGGGGTGGTGATATCACGTTCCAACAACCATTGGAAAACCTCAGTGATGAGAGACAGGACCAGTGGGCTAACAAGATAACATCAAGACTCAATGGGGTCATTGATCTGCATGCTGCTGATGCACAGTACCATGTCCCCTGTTACAACAGGTTCCGTTTTGTTCCTCTGAACCGCTCCTTCATTATGGCGCCTGTGGAGAGGCACTGAGGTCCGTTGTCTTGACGACATTGGAGCTGTACTCCATATACTTCGCTGCCTCAGGCACTGTGTCACTGTGTCATTGCAGGGTCCACATTTTGGCAACTAGACTAAGTGTTTAGTGAGGGTTAAGGGGAGGTTTCTATTAATTTGGCCACTTATATATTTCATTATTTTTCTTTAGTTTCCTCACAAGACCTCCATCAAGCTTTACAAAAAATACCCCCACGACTCGAGATGAATTAGTAATTTTTTCAGAAAAAAATACAGGTTCGGTGTCGCTCGCCAGGAAAAATCGACGCCTAAATGGCACCAAAAGTCTTAAAATCGCTAAAATAATGGGGCTAAGCAGGAAGGAGAAGGGGTCCAGAAAAAAAGGCTAGGTAAAGAGAGGGAAATGGAAGAGAGACTTGTTATCTCTGATCTTGGGTTAAAGGGGCTAGGCTTTGTGCTCCTAAAATAATTTGACAAATAGCCTATATACAGTATTTTTTTTCTTTTCTATGTGAGTGAGGGAGGCAAAAGGCAGAACTGCCTATAGCGAGTGCCTCCCCCATAGTTGAAAGAGTGACAGGGCCAAAATCAAGGGACGTTCGAGCCAAAATGCCTGGACAGTGGCGTATATAGGTCCTTGGGAAGGGGGTGGGGGGGGGGGGGGGGCATAGGGGTGAATCCATTATTTTAAATATTATATAGGCCTAATGGGTGGGCCTCTACAGCTGGGGGGTCTGGTAGGGCGCTGTAAGCCCCCCCAGGATTTGATGGAAAATCAAGCATTTTTAGGGTCCTTTTGAGGCCTCAGCAGGGATATATTGTACTAATTTGATATTCAATGGTAAAACAATATACCTAGCCTATAACGTTTTGTCTATTCATAATTTTGTTTTTTTCTATTACGGTCTTTGCTAGCCATATGCATATAAATATAATATTTAGCTTGGCAAAGCCCGAGCCATGACACATTCCTGAATAACGAAACTCACAACATTTGAACTACACAACACAAGCCACAGAGCTGAACACCATTACACCACTATCCGTCTGACGGTAGTCTGTTCCCCTCACATCAGATCCACAGACGGTGACAGGCTGCAGGGCGCGCCGCTACACTAGTACACAGCACTCCCAGTCAGAACTCACACGTTCTGTACACGACCAAGTTGACCAACCGTCCAACCTGACGAATATTATAGGCCTATTGGGACAAAAGGGGAGGGGGGGGGGGGGGGAGGGGCATGGCCGAGTGCCCCCCCCCCCCCTATATGCGCCACTGCCTGGACACACGGAGTTTGAAGCAATTTAAGTCATAGGAAGAAGGAAAGACTGATTCTGGGAGAGAGTTCCAGAGCTCAGCTGTTGAATAGAAGAACGTTTGAGAATAACGTTTCACTCTTGGGTTGGAGAGTTGCACAGAGTAGGGGTGGGATTGTGATGCAAGACGGGTACCACGTGTCCTACGCAAAGGATGTGGTATACACTGTGAAAGCTCTGAGGAATACTGGTTATTATAGTAACGATAGAATAGCGAGAGAGATGCAACATTATATACAGGTATATATATATATATATTATATATATATATATATATATATATATATATATATATATATATATATATATACAGTATATATATATATATATATATATATATATATATATATATACTGTATATATATATATATATATATATATATATATATATATTCTATTTATTTACATATTTATTTATTTTTGGTGATTTCAGTACCTCAAAAGATTGCTTGTGTGAATCTGCTTGTGAAATCTTGTTGCTATTTATACTTTTGTTTTAGGCATAATCTAATTTATGCAATAATTATAGGATGTCTAGTGTTTGCAATACTACTATTAATATTCATATTACTACTACTACTACCACTATTACTACTACCACTACTACTACTACTACTACTACTACTACTACTTTTTTTTTAATTTAATATTGTACATACATTATATTTTACAAGCATCATATATTACTATTCTACACCATGCAACTTCAATCCAGTCGCCTCCCTATGCGACCCTCTGCCACTACTACTACTATTACTACTACTACACTACTACTAAAGGTGAATATAATAAACAATAACAACAGAACCAGAAAAAAGCAATACCAAATCAATAACCACCCAACCTACCACCCCAGACTATTTCATCTCCTCCCCCCCCCCCCCCCCCCCCCCCCAGCCCCCTAAGCTAGTTCTTCCAGGCCAAACTTCCTACAGCCCGGTTCGCTCCACCTTGGAAATGGGCGACACTTGAGCCTTTCCTTGGTCACATAGATCAATTAATACATAAATATCCAAGACCCGGGTGCTAGTCCTTCCAGCCCTCCCGAGTCTCACATAGTATACCCATTAACGGGAGATTTGTGTTTGTTGGTTCATTTATGTATTTATTTATTTACTTATTTATGAAATGTATGTATCTATTGATAATTTTCTTTGGTTTCCTCCTAACACCTGCATCGAGCTTTAAAAATACCCCTAAGACCCCCCATCGAGATAAAATTGTAAATTCTTTTTGGGTAGATACATGCCCCAGCCAAAGGCTGATTCCTTCAAAATTACAAAAAGAAATCGACACCTAAATGGCACAAAAGGTCTTGAAATCGACAGACTAATGAAATAAACGTCTTAAAAACTCAAAACAAATCGGACTAAACATGAAGGAGAATGGGGTCCAGATAAAATCAAACCCTCCCATTAAATTAAGATTCCAAAACGCTGGTTCTAGCCTCGTTGGAGAGTGCATCTTTGACTTCTTGTCTGGTTATTATGGGGGGCCTCATAGGTATAGTTTTTTTCTCTGTTTTTAGAGCCATACTCATGTGTTCCAGCAAGTCGGTATGGATTTGTATTTCTTGGTTGTCTGGAAGTTCTAAATTTTGGGTTTGTTGTTGTCCTCTTTCCTGTTGATCTTGGGATATGTACTGGGCTTTTGCATTTTCATTCCATGTTTGTGGTACATCATTCATGTGGGCTTTGTACACTCCGTTCCAATATGTTTCAAGTTCTTGTCTCGCTTCATCATTGGTCAGAACTTCCCCTTCTTGACTGAATAGGATTATTTCTTTGTTTTTTCCTTCTTCCTTCTTTCTGAGTTTATTGATATACACCCAAATTTTTTTGCTTGTGTTGCCTCCGCTTTTTATTTCCTTTGTTATCTTTTCTTCGTGTTTGTACATCTCTTCTTTTATCTCCTGTTGGACTTGAATTTTCTGATTTTGGTACCTTCGTTGATAGTGTTCACTGTCCTCATCCGAAGTTGCATTCCTTATTAGTCTGTTGAGTCTCTTTCTTTCCTTTATCCCGCTTCGTATGTTGTTGTTTATCCACGGCGGTTCTGTTACTTCTTCATTGCATTTGTTTTTCTTTCTTTTGTACGTAGTTTTTAGTTTCTTGTCTGCAGCCTTTTTTATCTTCCTGTTTAGAACACTAATGTCGGCAGTCTCCTCTCTGTTAAGATCCTCTTCCAGTTCTTCTATGAATTTTTTTAGCGCCTCTTCGTCTGTCCTGTAATATTCTTGTACTTCCCATTTCTTGCTCGAGAAGTTTTTCTTTGGAGTTTTTAGTTTCAGCCTTAGCTCAATTAGGTTGTGGTCACTGCAGTCGAATGTCTGTTGTTCTTCATCTATGATCATGTTACAGTATACATCATATATTCTGCTTGAGACTAGCACATAGTCAATCACACTTTTTTGTTCATTTCTGGACCATGTGAACTCTCCTTTGCATTCCAAGTCATCATTTAATAGTATTAGGTCGTACTTTTCCATCCAGTCTATTACCACCATCCCATTCCAATCTAGTTTCTGGGGGCCTTTGAAACCAACGCCATAAACGGGAGGCTGGTCTATCCGAGTGAGAACTGAGCGATCTCTGCCATACCCATAGCTTACTCTGACTGTTCCTTTTACTTATATATCTTCTAGATCTCAAGTGGCGGCGTCTTTTCCGTGGATTGACCTCCCTACTGCCAACCTAGAAGTTGGCAGATTGGGAGCCAAAGCGTCACATTTTTCCCTTACCCCTCAACTTTCCCTTCATAATTGCTGAGGGGCACAGGGCCTTGGGTGGGGCTTTGGCTTCCCGAGCGTTTCCGCACCCTCCTCAGCTCCCTGCCTTGGAGTGGCTTCGGTCACCCGGGCTTTGTTAGTGGTAAGCAGGGAGGATTTTGTGGGGGCGCTCGTTTATGGCCTTGGCCTTGCTCGAGACCTTGGGGCTGTTCAGCCAGACAGCCTGGGGAACAACAACAACAACAACAATGGGAGGCCATGTATGCAGCACCAAATCCTGTCCTCTGCGCATGCGTGAGAATCTTAGGCCCCTTGGCACGATTTTGTTTTCCTTTATACTATTATATTATCTTAACCTAACCTAACCTAACTTAAATTAACAGTTGAGCCTAAATAACATAATAAAATTTTTAGGAAAAAGGCTGCGCATACGCAGAGGACAGGATTTGGTGCTGCATACATGGCCTCACCCATAAACCCTCCACTTAGCTCTCCCCATCCTAATCCTGACTGGTCTAGTCAAATTGCCCCATAGCAAAACATGGGGCCGAGCTGTCTCAAATAATGGTCCGAGTTGTCTCGCCGTCGTGGCCGAGTTGTCCAAAAGTGGGCCGAGATGTCCGAGCCGAGTTGTCCCATGGGCCGAGTCGTCCAGTCACCCGTTGAATGTAGCTCTAAAACATGATGTCACTCACCATCTGTGCATGCTATGCATGAGAATCTAGGCCCCGCCCCTCAAATGTACAACTATTATATTGGATTAGATTAGATTAACCTAACCTAACCTAACCTAACCCTAAAATATAACGAAAATAACCAAAATAACAAATATAACGAAATAAAAAAAATAAAAAATATACCAAATACGAGTGGGATCGATCACTGGTTTCCTCAGTGAAGGGCGCGTGTCATACCAGTGAGCTATGGAGAGATGTGGGAGAAACGGTTTGAAGGGTATATTTAAACGCAACGGAGGTGAGGGGCGGGGCTAAGGGGGGCCTAGATTCTCACGCATGCGCAGATGGTGAGTGACGTCATGTTTTAGAGCTACATTCACCGCCTCCCCATTGAAGTATTGTATTTACTTCCTTTTTAGTTACTAACAAATACGTGTTTCAGTAGATATTGGCTGAACATACGGTATTATAATTCTGTAGTTGTAGCATTTGGCAGGTCGAATGTCTGCGCCTGCGCACTAGCTTCTCTCCTACAAAACAAGCTATCGTGCACTTTTAAGTTACCAATGTATAATCCACTATCAAATCGGGCTGCTAAATAGGTTACCGGCTATATTTTTGATTAGACTTGTGACAGGAAATCAATCAATGTTAATCAGAATGTCATAGAACACAGTGGCAGCAAATTACATACGTGGAGATGCAGGAAATTCGAAAAGGATGATGGCCAAAAAAAATGACAACACTGCCTTTTCCACGGGCGAAGGTTTAGGTGGTCAGCTGACCGCGGCGGGATATACGTACACAGTGTTGCCAAAGTCGTCTTTTGTTCGCACCATTGGGCTAGTTAGGATTCGTTCATAAGCGTAGATTTTAGAGTTTCCATTTCTAACGATATTCTTTATTTACAGTGTGATGGGGTGGATAGCCTCTGAAGTATTATCCTAACTAAATAAAATTGAGGAAAGCGGAATTGGGCTGGTTCTATGTATTATTAAAGTTGTAGAGGTGTCGAGTGTTGAGTAGCCTATAGCTAGGCTACATTTCATACAAACGTTCATCATGGCTTTCTGTTGATTGTACTATACATGTATGGTAGCCTATGTGGTGGTGACTGAATAGCCTAATTAAGTGATTGTTTGTGAGGGGGGATTGGGACATTGATGCAGATTTGATGAGTGCATGATTGTGATAATAATGTATGTGGTATTTCATTAATATTTAAATGATGTGACACATATACGCCACTACTCATACAGTAGGCTATATGGGACTAGGCCTAGTTATATTTGGGGAACTCATAGTATCATGCATGCATGGCTGTTAAAAACATATCAGAAAATGTGTGATAGGATTAAAATAGCTGAAATTGTATGTTGTGCGGTATTCGGTGATTGGGCTACTTTTGGGCGAGTTTGGAGATGTGATGTGCGCTGGCAACCTTGGAATACACACACACACACACACGCACGTAGGACACAATCAATAACTGAACATTTTACCTTCATTAACCCGGGAACTGCAGGGAGACTCTTAAGAGTTCCCCCGGCGGTCTGCGGGGAGACTCTTAAGAGTCAGAGAAAAAAAAAAATCAACTTTTGACATCGAAAAAACAAAAAAAACAAAAAAAAATTTGGCCCCTGGGCCATGCAAAATCTCAGTCCTCTACCTCCCCTCCTTCCCCACTTTCCTCCTCTCCTTCAGTTATCACCTATTTTCCCTGTTATTCCCTTATTCTGAGGTATATTTTCGTGCTAACATTAGAAATCCGGTTGCAGGGTGTGGTCATCACTGATAGCAAGCGAATGCAAGAGAGAGAGAGTATCGATCGACTGTGTCTCAGTGGCCTTGGGGGAAATTGGCGGGAAAGCAGCTTGCCTCACCCATACATTATACAACTCGCGGGCTATATCTCCGATTTTGACCATCCAAACGCTGTTTTCACTCGTTTTATTGTTGTTTCAGGTTAATACCTTTATAATCAACCCATAATAGGCGCATATGGATAAGTATTAATGCTATTAATGGTACAATGAATATTTTAGTGACGGAAACACCTCAAATACATGCGCACAGGGAGAGGTGTCTAATTACCCCCATGCGCACTTCAGAGGTTAAGGCTATAATCCACATTATATTAAGATGTCCATCTGTGGGAAACAAATATCTACCACCATTACTGCTAATGTGTACATAGATGCACAACTAATGTCAAATTTAACAAAGTAAGTCAGTGGGGAGATGTTTCGTTTAATGACTATTATGGGTAGCGAACACTGGCATCAATTTATGATGCGCTTGCCAGTTCTGAAAGTAGTTTATAATTGTATAATCTAATATCCAGTAAAGTGGCTAATGTCGATTATTTTATACGTTCATCTCGAGTTTTTATACATATTATTATCATTTTTAGGACATGGATACCTATCTATTGAAATATTAACAGGACTACTTTTAGGGCGATTACCAATTGTTTGTGTAGGTCTAATAGAATCGTTTTTATTTACCATAAATACTTTGTATATTGGACAATGTACTGAATAGAATTTGAGAGTAATATATCTGTAACATTCATGACTAGACATTGAGTGATATTTTGATGACTGCTATTTAAAAAATTCAATTCACTCGATGGCAACAAATTTAGGTTGGTGCGAACCAAAGGCGGGAAAAATAGCAGACAATGTTTTTATTTTCCCCCATTGTGTGTGTGAGTGAGAGAGAGAGAGAGAGAGAGAGAGAGAGTGAATGTGATTTGTAGTGTAATGTATGATGGGAATATAACGTGTTGCTATGATAGTGACGAGTATTCCCACAATTATATGTTGAGAGATAGGCCTACATAATAATAATAATAATAATAATATTTATTCAGTTAGCAATTTACAGAGTTGGTACCACATAGTATGTTACATATATGACATGTACCAGCCTTGCATAATTCCAACTAAGGATAGCCCATAGACTAATATGGAAGAATAGAGTAAGTAAACAATACACACTGTCAGCAGCTGTAAGTACATTTAACAGTGTCCAAACCCCAAAGCCGGCCGGTCCGGTAAGTAACCTTGGAGTCTAGTGAGAGAGTTTACTTGCTGGCTCTCGATATAAACTACACTATATTACACTATACTACATAACAATATACTACACTATGCTTCAATACACTACACTATGCACTATATTACACTATACTACATAACAATATACTACACTATGCTTCAATACACTACACTATGCACTATATTACACTATACTACATAACAATATACTACACTATGCTTCAATACACTACACTATGCACTATATTACACTATACTACATAACAATATACTACACTATGCTTCAATACACTACACTATGCACTATATTACACTATACTACATAACAATATACTACACTATGCTTCAATACACTACACTATGCACTATATTACACTATACTACATAACAATATACTACACTATGCTTCAATACACTACACTATGCACTATATTACACTATACTACATAACAATATACTACACTATGCTTCAATACACTACACTATGCACTATATTACACTATACTACATAACAATATACTACACTATGCTTCAATACACTACACTATGCACTATATTACACTATACTACATAACAATATACTACACTATGCTTCAATACACTACACTATGCACTATATTACACTATACTACATAACAATATACTACACTATGCTTCAATACACTACACTATGCACTATATTACACTATACTACATAACAATATACTACACTATGCTTCAATACACTACACTATGCACTATATTACACTCACTACACTACACTGAAATACACTATGCTGCAGTACATTACATTCTACTACACTATACTACACAATACATTATATCACACTATATAGTACATTACATTATACTACACTATACTACACAATACATTATATCACACTATATAGTACATTACATTATACTACACTATACTACACAATACATTATATCACACTATAGTACACTACACTATACTACACAATACATTATATCACACTATAGTACACATTTACTACACTATACTACACAATACATTATATCACACTATAGTACACTACACTATACTACACAATACTACACAATACATTATATCACACTATAGTACACTACACTATACTACACAATACTACACAATACATTATATCACACTATAGTACACTACATTATACTACACTATACTACACATTATATCACACTATAGTACACTACATTATACTACACTATACTACACAATACATTATATCACACTATAGTACACTACATTCTACTACACTATACTACACAATACATTATATCACACTATAGTACACTACACTATACTACACTATACTACACAATACATTATATCACACTATAGTACACTACACTATACTACACAATACATTATATCACACTATAGTACACTACATTATACTACACTATACTACACAATACATTATATCACACTATAGTACCCTACATTCTACTACACTATACTACACAATACATTATATCACACTATAGTACACTACACTATACTACACAATACATTATATCACACTATAGTACCCTACATTATACTACACTATACTACACAATACATTATCACACTATAGAACACTACATTATACAACACTATACTACACTATACATTATATCACACTATAGTACACTACACTATACACAATACATTATATCACACTATAGTACCCTACATTCTACTACACTATACTACACAATACATTATATCACACTATAGTACACTACACTATACTACACCATACATATCACACTATAGTACCCTACATTATACTACACTATACTACACAATACATTATATCACACTATAGTACACTACATTATACTACACTATACTACACAATACATTATATCACACTATACTACACTACACTATACTACACAATACATTATATCACACTATAGTACACTACATTCTACTACACTATACTACACAATACATTATATCACACTATAGTACACTACATTATACTACACAATACATTATATCACACTATAGTACACTACATTATACTACACTATACTACACAATACATTATATCACACTATAGTACACTACACTATACTACACAATACATTATATCACACTATAGTACACTACATTATACTACACTATACTACACAATACATTATATCACACTATAGTACACTACACTATACTACACAATACATTATATCACACTATAGTACACTACACTATACTACACAATACATTATATCACACTATAGTACACTACATTATACTACACTATACTACACAATACATTATATCACACTATAGTACACTACACTATACTACACAATACATTATATCACACTATAGTACACTACATTATACTACACTATACTACACAATACATTATATCACACTATAGTACACTACACTATACTACACAATACATTATATCACACTATAGTACACTACATTATACTACACTATACTACACAATACATTATATCACACTATAGTACACTATACTACACAATACTACACAATACATTATATCACACTATAGTACACTACATTATACTACACTATACTACACAATACATTATATCACACTATAGTACCCTACATTATACTACACAATACATTATATCACACTATAGTACACTACATTATACTACACTATACTACACAATACATTATATCACACTATAGTACACTACATTATACTACACTATACTACACAATACATTATATCACACTATAGTACACTACATTATACTACACTATACTACACAATACATTATATCACACTATAGTACACTACACTATACTACACAATACATTATATCACACTATAGTACACTACACTATACTACACAATACATTATATCACACTATAGTACACTACATTCTACTACACTATACTACACAATACATTATATCACACTATAGTATACTACACTATACTACACAATACATTATATCACACTATAGTACCCTACATTCTACTACACTATACTACACAATACATTATATCACACTATAGTACACTACATTATACTACACTATACTACACAATACATTATATCACACTATAGTACACTACACTATACTACACAATACATTATATCACACTATAGTACACTACATTATACTACACTATACTACACAATACATTATATCACACTATAGTACACTACACTATACTACACAATACATTATATCACACTATAGTACACTACATTATACTACACTATACTACACAATACATTATATCACACTATAGTACCCTACACTATACTACACAATACATTATATCACACTATAGTACACTATAGTACACTACATTATACTACACAATACATTATATCACACTATAGTACACTACATTATACTACACTATACTACACAATACATTATATCACACTATAGTACACTACATTATACTACACAATACTACACAATACATTATATCACACTATAGTACACTACACTATACTACACAATACATTATATCACACTATAGTACACTACATTCTACTACACTATACTACACAATACATTATATCACACTATAGTACACTACATTATACTACACTATACTACACAATACATTATATCACACTATAGTACCCTACATTCTACTACACTATACTACACAATACATTATATCACACTATAGTACCCTACATTATACTACACTATACTACACAATACATTATATCACACTATAGTACACTACATTATACTACACTATACTACACAATACATTATATCACACTATAGTACACTACACTATACTACACAATACATTATATCACACTATAGTACACTACATTATACTACACTATACTACACAATACATTATATCACACTATAGTACACTACATTATACTACACTATACTACACAATACATTATATCACACTATAGTACACTACATTATACTACACTATACTACACAATACATTATATCACACTATAGTACACTACACTATACTACACAATACATTATATCACACTATAGTACACTACACTATACTACACAATACATTATATCACACTATAGTACACTACATTCTACTACACTATACTACACAATACATTATATCACACTATAGTATACTACACTATACTACACAATACATTATATCACACTATAGTACCCTACATTCTACTACACTATACTACACAATACATTATATCACACTATAGTACACTACATTATACTACACAATACATTATATCACACTATAGTACACTACATTATACTACACAATACATTATATCACACTATAGTACCCTACATTCTACTACACTATACTACACAATACATTATATCACACTATAGTACCCTACATTATACTACACTATACTACACAATACATTATATCACACTATAGTACACTACATTATACTACACTATACTACACAATACATTATATCACACTATAGTACACTACACTATACTACACAATACATTATATCACACTATAGTACACTACATTATACTACACTATACTACACAATACATTATATCACACTATAGTACACTACATTATACTACACTATACTACACAATACATTATATCACACTATAGTACACTACATTATACTACACTATACTACACAATACATTATATCACACTATAGTACACTACACTATACTACACAATACATTATATCACACTATAGTACACTACACTATACTACACAATACATTATATCACACTATAGTATACTACACTATACTACACAATACATTATATCACACTATAGTACCCTACATTCTACTACACTATACTACACAATACATTATATCACACTATAGTACACTACATTATACTACACAATACATTATATCACACTATAGTACACTACATTATACTACACAATACATTATATCACACTATAGTACCCTACATTCTACTACACTATACTACACAATACATTATATCACACTATAGTACCCTACATTATACTACACTATACTACACAATACATTATATCACACTATAGTACACTACATTATACTACACTATACTACACAATACATTATATCACACTATAGTACACTACACTATACTACACAATACATTATATCACACTATAGTACACTACATTATACTACACTATACTACACAATACATTATATCACACTATAGTACCCTACATTATACTACACTATACTACACAATACATTATATCACACTATAGTACACTACATTATACTACACTATACTACACAATACATTATATCACACTATAGTACACTACACTATACTACACAATACATTATATCACACTTTAGTACACTACATTATACTACACTATACTACACAATACATTATATCACACTATAGTACACTACATTATACTACACTATACTACACAATACATTATATCACACTATAGTACACTACACTATACTACACTATACTACACAATACATTATATCACACTATAGTACACTACACTATACTACACAATACATTATATCACACTATAGTATACTACACTATACTACACAATACATTATATCACACTATAGTACCCTACATTCTACTACACTATACTACACAATACATTATATCACACTATAGTACACTACATTATACTACACTATACTACACAATACATTATATCACACTATAGTACACTACACTATACTACACAATACATTATATCACACTATAGTACCCTACATTATACTACACTATACTACACAATACATTATATCACACTATAGTACACTACATTATACTACACTATACTACACAATACATTATATCACACTATAGTACACTACATTATACTACACAATACTACACAATACATTATATCACACTATAGTACACTACACTATACTACACAATACATTATATCACACTATAGTACACTACATTATACTACACTATACTACACAATACATTATATCACACTATAGTACACTACATATACTACACAATACATTATATCACACTATAGTACACTACATTATACTACACTATACTACACAATACATTATATCACACTATAGTACACTACACTATACTACACAATACATTATATCACACTATAGTACACTACATTCTACTACACTATACTACACAATACATTATATCACACTATAGTACACTACACTATACTACACAATACATTATATCACACTATAGTACACTACATTATACTACACTATACTACACAATACATTATATCACACTATAGTACACTACATTATACTACACAATACATTATATCACACTATAGTACACTACATTATACTACACTATACTACACAATACATTATATCACACTATAGTACACTACACTATACTACACAATACATTATATCACACTATAGTACACTACATTCTACTACACTATACTACACAATACATTATATCACACTATAGTACACTACATTCTACTACACTATACTACACAATACATTATATCACACTATAGTACACTACACTATACTACACAATACATTATATCACACTATAGTACACTACATTATACTACACTATACTACACAATACATTATATCACACTATAGTACCCTACATTATACTACACTATACTACACAATACATTATATCACACTATAGTACACTACAATATACTACACAATACATTATATCACACTATAGTACACTACATTATACTACACTATACTACACAATACATTATATCACACTATAGTACACTACATTATACTACACTATACTACACAATACATTATATCACACTATAGTACACTACATTATACTACACAATACATTATATCACACTATAGTACACTACATTCTACTACACTATACTACACAATACATTATATCACACTATAGTACACTACACTATACTACACAATACATTATATCACACTATAGTACACTACATTATACTACACAATACATTATATCACACTATAGTACACTACATTCTACTACACTATACTACACAATACATTATATCACACTATAGTACACTACACTATACTACACAATACATTATATCACACTATAGTACACTACATTATACTACACAATACATTATATCACACTATAGTACACTACATTCTACTACACTATACTACACAATACATTATATCACACTATAGTACACTACACTATACTACACAATACATTATATCACACTATAGTACACTACATTATACTACACAATACATTATATCACACTATAGTACACTACACTATACTACACAATACATTATATCACACTATAGTATCCTACATTATACTACACTATACTACACAATACATTATATCACACTATAGTACACTACATTATACTACACAATACATTATATCACACTATAGTACCCTACATTATACTACACTATGCACTACGCTACACTACTATATACCACACTACCTGAAAAACATTCACATCTTATACACTTATACTCACTTCACCAGTCTCTCATACATACACACATTCACTTACGCCACACAGTCTCTATCTTACACACTAATGGTAATCTCACTCACATACACACACAGTACTCTCATATTACATTTTTTACTCACACCAGACACACACACACACACAAACACACGCCCAATATACTCTCTCTCTCTCTCTCTCTCACTACACTTCAATAGCAACCTTCACCTCTGATATTAATGTACTGTCTCACATTCATGCACTCACCTCTCTCTCTCTCTCTCTCTCTCTTGAATATTTTTTTTTGGCTGAGGCCGATTTTTCGCGAAATTATGTTCGCTGGGTTCTGTAGCATACGTGATTGTGAGGGCGCGGACGTCATCCAATGCTATCCAAAAATGTATGTTATCTATTCAAGTACTAAATAATGATATGGTCCAAGCTTCATCAAAATATATTTATTTTTTATTCAAATACAAAGCCAGACAAATGTGCAGGAGGCATTACACGTATTGTACCCTTTAACTGTTCCATGTTTACAGTGATATGCACTTCAACTAGCTGATATCTTATTAACCCTTAACTGGCGGCGCGCAACATATGTCGAGTGAAAGAAATTTGGACTATGTGGCGGCTCACAACATAAGTCGTGTGCCATTATCAGCACGTAATGTTGCTGAGAGAGAGAGATAAGTGGTGGCAGGAGAGTAGTGAGCGTATGACTGCTCCAGACCACCGCGGTGGACCAACTGACATGAATCCCACCCTCCTCCACCCTCTCACACTCGCTACACAGTGAATTATGTAGGGAAAGTACCGAATTACATGGTTTTTGCACTCGTGTTGCGCGATTGTTGCAAGAAAACTAGCGGTCGTACAAGGATCGTTGGGGTGTCATTGGAAAGCTCTGTTTATGCTCTTTCAGGGATAGATACTTGTTTTACGCTCTGGGTCTTATTTAGGCATGACAATGATCACGTAAACAACCCTATTTTGGGTAAAAACACCCCGCTGGGCGGTACATATTAATTACCGCCTAGGCCGCTCATTAGGTGTTAAGGAACTCACTCATATCACCTATTCTTTCAAATTTCAACCATCCATTCGTCTTTACTCGTCGGTTGATATGCGATACTACAAAGGAGTACAAAGGAAATCAAGCAACACCAGGTCTAGTGACCCTTCTAGGCTGCTTGTCCTCCAAAACACTGAGGATCAAGTGTCCAAACAGTGGTTTAGAGTGGGTAAGGGAACATTGGAAAGGGAACTACTGCCCTGAAACTAATTTATGTGGCAGGATTAGGAAGTTAGTAGGGGACAGATGGGTTAGTAACTGAGGGGAGGATAAATAAAGTTATTAATTTACAAACGCAGTCAGTCGCGGGTTTGATGCGAGATATTTGTCTAGACGAAGTTTAAATGAATCAACGGTGCTGCAGTCTATAACATCTCAGGGAAGTCCATTCCATAAGTTGACAACTCGATTGAAGAAGAAATTCTTAGATTCGTGTGAGTTAAAAGATTTACCAATAATTTTGCACCCGTTTCCCCCGCGTGTAATTAGATTGGTCGATGGTGAAGTATTTACTATAGTTCATATTGTCGATGCCTTTGATGATTTTGAACACTTGAATTAAGTCACCTCTTAATCTGCGCTGGGTTAAAGGAAATAGATTTAATTCTCTAAGGTGCTCCTCATATGGTTTGTTCTTTAGGCTAGGTATCATTTTGGTAACTCTACGTTGAACTCGTTCTAGCTTGTCTATATCTTTTTGGTAATAAGGGCACCAGGATTAAACGCAGTATTCCAGAAGAGGGCGGACAAAGGAATTGTAAAGGGTTAGGATAACATCTTTGGATTTATGCTCAAATGACCTGCCTATAAAGCCAATTATTTTGTTTGCCTTCTTAACAACTTCTGAACATTGTTGACTCGGTTTTAGGTTACTCGATATTGTTAGAGTCTTTATTGTAAATTTGCTAGAGTCTATTATTGCTAGGAAAATTAGAAGCCACTTAGAAAAATTTAACTTAATAAATTCTTCTCAGCATGGATTCACTCAGGGACGTTCTTGCCTTACTAATTTGCTTAGCTTTTTCTCAGAGGTATATGAAGCAGTAGATAGTGACAAGTCATATGATATTATTTATTTAGATTTCAGTAAAGCTTTCGACAGAGTCCCTCATGAGAGATTGATGAGAAAGGTTGAGGCACATGGACTAGGAGGATCGTTGTTGGGATGGATTAGGTCATGGCTAATTGATAGGAAACAGAGAGTCAGCATAAATGGTACCAAGTCAGAGTGGGGAGCAGTCAAAAGTGGTGTCCCCCAGGGATCGGTATTAGGTCCCCTGTTGTTTCTTATATACATAAATGACCTAGATTTAGGTATAACTAGTAGGATAAGTAAATTCGCAGACGTTACTAAAATGGGGAGATCAATTGATTCAGATAGCGATATAGAGTGCCTCCAAAGGGATCTAGATACCTTACATGAATGGTCAGTAAATTGGCAGATGAAGTTTAACATTGACAAATGCAAGGTATTAAAGATAGGGAAGATGCAAACAAATGTTAAATATAAACTAGCTAATTTAGAATTAGAAAATTCAGACTGCGAGAAAGATCTAGGTGTGTTTGTTAGCAATGATTTGAAGCCTAGAAAACAGTGTATAAGCGTTCGTAATAAGGCAAACAGGATTCTCGGGTTCATCTCTAGGAGTGTGAGTAACAGAACTGCTGATGTTATCTTAAAACTTTACTTGTCATTAGTGAGACCCCATATGGATTATGCTGTCCAATTTTGGTGTCCTTATTACAGAATGGATATAGATTAATTGGAGAGAGTACAGCGTAGAATGACAAAAATGATCCATAATATTAGAAATCTTCCGTATGAAGAAAGGTTGAAGAAATTAGGTTTACATTCGTTAGAGAGACGCAGAGTTAGAGGGGATATGATAGAGGTGTTCAAGTGGGTTAGTGGGATTAACAAAGGGGACATGACAAATGTACTAAAGCTCAGTGATAGCGAAAGAACTCGTACCAATGGTTTCAAATTAGATAAATTTCGTTTCAGAAAAGATATAGGCAAATATTGGTTTGGTAACAGAGTTGTAGATGGGTGGAATGGACTACCAAGTGCTATAGTGAGATCAAAAACGGTAGGGAGCTTTAAGATAAAATTGGATAAGCATATGGACGAGAAGGGTTGGGTGTGAAGGGGGATCAGCCAGGTTGGGCCAATCAGCGCTCTGCAGACCCCCATAATCCTGCGTTAATCTCTTAACTGTTTTGGTAAGATGATCCTCAGGGTATTAGAGTGTTGAGCCTATAATTGGGCTTTGTAATTGGGGTTGTGTGGGACAGGGATCTGCCTTGCTTAGGCCAATCGGCTTTCTGCAGACTCCCAATTTCTTATGTTCTTATGTTACTCCCAGATCGGTTTCTCTGTTTACATTCTTAAGCTGAGTGCCATTCATCAAATAGTTTGCTTTCTCATTTTGGTATCCGATATGTAGTGCTTTACATTTATCCGCATTGAAACTCATTTTGGTATCCGATATGTAGTGCTTTACATTTATCCGCATTGAAACTCATTTTGGTATCCGATATGTAGTGCTTTACATTTATCCGCATTGAAACTCATTTTGGTATCCGATATGTAGTGCTTTACATTTATCCGCATTGAAACTCATTTTGGTATCCGATATGTAGTGCTTTACATTTATCCGCATTGAAACTCATTTTGGTATCCGATATGTAGTGCTTTACATTTATCCGCATTGAAACTCATTTTGGTATCCGATATGTAGTGCTTTACATTTATCCGCATTGAAACTCATTTGCCAAATTTGGGCCCAACACCCTTGGCCACGTTCAAGGTCTACAGTATATATGGCCACGTTTAACCCACTCAGTACCGACGATATCTTTTTTGTTTTATTTCAGCAACATTTAGACGATCTTATGAAGCATAGGAAGGATATACAGTATGGTAGCTAGAAGGATTACTTGAGATAGTCTGTAGCTTTTTAATAGGTAGACGCCCTTCTTGAGCGAGCTGATTAACATCGTCTAATAGTTGCCAGAGTATAATTATATGATGTAAAGGACATCACCGGTAATGAAGGGGTGAAGAATACGGTCTTCAAAAAGGACTCAAAGTTGACGAATAGTGACCGGCCCCTTGACCTTGAACCAACGGCTATTATACCCATTGTTCCCTTCAGGCTTGTACCCCCACCTCCCCCCTCGCAAGCTAAATGTGTACATTATTTGGTAGACAAATGTCCCAGCCGAAGACCGATTTCTCCTAGATCGACACCTGAATGGGGAGAAGTGGCAAACTTATGAGGCGAAATGTGTTACTATCGTGACAACTAACTCACTCGTTGACCTTGTACCCCCACCTTGATATTCCCATTGTCCTGGTGGGGGTGATAAGGAGGTGGTATTGGCGGGGATAAGAACGGGACTTTGATGTGATAACAAAGATAGCAAAGGGAATGGAAGGGGCTATCACACTGGCTTTTAGTAGCAATTTTTACTGGCTCATATTTTTCTGGCAACATTTATAGGATTATTGTTTTATTATTATTATTATTATTATTATTACTATTATTATTATTATTATTATTATTATTATTATTATTATTATTATTATTATTATTATTATTATTATATATTTTTGTGTGTGTTTTGGTATCAGAAACTTAGATGTCCGTTGCATATTTTTTGTAGTTGGAATTGCATGTAGCTTTAATATAGAAACTTCCTGACAAGAATTGCCGAAGAAAATTGCAAGTAAAGATGCTCGTGTGATAGTACAGAGTATACTTAGAAAGACAGGAGGTGTGGCAATGAGATTGTACAAACGTCGTCTGGGATCTCTCGTAAATAAAAAGTAATCAGCAGGTATTTTATCAGTACCGTTGATCATCTTATAATCGCCGTTTTGGATCTCTAATAAATAACATGTAATCAACCGGTATTTTATCATTACCGTTGGATTGTCTTATAATCGCGGTCTTCAATCTACAATAAATAAAAATGAATGATCTTGTGGGTAAAATTTGGTTGTAGGCAGTGGTAGATGTAGACAGTGGTAGTTATAGACAGTGGCTGTTGTTGTTGTTGTTCCCCAAGCTGCCTGGCCGAACAGCCCCAAGGCCCCGAGCAAGGCCAAGGCCATAACCGAGCGCCCCCACAGAACCCTCCCTGCTGACCACAATAAAGCCTGGGTGACCGAAGCCACTCCATGGCGGGGAGCTGAGGAGGGTGCGGAAATGCCCGGGAAACCAAAGCCACACCCAGGGCCCTGTGCCCATCACAATTATGAAGAGAAAGTTGAGGGGCAAAGGAAAAATGTGACGCTTTGGCTTCCAATCTTGGTAGATTGGGAGGTCAATCCATGGAAGAGACGCCATCACTTGAGATCTAGAAAATATATGAGTAAAAGGAACATTCAGAGTAAGCTATGGGTATGGCAGAGATCGCTTAGTTCTCACTCTGACAGACCAGCCCATCACCTCATGACTAGAACCCAATCCTCTCAGCGTCAGCTAGGAAAGGCCCTAGAAAGCCGCCTTTGGCGGGGGGATAGCTCCCCTATTTCAACCCCTATCGGGGTTGGGCACCCGCAATAGACAGTGGTAGTTATATACAATGGTAGTTATAGGCAGTGGTAGTTATAGACAGTGGTAGTTATAGACAGTGGTAGTTATAGGCAGTGGTAGTTATAGACAGTGGTAGTTATAGGCAGTGGTAGTTATAGGCAGTGGTAGTTATAGACAGTGGTAGTTATAGACAGTGGTAGTTATAGACAGTGGTAGTTATAGACAGTGGTAGTTATAGACAGTGGTAGTTATAGGCAGTGGTAGTTATAGACAGTAGTAGTTATAGACAGTGGTAGTTATAGACAGTAGTAGTTATAGACAGTGGTAGTTATAGACAGTGGTAGTTATAGACAGTGGTAGTTATAGACAGTGGTAGTTATAGACAGTGGTAGTTATAGGCAGTGGTAGTTATAGACAGTGGTAGTTATAGACAGTGGTAGTTATAGGCAGTGGTAGTTATAGACAGTAGTAGTTATAGACAGTGGTAGTTATAGACAGTAGTAGTTATAGACAGTGGTAGTTATAGACAGTGGTAGTTATAGACAGTGGTAGTTATAGACAGTGGTAGTTATAGACAGTGGTAGTTATAGGCAGTGGTAGTTATAGACAGTGGTAGTTATAGACAGTGGTAGTTATAGGCAGTGGTAGTTATAGACAGTAGTAGTTATAGACAGTGGTAGTTATAGACAGTAGTAGTTATAGACAGTGGTAGTTATAGACAGTGGTAGTTATAGACAGTGGTAGTTATAGACAGTGGTAGTTATAGACAGTGGTAGTTATAGACAGTGGTAGTTATAGACAGTGGTAGTTATAGACAGTGGTAGTTATAGACAGTGGTAGTTATAGGCAGTGGTAGTTATAGACAGTGGTAGTTATAGACAGTGGTAGTTATAGACAGTGGTAGTTATAGACAGTGGTAGTTATAGGCAGTGGTAGTTATAGACAGTGGTAGTTATAGACTGGTAGTTATAGACAGTGGTAGTTATAGGCAGTGGTAGTTATAGGCAGTGGTAGTTATAGGCAGTGGTAGTTATAGACTGGTAGTTATAGACAGTGGTAGTTAGAGGCAGTGGTAGTTATAGACAGTGGTAGTTACAGACAGTGGTAGTTATAGACAGTGGTAGTTATAGACAGTGGTAGTTATAAACAGTGGTAGTTATAGGCAGTGGTAGCTATAGACAGTGGTAGCTATAGATAGTGGTAGTTATAGACAGTGGTAGCTATAGACAGTGGTAGCTATAGACAGTGGTAGCTATAGGCAGTGGTAGTTATAGACTGGTAGTTATATACAGTGGTAGTTATAGACAGTGGTAGCTATAGGCAGTGGTAGCTATAGACAGTGGTAGTTATAGACAGTGGTAGCTATAGGCAGTGGTAGCTATAGACAGTGGTAGCTATAGACAGTAGTAGTTATAGACAGTGGTAGCTATAGGCAGTGGTAGCTATAGACAGTGGTAGCTATAGACAGTTGTAGTTATAGACAGTGGTAGCTATAGGCAGTGGTAGCTATAGACAGTGGTAGCTATAGACAGTGGTAGTTATAGACAGTGGTAGCTATAGGCAGTGGTAGCTATAGACAGTGGTAGCTATAGACAGTAGTAGTTATAGACAGTGGTAGCTATAGGCAGTGGTAGCTATAGACAGTGGTAGCTATAGACAGTAGTAGTTATAGACAGTGGTAGCTATAGGCAGTGGTAGCTATAGACAGTGGTAGCTATAGACAGTTGTAGTTATAGACAGTGGTAGCTATAGGCAGTGGTAGCTATAGACAGTGGTAGCTATAGACAGTAGTAGTTATAGACAGTGGTAGCTATAGGCAGTGGTAGCTATATACAGTGGTAGCTATAGACAGTAGTAGTTATAGACAGTGGTAGCTATAGGCAGTGGTAGCTATAGACAGTGGTAGCTATAGACAGTAGTTATAGACAGTGGTAGCTATAGGCAGTGGTAGCTATAGACAGTGGTAGCTATAGACAGTGGTAGCTATAGACAGTAGTAGTTATAGACAGTGGTAGCTATAGGCAGTGGTAGCTATAGACAGTGGTAGCTATAGGCAGTGGTAGTTGTAACATAATGTTATACCCTGTTCATTATAGGTAGGCCAGAAATTTGGATTTTTAACCTATAACTCAAACAGGACTAGAATAATCTTGAGTTCATTTTTCTACCATTTGGGAAGAGGCAGCCAGGGAATAATGGGTCTGGAAATGTACAGCTAATTTGCTCTAGCCCTTTTTAAGTTACATAACTTAGAGGTAACGTGTTTTGGCCTACCTATAATGTACAGGGTATAGTTATAATAAGTACTGGTGACGTCCTTTCCATTATATTCCGGCACTTATTAGACGATTTTATTCAGCTTAGGAAGGACGTGTAGCAATTAAGAGGCTACAGACTATCTCAATTAACCCTTTTCACTACCACAGATCCTTCGTAAGCGGCATAAGATTGTCTAAATATAGGTGAAATAAAAAGAAGAGAGCTCCCCGGTAGTGAAGGGGTCGAGGCAGATGGTTTTATAGGCAGTGGTAATGGTAGGAAATGGTAGATATAGGGCAGTGGCAAAGGTGTACCATTGTTGTTGTAGGAAGTGGTAGTTGTAGGCAAGATTATATGTAGGCAGTGCAAGTATATACTGTAGTTGTAGGAAGTGGTAGTTGTAGGCAAGATTAGATGTAGGCAGTGCAAGTATATACTGTTGTTGTAGGAAGTGGTAGTTGTAGGCAAGATTATATGTAGGCAGTGCAAGTATATACTGTTGTTGTAGGAAGTGGTAGTTGTAGGCAAGATTATATGTAGGCAGTGCAAGTATATACTGTTGTTGTAGGAAGTGGTAGTTGTAGGCAAGATTATATGTAGGCAGTGCAAGTATATACTGTAGTTGTAGGAAGTGGTAGTTGTAGGCAAGATTATATGTAGGCAGTGCAAGTATATACTGTTGTTGTAGGAAGTGGTAGTTGTAGGCAAGATTATATGTAGGCAGTGCAAGTATATACTGTTGTTGTAGGAAGTGGTAGTTGTAGGCAAGATTAGATGTAGGCAGTGCAAGTATATACTGTAGTTGTAGGATGTGGTAGTTGTAGGCAAGATTATATGTAGGCAGTGCAAGTATATACTGTTGTTGTAGGAAGTGGTAGTTGTAGGCAAGATTAGATGTAGGCAGTGCAAGTATATACTGTTGTTGTAGGAAGTGGTAGTTGTAGGCAAGATTATATGTAGGCAGTGCAAGTATATACTGTAGTTGTAGGAAGTGGTAGTTGTAGGCAAGATTATATGTAGGCAGTGCAAGTATATACTGTTGTTGTAGGAAGTGGTAGTTGTAGGCAAGATTATATGTAGGCAGTGCAAGTATATACTGTTGTTGTAGGAAGTGGTAGTTGTAGGCAAGATTATATGTAGGCAGTGCAAGTATATACTGTTGTTGTAGGAAGTGGTAGTTGTAGGCAAGATTAGATGTAGGCAGTGCAAGTATATACTGTAGTTGTAGGAAGTGGTAGTTGTAGGCAAGATTATATATAAGTAGTAGTAGTTGTAGATATAGTGGTAATTGTAGGAAGTGGTAGGGAAAGTTGTAGACTGATATTTGTAGGAATAGTGGTAGTTGTAGACATACAGTATGTAGCTGTACGGAGTAGTAGTTGTAGGCAAGATTAGATGTAATCAGTACAAGTAGTGGTAGTTGTAAACATAAGTAGTTGTAGGAATGGTAGGAAAGTTGTAGACTGGTATTTGTAGGAATGGGAAGTGACAGTTGTAGCCTGAAGTATTTGTAGTGGTATCACTTAATTGGTAGCTGTGGCTAATTGTAGTTGTTGGATTACGATGTTTTAAACTGGTAATTGTCTTAACCCATTCAGTACCAATGACATCCTTTTTAATATATTCTGGCAATGATTAGAATATTTTATTCAGCTTGGGAAGGACGTCTACCCATTAAAAGGCTACAGTGTATCTCAATTAATCCTTTTAGCTACCGTATATCCTTCCTAAGCTCCACAGAATCGTCTAACTGTAGATAGAATAAAATATAAAAGACGTCGCCGGTACACAAAGGGTTTAGTTGGGATTGTAGTCTTTTGTATTGGGATGGGAAAAATATTACTAGACATTCGTAGTATTAGGAAACTGTAGCTGTATAAAGTGGTAGCCATTATTATTTACAGTGTGGTATATACTGTATAGTAATAGCCCCCCAAACACATTATTATTTACAGTGTGGTATATACTGTATAGTAATAGCCCCCCAAACACATTATTATTTACAGTGTGGTATATACTGTATAGTAATAGCCCCCCAAACACATTATTATTTACAGTGTGGTATATACTGTATAGTAATAGCCCCCCAAACACATTATTATTTACAGTGTGGTATATACTGTATAGTAATAGCCCCCCAAACACATTAGAGTGATAGATTTGAGTGCAACAGATCCCTACTATATGCCACTACAGCATATTGGAGGGAGGGGGGAGGAAGAGGTCTATTGGTAGAATCAGGGTCAAGGGCGGAGGTGAGAGAGAGAGAGAGAAAGAGAGAATAAAATTTTGACCAAATCGGTATATAATATTTGAGGTTTCCTACAGTATAGGCAAACAGAATGGTAAACAAACGTCGATGAAAACATATTCTCTTTAACCCTTAACTGGCGGCGCGCAACATATGTCGAGTGAAATAAATTTGGACTAAATGGCGGTGCACGACAGCTGTCGAGCGCCATTTTCAGCACTTAATGTTGCTGAGAGAGAGAGCTGAGCGGTTGGACGAGCGTAGTAACCTTATGACCGCACCCCACGACCACCGTGGACCTACTGAACTGTATCCCACCCTTCTCCCCCCTTTCTCACTCGCTACACAGGGAATTATGTATGGAAATTACCTAATTATAGGGTTCTTGCACTCGTGTTGCACGATCGTTGCAAGAGAACCAGTGGTCGTACAAGGATGGTTCAGGTGTCATTGGAAAGCTCTGTTTACGCCCTTTCAGGGATAGATATTTGTTATACGCTCTGGGTCTTATTTAGGCATGAAAATGATCACGTAAACAACCCTATTTAGGGTAAAACCCGCCCGCTGTGCGGTACAGTCAAATAGACCGCCTAGCCCGCCAATAAGGTGTTAAGGGGGATCACCGTTTTTTTTTTTATATTTATCTCCTTTTCTCTCTTTCCCTGGCTTGTATCCATTCGGCCCCATTCAGCCAACTGTTTTAAGAAGTGTATCTCCATCCAGGTGTCGATTTCTTCCTGGCGAGCGATAGCGAGCCAGCATTGTATGGAGAAATCCGGCTTCGCCGGAGAAATATTTCTATCAAAAAATGTACAAATTTAGCTTGCTGTCAAAACACAAATATATATATGCTGGCTCGCTACCGCCCGCCAGGAAAATATTGACACCTGGATGGGGGTAAACGTCTTAAAACAGTAAGCTGAATGGGACCGAATGGATACAAGCCAAAGAGAGAGGGAGAGAAAGAAACAAGCGAGGTGGGCTCCCTTAACTGCTTATAACAGAAATAATAAACAAATATAGGTAAAATATAGGTAAAACAAGATAACATTGGAATAATAGCCTAAATTGATTGTATGATCTTGTATATGTTATTGTATATGTATATGTATATGTCTTGTATATGGCATAGAGGAAACAAAAGGTAAAGCTGCCTGTAACAAGTCTCCCCCCCCCACCCCCAAAGGTTGAAGGAGTGATAGAGAGCCAATATCAAGGTACGTTAGAGATAATTTGGGTGTGCTGGGAACAAGTGTGGTATGCTTGTTAACTGTAGTGAAATTAATAGGAGGAGGAGGTGTTTGTGAGAATTAGCTGGATTACTCAGTGTAGGTGAATGCACACATACTAATGTTTCCCGATTCTATAAGACCAATGCATAACTATTAATGTACTTGTGTTCTAAATATTCAAGGTAGAAGATTGTTGTTTGGGAAGTTTTGGAGACTGATTACTGTGAATAGTAAGGTAAGAAATATCGTTAATAGGAAGTCATATTTGTAGCTTATCCCATGCTCTAGCTGTTCATTATAGTCATATTTGTAGCTTATCCCATGCTCTAGCTGTTCATTATAGTCATATTTGTAGCTTATCCCATGCTCTAGCTGTTCATTATAGTCATATTTGTAGCTTATCACATGCTCTAGCTGTTCATTATAGTCATATTTGTAGCTTATCACATGCTCTAGCTGTTCATTATAGTCATATTTGTAGCTTATCACATGCTCTAGCTGTTCATTATAGTCATATTTGTAGCTTATCCCATGCTCTAGCTGTTCATTATAGTCATATTTGTAGCTTATCCCATGCTCTAGCTGTTCATTATAGTCATATTTGTAGCTTATCCCATGCTCTAGCTGTTCATTATAGTCATATTTGTAGCTTATCACATGCTCTAGCTGTTCATTATAGTCATATTTGTAGCTTATCACATGCTCTAGCTGTTCATTATAGTCATTTGTAGCTTATCACATGCTCTAGCTGTTCATTATAGTCATATTTGTAGCTTATCACATGCTCTAGCTGTTCATTATAGTCATATTTGTAGCTTATCCCATGCTCTAGCTGTTCATTATAGTCATATTATCACATGCTCTAGCTGTTCATTATAGTCATATTATCACATGCTCTAGCTGTTCATTATAGTCATATTATCACATGCTCTAGCTGTTCATTATAGTCATATTATCACATGCTCTAGCTGTTCATTATAGTCATATTATCACATGCTCTAGCTGTTCATTATAGTCATATTATCACATGCTCTAGCTGTTCATTATAGTCATATTATCACATGCTCTAGCTGTTCATTATAGTCGTCCTTTTCATTATATTCTGGCAACTAATGGATGATTTTATTCAGCTTAGGAAGGACCTCTAACAATTTTAAAGGCTACAGACTATCTCATTTAATCCTTTTAGCTAGCATCCTTTCCTAAGCTGAGTAAGATCGTCTAATGGTGTACAGAATATGGTGAACAGAACGTTACCGGTACTGAACGAGTTAAACAGAAGGCTACCCATCCATTTGTCATATTAGTCTCTATATACATTTTATAAGTAAATTATCATGAACTCTATTGACAATTTCTCGAAAATGACACACAGGTATTAACGATTTTAAAATAAAGGCCACAGTAGAATGAAACAATATAAAAATAAATAAAGGCCACAGTAGAATGAAACAATATAAAAATAAATAAAGGCCACAGTAGAATGAAACAATATAAAAATAAATAAAGGCCACAGTAGAATGAAACAATATAAACATAAATAAAGGCCACAGTAGAATGAAACAATATAAACATAAATAAAAACCACCATCTGATCAAGTTGGTTAAAGGGCTAGATTTTATTTACCAGTTCATTAATTTATGTATTTATTATTGTATTTGTTTCCTGCCCAGACATCCAACAAGCTAAATAAATTATTCTCAAGATCCCCCTTCGAGATAAATTTGTAAATTTTTCGGTAACAAAATTCCCAGCCGAAGGCCAGTTCCTTCATAATTACAGGCTCGCTATCACTCGCCAGGAAATAATCGACACCTAAATGGCACGAAAGTTCTTGATATTGATAAGGAAATGGGACGAAAGGTCTTACAATCAATAAACTAGTGGGGCAAATGTCTTAAAATCTGAAAACTAACGGGGCTAAACAAGAAGGTATAACTAAGAGTAGGTAGAGGCTGAGGCTTACGTAAGGTGTAATAACAGTAGGTAGAGGCTGAAGCTTACGTAAGGTGTAATAACAGTAGGTAGAGGCTGAAGCTTACGTAAGGTGTAATAACAGTAGGTAGAGGCTGAGGCTTACGTAAGGTGTAATAACAGTAGGTAGAGGCTGAAGCTTACGTAAGGTGTAATAACAGTAGGTAGAGGCTGAAGCTTATGTAAGGTGTAATAACAGTAGGTAGAGGCTGAAGCTTACGTAAGGTGTAATAACAGTAGGTAGAGGCTGAAGCTTACGTAAGGTGTAATAACAGTAGGTAGAGGCTGAAGCTTACGTAAGGTGTAATAACAGTAGGTAGAGGCTGAAGCTTACGTAAGGTGTAATAACAGTAGGTAGAGGCTGAAGCTTACGTAAGGTGTAATAACAGTAGGTAGAGGCTGAAGCTTACGTAAGGTGTAATAACAGTAGGTAGAGGCTGAAGCTTACGTAAGGTGTAATAACAGTAGGTAGAGGCTGAAGCTTACGTAAGGTGTAATAACAGTAGGTAGAGGCTGAAGCTTACGTAAGGTGTAATAACAGTAGGTAGAGGCTGAAGCTTACGTAAGGTGTAATAACAGTAGGTAGAGGCTGAAGCTTACGTAAGGTGTAATAACAGTAGGTAGAGGCTGAAGCTTACGTAAGGTGTAATAACAGTAGGTAGAGGCTGAAGCTTACGTAAGGTGTAATAACAGTAGGTAGAGGCCACTTGTCTCTCTGCAGATTCCCATGTTCATCTTAGTTGCATGTGTAAGGGATCTGCCTCATTTGTACTGGTGTGCAAGCAAACGAGCGACAGAGAGAGACTGGGTGTGTAAGGGATCTGCCTCTATTCGTTTAGTAACAGAGTTGTAGATATGTGGAATAGGCTACCGAGTCCTATAGTAGGATCAAGAACAATAAAGTTCAACATAAAATTAGATAGGACGAGATGGGTTGGGTGTGAAAGGCTGCCACGGGCATGTCTGGCCACCATTTTGGATATCATATCAAAAGTTGCCCAACACAAAAATGCACCTTGTGTCAAAGTTTGGTCCCGATCCGACAAGCAGTTCCGGAGTTATGGCGTAAAAAACGGACTATATATATTTTTATGGAAGCGTGCAATACTTCTTGAACCCTAGATAACATTGCTTGCTGTTTGAGGGAGGAGGAAAGGTAAGTCACACCACACCAAAAATTGTCAAAACTTTGAAGGTCTAGAACTTTGTTATGAAACAAAGCATTTGGCAAAGGGAGGAATTGTTAAAAACCTTAGCCAATACTCTGTTATTCACCAAAAATAAATTTGAATTATCATTATTATTTGGTAGGGTAGGTATGTATAGGTAGGTTGGCTAAATAATTGTTGGAATTCGTAGGGACTCAAACTGTTTTGAGAGAGTTAAATAAAATAAAAATAATAGATCTGAATAATAAATCAACTATGTTATTAAGCAAAACTGGGGGATGCGTGGAAGCCTATAGACTGTAGACGGTAAACTTGTGTGGGTAGCGAATACGGTTTTAAAGTAATTTAAGAATAGACAGTTTTCAATGCTGCGGCCAAACTATTCCACCCATTTATATTATTTTGGTATCAAAACGTTCGGAATCGCGAGCCTCACCCAACTACGTAAACATGGCTTTGATCATCTGCGTAGTTTTCAAGATGTGGAATTTTAAGTGGAATTCGAGTTTTTTTTTCAAGATTGCTGGAAAAAAACCCACGTGCATATGCAAAACCTTCTCTATAACATTTGCGGAGCATTAGTAGTGGAGTCCATATGCCAAAGCCCAATAATTTCCTATGAGTGGGAGAGACGGTATTTAGGCGTCAAAGTTTCGGGAAATCGGCTGCCACGGACCTGTTTGGCCGCCAGGCCAGATGTTTAACATATCAAAAGTTGCCCAATACAAAAATGCACCTCTTGTGAAAGTTTCATCCCGATCCAAAAAGCGGTTCTGGAGTTATTGCGTCAAAACCGGCGTGTAAAAAGAATTTGGATGAATAAGTGGGTTTAATGATTACAATAGGGGTTCCCCGTAGGGGTCGAACCCCTAATAATATCATGAATAATAATAAGAACATCATAAAGAAGAAGAAGAAGAAGCAGAAGTGGTAGTAATAAAAGAAGAAGAAGAACAACAACAACAACTACCGTAGCATACCTCAACAAAAACAAAACGACTGTTGAGCAAGTTGAGAGACTGGTTACGATACCCTCCACTACCCCCCCCCCCCTGATATCACCCCCACCTTAAATATCATCCCCTTACCCCCCTCCCTCTCCCTCCACCCAGCTGTCCTTGACCCAGTTAGCTTTGTGGGACTGGCTCGCGAAGCTAAATGTAGGTGAAGTTTTTGCTTGAATGTAGGTTAATTTAAGTTGAATGTAGGTGAATACAAGATGAATGTAGTTGAATTTAAGTTGAATATAGATGAATTTAAGTTAAATGTAGTTGAATTTATGTTGAATGTAGAATTTATGTTGAATGTAGTTGAATTTATGTTGAATGTAGATGAATTTATGTTGAATGTAGTTGAATTTATGTTGAATGTAGGTGAATTTATGTTGAATGTAGGTGAATTTATGTTGAATGTAGTTGAATTTATGTTGAATGTAGTTGAATTTATGTTGAATGTAGGTGAATTTATGTTGAATGTAGGTGAATTTATGTTGAATGTAGTTGAATTTATGTTGAATGTAGTTGAATTTATGTTGAATGTAGTTGAATTTATGTTGAATGTAGGTGAATTTATGTTGAATGTAGGTGAATTTATGTTGAATGTAGGTGAATTTATGTTGAATGTAGTTGAATTTATGTTGAATGTAGTTGAATTTATGTTGAATGTAGGTGAATTTATGTTGCATGTAGTTGAATTTATGTTGAATGTAGTTGAATTTATGTTGAATGTAGTCGAATTTATGTTGAATGTAGGTGAATTTATGTTGAATGTAGGTGAATTTATGTTGAATGTAGGTGAATTTATGTTGAATGTAGTTGAATTTATGTTGAATGTAGTTGAATTTATATTGAATGTAGTTGAATTTATGTTGAATGTAGGTGAATTTATGTTGAATGTAGTTGAATTTATGTTGAATGTAGTTGAATTTATGTTGAATGTAGTTGAATTTATGTTGCATGTAGTTGAATTTATATTGAATGTAGTTGAATTTATGTTGAATGTAGGTGAATTTATGTTGAATGTAGTTGAATTTATGTTGAATGTAGTTGAATTTATGTTGAATGTAGGTGATGTAATACTAAGTTGGTGGAAACGTATCTGAGGTGAACATATATTTACATGGAGTAAAGAATACAGTAAAGATATATTTTGGTGGAGTAAATCTTAACAATAAAGATAAATTTAGGTGGAGTAAAGATATACAGTCAATATATATTTAGGTGGAATAAATATATAGTCAAGATATATTTAGGTGGAATAAATATATAGTCAAGATATATTTAGGTGGAATACAAATATAGCCTACAGTCAAGATATATTTAGGTAGAGTAAAGATATAGCCTATATTAAAGATATATTTAGGTGGAGTAAAGATATACAATACAGATATATTTAGGTGGACTATAGATATGCAGACAAATATATTTAGGTGTAGTAAAGATATATAGTAAAGATATATTTAGGTGAAACAAAGATATGCAGTACAGATATAATTATTAAGGTGTAGTAAATATATATTTGGGTGGAGTAAAGATATATAGTAAAGATATATTTAGGTGGAACAAAGATATGCAGTACAGATATAATTATTAAGGTGTAGTAAATATATATTTGGGTGGAGTAAAGATATATAGTAAAGATATATTTAGGTGGAACAAAGATATGCAGTACAGATATAATTATTAAGGTGTAGTAAATATATATTTGGGTGGAGTAAAGATATATAGTAAAGATATATTTAGGTGGAACAAAGATATGCAGTACAGATATAATTATTAAGGTGTAGTAAATATATTTGGGTGGAGTAAAGATATATAGTAAAGATATATTTAGGTGGAACAAAGATATGCAGTACAGATATAATTATTAAGGTGTAGTAAATATATATTTGGGTGGAGTAAAGATATATAGTAAAGATATATTTAGGTGGAACAAAGATATGCAGTACAGATATAATTATTAAGGTGTAGTAAATATATATTTGGGTGGAGTAAAGATATATAGTAAAGATATATTTAGGTGGAACAAAGATATGCAGTACAGATATAATTATTAAGGTGTAGTAAATATATATTTGGGTGGAGTAAAGATATATAGTAAAGATATATTTAGGTGGAACAAAGATATGCAGTACAGATATAATTATTAAGGTGTAGTAAATATATATTTGGGTGGAGTAAAGATATATAGTAAAGATATATTTAGGTGGAACAAAGATATGCAGTACAGATATAATTATTAAGGTGTAGTAAATATATATTTGGGTGGAGTAAAGATATATAGTAAAGATATATTTAGGTGGAACAAAGATATGCAGTACAGATATAATTATTAAGGTGTAGTAAATATATATTTGGGTGGAGTAAAGATATATAGTAAAGATATATTTAGGTGGAACAAAGATATGCAGTACAGATATAATTATTAAGGTGTAGTAAATATATATTTGGGTGGAGTAAAGATATATAGTAAAGATATATTTAGGTGGAACAAAGATATGCAGTACAGATATAATTATTAAGGTGTAGTAAATATATATTTGGGTGGAGTAAAGATATATAGTAAAGATATATTTAGGTGGAACAAAGATATGCAGTACAGATATAATTATTAAGGTGTAGTAAATATATATTTGGGTGGAGTAAAGATATATAGTAAAGATATATTTAGGTGGAACAAAGATATGCAGCACAGATATAATTATTAAGGTGTAGTAAATATATATTTGGGTGGAGTAAAGATATATGGTAAAGACATATTTAGGTGGAATACATTTCCTATTTCCACTATTCCTCCACTTATCAAAATATACTCCCTCCTCTTCTCCATACTTTTTCTCTTACCCCCTCTTCCTTCTTCCTCTCCTATTGTACTCTCTCCTCTCTTCTTCTTCTCCTTCCTCTCCTATTCTTCTCTCTCATCTTTTCTTCTTCTCCTCCTCCTCTTCCTTCTACCTGACCTCCAACACCCCTCTCCTACGGTAAAGTCAAGTTCAGTAGGTCATACATACTTTCCTTGCCGCCACTTAACCTTTGCATGATGTTGTGTTTTCTTCCACATTATATTATACAATACACACTTTTTCCCTCTATTCCACCACTTTTCAAAACGTACTCCCTCGTCTTCTCTCACATTTATTCAACTATCTTCTTCTTCTACTCTTCTTTCCTCCTCCTACCTGACCTCCCCCCCCCCCCCTCTCTCTCCTACGGTAAAGTTAAGTTCAATAGGTCAAATATACTTTCTTTGTCCTCTCTTGACCTTTCCTGCGCAAGTCTGACCTTACACGGACGGGGACTGGAAACCGTGTGTGTGTGTGTTGAGGATGTATTTTGTTTCGCATTGTGCTATGTTATGTTTTGTGTTTCATTAGGATGTGTTGTATTGAATTGTGTTGTGCTTTACATAAGAACATAAGAAAATGGGAGTCTGCAGAAAGCCGATTGGCCCACACAAGGCAGATCCCTCTGATACCCAACCCTAATTATAAGGCCTAATTATAGGCCCAACTCACTAATACTATGAGGACTGACCTCACCAAAATGGTCAGAGGTCAACATAAGAAAACAAGTCTGCAGAGAGACGAATGGCCCACACCCATGAAATCCCCCTCACACCCAATCCATCTCGTCTATATGCCTATCTAGTTTTATCTTGAAGCTCTATCGTTCTTGATCCCACTATAACACTCAGTAGCCTATTTAACCTATCTACAACTGTTACCAAACCAATATTTGCCTATATCTTTTCTAAAACTAAATTTATCTAATTTGAAACCCTTTGTTCGAGTTCTTTCGCTATCACTGAGCTTCAGTACATCTTTCATGTCCCCTTTATTAATCCCACTAACCCACTTGAACACCTCTATCATAATCCCCTCTAACTCTGCGTCTCTCTAACGAATGTAAGCCTAATTTCTTCAACCTTTCTTTATATGGAAGATTTCTAATATTATGGATAATTTTTGTAATTCTTCGTTGTACCCTCTCCAATGAATCTATGTCCATTCTGTAATAGGGACACCAAAATTGAGCAGCGTAATCCATATGTGGTCTTACTAACGCTAGATAAAGTTTTAAGATTACGTCTGCTGTTCTATTACTCACACTTCTAGATATCAATCCGAGAACTCTATTTGCCTTATTTCCAGCACTAATGCATTGATGTCTAGGTTTCAAATCACAGTTGAGGATGACTCCCATTTTTTGTTTCTTTATCTGAGTTTCTTATATTCACATTATCTAATTTATATCCGGCATTTTCTATCGATTTCCCAAATGTTACTACACAACATTTGTTGGCCATAATAATAAGCCCAAATGGTGGAATAAAGATATTTCAAACTGCCTGCTTGCTAAAAAATTTGCTAATGATAGATTAAAATCCTCACAAAATGACGAAGAACGGGTGAAATTTGTAGAGCTACGACGCAAAGCCAAAAAGTTAATTAAGCAAAGTAAAAAGACCTTAGAGTTACATATTGCGAATCAAAGTAAAACAAACCCGAAAGAATTCTATAGTTATATCAGAAAGAAAAAAGTAGTTACTTCAACTGTTGGACCGTTAGTCGATGAAAATGGAGAATACACCAAAGACGAAGTACAAATGAGTAATGCCCTCAATACCTTCTTTGCATCAGTTTTTACAACAGAAGACCTCAGTGATATCCCTACACCATCGCCGATTCAGATTGATAATTCAGATGTTCTAAGCAATATCACCGTTACAGAGAGAGAAGTATTGAATTGTTTAGATAAACTCAAGGTAAATAAAACGCCTGGACCTGTTACAATCTCGCCTAGAGTTCTGAAGGAAGCTACGGATGAGCTCTCCAAACCACTGACATTACTATTCAATAAATCCTTGCAGTCTGGAACTATGCCTGATCAGTGGAAGCTAGCCAACGTAACACCGATATTCAAAAAAGGCAGCAAATCCCTACCCAGTAACTATCGTCCAATTAGCTTAACCTCAGTTGTATGTAAAATGCTAGAAACGGTCATACGAGACAGACTCGTAAATCACTTAGAGGAAAATAACATACTTAAAGATACTCAACACGGCTTTCGTAAAAAACGTTCCTGTTTAACAAACCTCTTAGACTTCTTCCACGATATCCTCAACCTCTACGATGAGAGTAAAGCTGTAGATATTATATACCTTGATTTTCAAAAGGCCTTTGACAAAGTTCCCCACAAACGTTTACTGCTAAAACTAAAAGCGCATGGAATACAAGACGGTGTGTTGAAATGGATAGAAAATTGGCTCAGCGACAGAAAGCAAAGAGTAGTCATAAACGGTAAGGCATCTAAATGGACCAATATAAGTAGCGGGGTACCCCAGGGATCGGTACTAGGACCAATTCTCTTTCTAATTTACATCAACGACATAGATGAGGGCCTCACCTGTACAATCTCAAAATTTGCTGACGATACAAAAATTGCAAATAGCGTACTCTCAAAAGAACAAGTTGACGATATGCAACACAATCTAGATAAATTGTCATGTTGGGCCCAAATTTGGCAAATGAGTTTAAATGCGGATAAATGTAAAGTACTACATATCGGATACCTAAATGAGAAAGCAAACTATTCGATGAATGGCACTCAGCTTAAGAATGTAAACAGAGAAACCGATCTGGGAGTAACAATATCGAGTAACCTAAAACCGAGTCAACAATGTTCAGAAGTTGTTAAGAAGGCAAACAAAATAATTGGCTTTATAGGCAGGTCATTTGAGCATAAATCCAAAGAAGTTATCCTAACCCTTTACAATTCCTTAGTCCGCCCTCTTCTGGAATACTGCGTTCAATCCTGGTGCCCTTATTACCAAAAAGATATAAACAAGCTAGAACGAGTTCAACGTAGAGTTACCAAAATGATACCTAGCCTAAAGAACAAACCATACGAAGAGCGTCTTAGAGAATTAAATCTATTTCCTTTAACCCAGTGCAGATTAAGAGGTGACTTAATTCAAGTGTTCAAAATCATCAAAGGCATCGACAATATGAACTGTAGTAAGTACTTCACTATCGACCAATCTAATTACACGCGGGGAAACGGTTGCAAAATTATTGGTAAATCTTTTAACTCACACGAATCTAAGAATTTCTTCTTCAATCGAGTTGTCAACTTGTGGAATGGGCTTCCCCGAAACGTTATAGACTGCATCACCGTTGATTCATTTAAACTTCGCCTAGACAAATATCTCGCTTCAAACCCGCGACTGACTGCGTTTGTAAATGAATAACTTTATTTTATCCCCCCCTCAGTTACTAACCCATCTGTCCCCTACTAACTTCCTAATCCTGCCACGGACATTAGTTCCAGGGCAGTAATTCCCTTTCCAATGTTCCCTTACCCACTCTAAACCACTGTTTGGACACTTGATCCTCAGTGTTTTGGAGGACAAGCAACCTAGAAGGGTCACTAGATCTGTTGTTGCTTGATTTCCTTTGTACTCCTTTGTACTCCTTTGTACATTAAACTTCATCTACCAATTTACTGCCCATTCGTGTAGTGTATCTAGATTTCTTTGGAGAGCCTGAATATCATGATCAGAATTGATCACTCTTCCTATTTTAGTGTCATCTGCAAATTTACTGATTTTCTAGTTATTCCTACATCAAAATCGTTAATTAACATGATGAATAGAAGATCCCAAAACAGATCCTTGTGGGAACTCCACTCTTTACTATACCCCAGTCAGATTGTATACCATTTATGCTAACTCTTTGCTTCCTACCATTTGTTGTTCTATGTGAGTGAGGGAGACAAAAGGCAGTACTGCCTGTAGCGAGTGCCTAATCCATCTTAATAGAGTTCCCCCTATTCCATGAGCTTAAATTTTCCTCAACAATATTTTGTGGGGGACTTTATCGAATGCTTTACTGAAATCTAGATTAATTATATATCATATTCTTTGTCGTTGTCTACTGAATCGTTTACTTGGGAAAAGAAGGTCAATAAATTAGTGAGACAGGACCGACCTTTTGTGAATCCATGCTGAGTATCTTTAATTAGTTGATGACGTTCTAAATGCTCTCTTATTTTGTGCTCAATAATTGATTATAATAGTTTGCGTATAACTCATGTCAAACTGATTGGACGGTAATTCGAAGCAATAGATTTATCTCCTTTTTAAAAATATTGGCACATTTGCCAGTTTCCACTCATCAGGGAATAGGCCCAAATTAAGATAATTATTAAACAGTGCTGTTAAGGGGTAACTAATTTCTTCTTTACATGCTTTTAATACTCTAAGATATATTGAGTGCGGCCCAGGTGACTTTGTGGTTTTAGCTTGTTTTTCTTTCTTACCTGGTATCATTAACAGACAGCATTAGTTAACATAATACTATCGTCTTTAAACCTGATGATGATATAGTAACAACATGATAGTAATAGTAATAAGTACGACAACTATCAGTAACTTATATTATTTGTCTGTGTATGAAGGAGAAAAAAGCCAAAGCTGCCTGTAGCAGGTGTCCCCCCCAAAGTTGAAGAGTGAGAGAGCCAAATTTAAATTTTTATTGGTGTACATTATTGAAAAGAAGAGTAGTGTGCTTGTTCAGTGTAGTGAAATGGATAAGAGGAGGAGGTGTTTGTGAGAGCTCGCTGGATTACTTTCTGTGTAGGTGAGACACAAACAGAAACAGTGAGGGAAGCCAGACAAACGAATACAAACAATCACTAAATTATACCTCCAGTACTGTGTGTTAAGTAGGGCAGGAAGTGTCAACAGTTTCCCTTGACAGCAGCTTGAACACATTCTAATCTGCATAATGTTAAACCTCAAGCCTCTCAGTTCAGTTAAATGTCAGCCGCTCTTGGGAGTCAGACCTTTAATTTGGATGCTTTAACACTTTCTGTACCGGCGACGTCTCTTTCATGTTGTTCTAGATATATTTAGACGATTTTGTGCAGTTTGAGAAGGATCTGTGGTAGTAAAAAGGGTTGAGTGAGATCGTTCTAAGCCTGTTCATTGCTCGAGACCCTTTTTAATTTGAATACAATCTTCTAATAGTACTCGGAGTAAAAACCAAAAGGACATCACCCGTCCTGAAAGGGTTAAATGTCAGCCGGCACTGAGAGTCAAACCTTTAATATTGATGCTTATAAATGATTCTAGTGATATTTCCGGCGATAATCGATCACTAAATTAAGTTTCTTATGGTAACACTTCTAGGTATCTTTTGCATGGGTATCAGAATATATAGTAGTCAAACAAGGGGGTAAGCATCTTTTGCATGGGTATCAGAATATATAGTAGTCAAACAATGGGGTAAGCATCTTTTGCATGGGTATCAGAATATATAGTAGTCAAACAATGGGGTAAGCATCTTTTGCATGGGTATCAGAATATATAGTAGTCAAACAATGGGGTAAGCATCTTTTGCATGGGTATCAGAATATATAGTAGTCAAACAATGGGGTAAGCATCTTTTGCATGGGTATCAGAATATATAGTAGTCAAACAATGGGGTAAGCATCTTTTGCATGGGTATCAGAATATATAGTAGTCAAACAATGGGGTAAGCATCTTTTGCATGGGTATCAGAATATATAGTAGTCAAACAATGGGGTAAGCATCTTTTGCATGGGTATCAGAATATAGTAGTCAAACAATGGGGTAAGCATCTTTTGCATGGGTATCAGAATATATAGTAGTCAAACAATGGGGTAAGCATCTTTTGCATGGGTATCAGAATATATAGTAGTCAAACAATGGGGTAAGCATCTTAACAATTACAGTACCAGTGACTTATTTTGGTTTTGATTTCAGCTGCATTTAAACGATTTTATGAAATTATTATGTTCTCTCCACCAACCAACTCTACTCCTAAAATCGATTAATGAAATTAACAGACACTTGTGGCAGTCCGGGGATTCGAACCCAGGATGCTCACACCGAAAATCAACACACTATGCACTGCACCACGAAGACAGTTAACAAATACTGCACAAGCCTACGATTTATTATGCAGTTTCGAATCCTGCATACCAATCTTAGCATGTACAATATCCCAACTGCGCTATCGGAGGCTATGCATAGGTGAAAGGAAATAGTAATTAATGGGGCACTTAACCCTAGGGAAGACCTCTCGATAAATTGATAAATTACTACTGAACCCGAATGAATTATTATGTTCTCTCCACCAACCAACTCTACTCCTAAAATCGATTAATGAAATTAACAGACACATGTGGCAGTCCGGGGATTCGAACCCAGGATGCTCACACCGAAAATCAACACACTATGCACTGCACCACGAAGACAGTTAACAAATACTGCACAAGCCTACGATTTATTATGCAGTTTCGAATCCTGCATACCAATCTTAGCATGTACAATATCCCAACTGCGCTATCGGAGGCTATGCATAGGTGAAAGAAAATAGTAATTAATGGGGCACTTAACCCTAGGGAAGACCTCTCTGAACCCGAATGAATTATTATATGTTCTCTCCACCAACCAACTCTACTCCTAAAAGGAAAATGTTATCTAAAATGACTAACTGAGATAGCCTGCAGTCTTTTAATGGATATACGTCCTTCTTAAGCTGAACATAATCGTCTAATAGATGCTGTCTGGGCCTGTCTGGAGTGCCGTTGTAAAGGCTTATCCCTCAATACTTCATAGTTGCCAGAATATAAGGTAAAAGACGTCACCGGTACTGTATGGGTTAAGCTGTCTTCCGTTTGATTTAAGGGTCCATGTTATAATAAAATGATGATGATGACATGGATGATGATGTTGATGATGATTATGTTGATGGGTATGATGATGATGTTGATGGGTATGATGATGATGTTGATGGGTATGATGATGATGGAGATGATGATGATGGGGATGATGATGATGATGGGGATGATGATGTTGATGGGGTTGATGATGATGATGATGATTATGTTGATGGGTATGATGATGTTGATGGGTATGATGATGATGTTGATGGGTATGATGATGATGATGATGGGGATGATGATGATGATGGGGATGATGATGTTGATGGGGTTGATGATGATGATGATGATTATGTTGATGGGTATGATGATGTTGATGGGTATGATGTTGATGGGTATGATGATGATGATGATGGGGATGATGATGTTGATGGGGTTGATGATGATGTTGATGGGTATGATGATGATGGGGATGATGATGATGATGGGGATGATGATGTTGATGGGTTTGATGATGATGATGATGATGTTGCTGATGGGGATGATGATGATGTTGATGATGATGTTGATGATGATGATGATTATGTTGATGGGGATGGGTATGATGATGTTGATGGGTATGATGATGATGGGGATGATGATGTTGATGGGGTTGATGATGATGATGATGATGTTGCTGATTGGGATGATGATGATGTTGATGGGGTTGATGATGATGATGTTGATGGGGATGATGATGATGTTGATGGGGATGATGATGATGGGGATGATGATGTTGATGGGGTTGATGATGATGATGATGATGTTGCTGATTGGGATGATGATGATGTTGATGGGGATGATGATGATGTTGATGGGGATGATGATGTTGATGGGGTTGATGATGATGATGATGATGTTGCTGATTGGGATGATGATGATGTTGATGGGGATGATGATGATGTTGATGGGGATGATGATGTTGATGGGGTTGATGATGATGTTGATGGGGATGATGATGATGTTGATGGGTATGATGATGATGGGGATGATGATGGGGATGGGGTTGATGATGATGATGATGATATTGCTGATTGGGATGATGATGATGTTGATGGGGATGATGATGATGGGGATGATGATGTTGATGGGTTTGATGATGATGATGATGATATTGCTGATTGGGATGATGATGATGTTGATGGGGATGATGATGTTGATGGGGTTGATGATGATGTTGATGATGATGATTATGTTGATGGGGATGGGTATGATGATGATGATGGGTATGATGATGATGGGGATGATGATGATGGGGTTGATGATGATGGGGTTGATGATGATGGGGATGATGTTGATGGGGATGATGTTGATGTTGATGATGATGATGATGATTATGCTGATGGGGATGGGTATGATGATGATGATGATGGGTATGATGATGATGGGGATGATGATGTTGATGATGATGATGATGATTATGTTGATGGGGATGGGTATGATGATGATGATGATGGGTATGATGATGATGGGGATGATAATGATGTTGATGATGATGATGATTATGTTGATGGGGATGGGTATGATGATGATGATGATGGGTATGATGATGATGGGGATGATGATGATGGGTATGATGATGATGGGGATGATGATGTTGATGGGGTTGATGATGATGTTGATGATGATGATGATTATGTTGATGGGGATGGGTATGATGATGATGATGATGGGTATGATGATGATGGGGATGATGATGGGGATGATGATGTTGATGGGGTTGATGATGATGTTGATGATGATTATGTTGATGGGGATGGGTATGATGATGATGATGATGGGTATGATGATGATGGGTATGATGATGATGGGGATGATGATGTTGATGGGGTTGATGATGATGTTGATGATGATTATGTTGATGGGGATGGGTATGATGATGATGTTGATGGGTATGATGATGATGGGGATGATGATGATGGGGATGATGATGATGATGTGGATGATGATGTTGATGGGGTTGATGATGATGATGATGATGATTATGTTGATGGGGATGGGTATGATGATGATGATGATGGGTATGATGATGATGGGGATGATGATGATGATGTGGATGATGATGTTGATGGGGTTGATGATGATGATGATGATGATTATGTTGATGGGGATGGGTATGATGATGATGATGATGGGTATGATGATGATGGGGATGATGATGGGGATGATGATGATGGGGATGATGATGATGATGGGGATGATGATGATGATGATGGGGATGATGATGATGGGGATGATGATGATGGGGATGATGATGATGATGATGGGGATGATGATGATGGGGATGATGATGATGATGGGGATGATGATGTTGATAGGGTTGATGATGATGATGATGTTTCTGATTGGGATGATGATGATGTTGATGGGGATGATGATGATGATGATGATGATGATGTTGCTGATTGGGATGATGATGATGTTGATGGGGTTGATGATGATGATGATGATGTTGCTGATTGGGATGATGATGATGTTGATTGGGATGATGATGATGATGATGGGGATGATGATGATGTTGATTGGGATGATGATGATGATGGGGATGATGATGATGTTGATGGTGATGATGTCGATGATGATGATGACGTTGATGTTGATGGGGATATTGATAATGATAATGAAGATGATTTTGATGGGGATGATGATGATGATGATGGGGATGATGATGATGATGATGATGTTGATGTTGCTGATTGGGATGATGATGATGATAATGGGGATCTTGATGATGATGATGTTGATGGGGATGATGATGATGATGATAATGGGGATCTTGATGATGATGATGTTGATGGGGATGATGATGTTGTTGATGATGATGATGATGTTGATGGGAATGATGATGTTGATGATGGGGATGTTGATGGGAATGATGATGATGATGATGGGGATGTTGATTGGGATGATGATGATGATGTAGATGATGATGATGATGGTGATGATGATGATGGGGATGATGATGGGGATGATGATGATGATGTTGATGGGGATGTTGATGATGGGGATGATGATGATGTTGATGGGGATGATGATGATGTTGATGGGGATTATGATGTTGATGATGATGGGGATGATGATGTTGTTGTTGATGATGATGATGATGTTGATGAGGATGATGTTGATGTGGATGATGATGATGAAGTTGATGATGATGATGATGGGGATGATGATGTTGTTGTTGATGATGATGATGATGATGTTGATGGGGATGATGATGATGATGTTGATGGGGATGATGATGATGATGGGGATGATGATGATGGGGATGATGATGATGATGGGGATGATGATGTTGATGGGGATGATGATGATGATGATGATGGGGATGTTGATGATGATCATGATGTTGATGATGGTGATGTTCATGATGATGATTATTATGATTATTATGATGATGTTAATGGTGATGATGATGATGATGATGATGTTGACGATTGGGATAATGATGATGATTATTATGATGATGATATAACAAGAGACTAAAATATAGTTAACCTTTTCAGTACGCTGACGCCTTTCTTATTGTGTATCGGGCCATCATTAGACGATTTTACCTAGTTTCGGAAGGCCCTCTACGAATCAAGGGGGGCAAAGTCAAGCTGGGCTGGGATTTTGTTAACGTGACTGTACAAATGCTAAAAGGCCAAATCCAAGTGGTGTCAATATGTGTCAGAAGTTACCTTCTGACGATTGTATTCAACTTACTGTAGGAAGGGGCATGTCAGAGTTAGAGGGTTGGTTGAGCTACTCTTTAACCTCTCAATACCCAGAGCTCCTGTTTAAGCTTAATATAATCGTCTACAAATTAATGCACCGGGTCTGTGAAACCTCCTTTGGAACTTTCATCAGTGTATTTACTTAAACATTTTTTATATATAATTTTGTACTCAGTTAGAATTTATATTATACACTTGAAGATTTAAAAGGTTGCCTTTCATATGCTAAGTTAGACATCTGTGTTGCATTTATCTGGGTTTCACTTGTGTTGGGAGTGGTGTGGGCCCGGGGAGTGTGATGCTTCTGCATTACTGGCCTGGCAACAGTGTAGGAATTATATATCGCTGGCTTTCTGGTCTGGAAACACTGGGGATTAGGGGGAGGAGGAAGTGGAAGAAGATGAAGGAGGAAGAATAGAGGGGAGGAGGAGCAAGGGTGAGGAAGGAATTGAAAGAAGAGTTGAAGGAGTACAAAGGAGTACAAAGGAAATCAAGCAACAATAGGTTTAGTGACCCTTCTAGGCTGCTTGTCCTCCAAAACACTGAGGATCAAGTGTCCAAACAGTGGTTTAGAGTGGGTAAGGGAACATTGGAAAGGGAACTACTGCCCTGGAACTAATGTCCGTGGCAGGATTAGGAAGTTAGTAGGGGACAGATGGGTTAGTAACTGAGGGGAGGATAAAATAAAGTTATTCATTTGCAAACGCAGTCAGTCGCGGGTTTGATGCGAGATATTTGTCTAGGCGGAGTTTAAATGAATCAACGGTGCTGCAGTCTATAACGTCTCGGGGAAGCCCATTCCACAAGTTGACAACTCTATTGAAGAAGAAATTCTTAGATTCGTGTGAGTTAAAAGATTTACCAATAATTTTGCAACCGTTTCCCCGCGTGTAATTAGATTGGTCGATAGTGAAGTACTACAGTTCATATTGTCGATGCCTTTGATAATTTTGAACACTTGAATTAAGTCACCTCTTAATCTGCGCTGGGTTAAAGGAAATAGATTTAATTCTCTAAGACGCTCTTCATATGGTTTGTTCTTTAGGCTAGGTATCATTTTGGTAACTCTACGTTGAACTCGTTCTAGCTTGTTTATATCTTTTTGGTAATAAGGGCACCAGGATTGAACGCAGTATTCCAGAAGAGGGCGGACTAAGGAATTGTAAAGGGTTAGGATAACTTCTTTGGATTTATGCTCAAATGACCTGCCTATAAAGCCAATTATTTTGTTTGCCTTCTTAACAACTTCTGAACATTGTTGACTCGGTTTTAGGTTACTCGATATTGTTACTCCCAGATCGGTTTCTCTGTGTACATTCTTAAGCTGAGTGCCATTCATCGAATAGTTTGCTTTCTCATTTATCAAACTGTCTTCGTGGTGCGATGCATAAGGTGTTGATTTTCGGTGTGAGCATCCTGGATTCGAATCCACGGACTGCCACATGTGTTAGTAAATTTCATTAATCGATTTTAGGAGTATAGTTGGTTGTTGGAAGGAACATAATAATTAGGTATCCGATATGTAGTACTTTACATTTATCCGCATTGAAACTCATATGCCAAATTTGGGCCCAATATGACAATTTATCTAGATTGTGTTGCATATCGTCAACTTGTTCTTTTGAGAGTACGCTATTTGCAATTTTTGTATCGTCAGCAAATTTTGAGATTGTACAGGTGAGACCCTCGTCTATGTCGTTGATGTAAATTAGAAAGAGAATTGGTCCTAGTACCGATCCCTGGGGTACCCCGCTACTTACATTGGTCCATTTAGATGCCTTACCGTTTATGACTACTCTTTGCTTTCTGTCGCTGAGCCAATTTTCTATCCATTTCAATACACCGTCTTGTATTCCATGCGCTTTTAGTTTTAGCAGTAAACGTTTGTGGGGAACTTTGTCAAAAACCTTTTGAAAATCAAGGTATATAATATCTACAGCTTTACTCTCATCGTAGAGGTTGAGGATATCGTGGAAGAAGTCTAAGAGGTTTGTTAAACAGGAACGTTTTTAGGAAAGCCGTGTTGAGTATCTTTAAGTAAGTTATTTGCCTCTAAGTGATTTACGAGTCTGTCTCTTATGAGTGTTTCTAGCATTTTACATATAATTGAGGTTAAGCTATTGGACGATAGTTACTGGGTAGGGATTTGCTGCCTTTTTTGAATATCGGTATTATGTTGGCTAGCTTCCACTGATCAGGCATTTGTACTCATTTGTACTTCGTCTTTGGTGTATTCTCCATTTTCATCGACTAACGGTCCAACAGTTGAAGTAACTACTTTTTTCTTTCTGATATAACTATAGAATTCTTTCGGGTTTGTTTTACTTTGATTCGCAACATGTAACTCCAGGGTCTTTTTACTTTGCTTAATTAACTTTTTGGCTTTGCGTCGTAGCTCTACAAATTTCACCTGTTCTTCGTCATTTTGTGAGGATTTTAATCTATCATTAGCAAATATTTTAGCAAGCAGACAGTCTGAAATATCTTTATTCCACCATTTGGGCTTATCATTATGGCCTGGATGCCGTATTTTCGATGGTATGCAGTCTTGCACTGCCTTAAGGTAAGTGGTTGTGAAACACTCCCAAGATGTATTTATGTCGTTATTGTTAGTCAGAAAGGTCCAGTTAGTTTCTTTAAGCTTTGATTTAAGTTTATGAAAATTTGCTTTCTTGAAATTAGGGACTTTCTCAATGCTGCTATTTGATTTGTTACTAGTAAACTTTAAAGTGAAAGTTATCGTACGATGGTCGCTGTTACTGAATTCATCACCAACATTCAAATTCTCTATTAATTTTTCTTTTGTTGCGAGTACAAGGTCAAGCACATTATTACCAGGGTCGGTCCGGAGATTGTACAAATTGAAAAAGTGAACTCTCTTGCAAGTTAGCATAGAGGTCGTGTCCAGAGTGTGAAGTAAGAATATCGCCCCATTTAGTCACGGGTAAGTTGAAATCGCCAAGAATTACGGTATCTTGTATGTTAGTTATTTCTGCAATTTGTTCATAAATTTCACTGTCAGTTTGCACTGATTGAGCTGGGGGTCTGTATAATAAAGCTAATGTTATTTTAGTTCCTCGTTTATTATTTAATAGTACGTAAGATATGTCTATATTCGCAATTTGAGGTTTTGACATTAAGACGGGATTAAGACTTTCCTTTATAAAAAACAGAACTCCTCCATTTCTATTGATCCGACTTTTCTCAAACATTGTATAACCAGGAAGCGTATATTCGGCTAAAAAGTCTCTGTCTTCCGTATTTAACCAAGGAGGAGGAGGAGGAGGAAAATTCGGAGAGGAGAAAACAAAATGAAAGGAGGAGCAGAAGATGGTGGTTGTGGGTGGGGGTGGGGGGGGGAGGAGGAGGAGGAGGAAAAGTGGGAGTGGTGGTGGAAGAGGAAGAAATGTTAAAGAACAAGGAGGAGGGGCAGAAGGTGGAAGAGGAGGAGGGGAGAGGGGGGGGGGGGAGGAGTAGGAGGAGAAGAAAAAGAAGGAGGAGAAGGAAGAGGAAAAGTGGGAGTGGTGATGAAAGAGGAAGAGGAGGAGGGGAAGAAAGAAGCTTGGAAGAAAGCAAAATAAAAGATGATATGAAGCTCCATGGAAGGGCGACAAAATATAATGTGTAAACAAGAATATAACCTCCCTATGCTTGTATTTTTTACACACACAAATTAACTCTAGCGTACCTAGAATTCGGCTCTCTGTCACTCGTTACAGGTAGCCTTGCCTTTTGTCTCCTTACACACATTTAAAAAATGTGTACCACAATGCAAGTAGTGCATTATAAGATTTGTTATTTACAACATTAATTAATATAATGTAATGTTATTTAACATCACGTTTTCAGTACTATACTAACCCAACTGTCGGTATGACAGTGGTTGTATACTATCTTGATGATGTAATGGTTAGAGTGTTTAAGTTCTGTATTTGGTATTCCAGGTTCGACTCCCGGGAGGATCGTAATATGCTTTCATTAATTTTATTTGAGGGTGATTGGGATTGAAATGAATTAATTTGATTATTATGTGTTGAGGTATTGCATTATTCTTATTCTCGGGAGATGTATGTTTATACTTGTTATAATTATATGGTGTAAGCAGCATTTGGGTATGGGCATGGTAAAAGACTAATAAGGTAAACCGACGGAATTTTTGATGTCATACACACGCAGACTTCTAAGAGACTGTAAGCAGACCCCGGTACTTTTTCCTTTTCATCTTTCTGATCTTCCATTTCTTCTTCCTAACCTGATGACGTCACGCACCAATTGGACCGTCTTGGTTTGATACACAACTTTAAAGTCCCATAAACTTAGTTACTTTCCATCCTTGACAGTATATTTATCTCTGCAATAACCCATATACCGGTGTGAGATTTATATGCACTGAACATTGCAGTGTATATCCGTGAACAAAACAAAATACAATAACGTCCCTACTTTGAGTTTGTTGACAGAAGGCGCCGCTATAGTCTTCACTCTCGCCGCCAGAAGGCAGCACCGTCCATGCTGCCCTCCCACTACCCACCTACATTACGCTTGTAGAAATCTGATTCCCTCTTAGACTCTTAGCTGGCCATATACTTATACATATCATCTCTCCACATCCCCTGGGCCTTCATACACCCTCACACGCCATCCCTGGGTGAAAGTCGACGAGTGTCGGCAGCAAATTACGTAAATTTAAAGGAAGTTGGACGAGGAACGAACCAGAATCCGCATACCTCCATCCCATCCTCTGACCTACGAAGCGAAAATCACCAACACCTTCGAAATATCTCCTCATATAAGCTACACCTATATCGAATAACATGGCTAACATGTAGGTTGGGTCCTACTACAATAAAATTGTCGATATCAATCGACGCTACTCTACATATTACGTGAACACAAACACCATAGCGATCGTAAAATGTTCGCATTTCCGCTGTAAAATATGAATTTATGTCGGCTGTAAACTACCTCATAGCGGTATATATAATCTTCAAATGGAAAACATAACAACTTTAGCAAATAGAATAGGGTCCTGTCACACTATATATGTCTATGTTTATCCATGTCACTTTAAATTTTCGGTGGAAAACACAATATACCGATTCTGTTTGAAGACCATATTTAGGCTAAGCGAGGGAAGTCTGTGACGTCATCATCTTCGTCGCGGTTCTGACAATCTCCAACGTCGGTTTACCTTATTAGTCTCTTTACCATGGGTATGGGTGTGAGGAAGGTTGTGTTGGTTTCTTTGGTGAAGGTTCAAGTACAAGGTCATCTCCCTTGTGTCCCTTGTGGTCACTTTACTATCTTACCTTCCTATCTACCTGTATGCTTGTCTCTCACCTTACCCTACCCTAGTGGCCGTGTAACTAAACCTTTACCCTGTCCTCAAGCCTACCAAACTTATCCTATATAGTACATACATAGAACACTGAACCCTACCAAAGTCATCCTGTACATACATACTGTTATGCCCTGTTTTTATGCAGGATTAACTTGGTATAGGTGGGTTCTACAAGATTGGGTTATAGGATTTCATGCACAGTACACAAATGGAATCAATAGAGGACATAGATAATATCAAAAAAATGGTTTATAATGCAGCTTTATTTTCCACAACACTAGGCAGAATAATGGTTATATATGCACAAGAAACAATGGTAAATTGGATAAGTTAAATGCGTACTTTGGACTTTCATAATCTCTAGCACTTATCGCTGATTTAGATAGAGACATACTTCCCACTTCCAACGTTCAGGTATTATTCTTCTGATCACATTATTTCAACGATACGTAGGGTACACGAATCACACAGGCTAGGTCTCTCGTTATGTTAATTCTCTGGTAATATGACTCGTAATCAAAGATGAAAATATAAGTAATATAGTTATTCCCAAGAAGGTACGTAAAGGGAATAACAGTAGCTAGTTTCACTGGTCTGGTATGTTCACTTGTCTAGATAACACTTAAGACAGAATATCAGTGAAGGGCGATTCAGGTTTCTGGTTAACAATCACAATCACTTATTTAGTATTGCTTTCACTCGAGCCGTAGTCCCAATAATTAAGACTTATTTCTTCGGCGAGGTTAAACCTGGTGGCAAGAATAATTACGGGAGTCAGTTCGCCTAGTCTTAAATTCACTGGTATACTTTAACACACACTAGCATAGTAATCACTTTCTTCATAACATCAGAGAAAATTGAGACATAACTGAATACACTGGATGGTCGAGTTAATAGTATTGTAGCACTGATACTTTGAGAATTAGCACTGTGATGGAGTTTCCTGGTTATCTTGAGTTGGTGATGTCGGGGGTTAACAGCTGCTCTGGGGCCGTCCAAGTTGTCCGGTAGTGTAGAGAAGGTTACAGATGGGTTACTTGTTTAACCGGTGATGAAGTCCCGATATGTTACTCTTGGATGGGGGCCTTAACCCTTATTTAGCGGCGAGCAACATAAGTCGAGTTAAATAAAGCTGGACTATGTGGCGGCGCTCTACATAACTCGAGTGGCAATTTCAGCACGTAATGTGGCTGAGAGAGAGAGACAAGTGGTGGCAGGAGACTAGCGAGCGTATGACTGCTCCAGACCACCGCGGCGAACCTACTGACACAAATCTCAGCTCCCTCCTCCCTCTCTCACTCGCTACATACTCAATTATGTACTGAAAGTACCGAATTACCTGCTTTTTGCACTCGCGTTGCACGGTTATTGCAAGAAAACTATCCATCATACAAGGATCGTTATGGTGTCATTCGAAAGCTCTGTTTATGCCCTTTCAGGGATAGGTACTTGTTTTACGTTCTGGGTCTTATTTAGGCATGAAAATGATCACGTAAACAGCCCTATTTTGGCTAAAAACACCCCGCTGTGCGGTACACATAAATAAACCGCATAGGCCGCTCGTAAGGTGTTAAATACAATGTCTCAGGCACAGGCCGGATTAACAAGGTATCGGACGAACGTAAGATAGTCGGGAAAAGCGACTTTCTTATCTATCTCTGGTCTTTGAAAGAGGTTCAAGGGACTCGGGCAGTTTTGAAACCTTTTAGTTAACAATTATGTTTGGGAGTCCACAGACAATTGTTACCAAGGAGTTATTCTTGCAGAGTCCTCAATTAAGAGTTTGTCGCATAATCCCTTCTAAAATAACAAGATCTTTCTGTCCTAGACCAGTTATGAGTTGAGTATACTAGTGTCTACTTTTCTAATTCAGTCACTGTTGGGAGGCGTTTTCCCTGTTGCAACAACCACTAAACTATAACAGAAAACGTACTCGGGTGGATAACTATAGAATCTGGGAGTCCAGAATCCTATAGGTTATTCAAGTGGAGTAACTATTACACTCTATGATTGCTTGTAAACCCAAGTAGAAGAGGACATGCTACAATGCGTTTATAAGACAATCAATAATTGGTAAATTAGTTATTTGCAGATATGATATTACCTTACGGGAGTCCGGGTGTAATAAAATATTCACAAAAGGTTAATTTACCTACTCAAAGATTTTCACAGACTACGGGAGGCCGAATTATCAGGAATCTTGAGGGGTGGAGTATACTAGACTTCAAGGAGAGCGGCAGGCCGTTGATTTGAGAGCTAATAATGAACTGGCCGAGCTTTGTCTCGGTGGGAGTATTTATAGGTTTTAGTCAAAGGGGGGAGAAAATGTTCTAGAACTATTGGATGTTGGGGGTCGGCAGAAGTTAATTTATTCTTTATAACTTAGGGGGGTAGTGAAAGAGGTCTTTATCTCTTCAGTATGTAGTCCGTCATATGATTGGTTATTGTGGACATCTTGACTCTAGTACAAGTTACTATTAGAGTGGTATAGAGTAGGATTTGGTCAAGGGGCACTACTTTACTGGGCGCCGTACTGGCCCATGCTGGAAGGCATTATTCATTATTACACATAGGTATCCCTCTCTGATCTAGCTGAAATGCTATTAGGAATCTAGGACTGGTTAAGCAGGGATTTTGGGTTTGGTTAAGGATGGGATAGGATAGCATTTTGGCAGGTATTAGAACTTTTAGTTTGTTTTAGGTTGGAGGCTCAACTGGTGTTTGGCAAGAATTTGGTTGGCCCGTCTGGGCCAGTGTATCCCTCCGCGGGGAAAAACACGCAGGTCGGGGGTTGGTAGGGTCCCTTGGGGTAGGGGGGGCATGCCGCACCTTAAATACTGCGGCATGGAGTTCTTTACGTTAATTGGGTTGATATATGATTTTAGGTTGTCATGAGATACACTTTTAGTTATGGTGGATCATTGAATCTAGTTTTTACTTACGAGGATCACTCATGGGGGTTAGGAATAGTGGTTTTGTTAACGTGCAAATCAGGGGGGGAAAAACACACTCTTAAGGTGGTTCGAGGTGGTTATCCTAGCCTCGCCTCTGTCCTTCTGGGTCAAGTTGTCAGTTTGGCTATACAGGTTAGAGGATAGTTAACGGAGGTAACAAGGATAGGGTTTTACCTTCTACTTACTGGGGCTTGGGAACGAACTGAATCGGCACGTTATAACATCCGTATGGACGTTTTTGCAGGTGGAGGGTTGTGTTTTGGGGGGTGCCTGGTGTGAGGCTAGGTCGCGGGTGTCGCTCGTGAACTTTGACATTGACCCTTAACGCTCTGGGCATAGGGGTGGCATTTCCCTACGATGAAATCAGGTATAGTGGTGTCTGAGGTAAGAAGTGACAGGGTGACTCAAAAGGTTACAACTGGGCATGGGGTCACGAAGCAGAGTAATGTGTATTGCATACTAGAAGATGGTGATTGACAAGACGTATAACAGGTGTGGAAAGAAATGGAAGAGAGGAACAAAAATCGTGGATAAAAGATAGTTATCCCAAAAATGAATACATGCATAAATGACGGTATTATAGCCGTCGTCATATTAAGATGATGGGACCTGGTTGTTACCCACTTGACACAACACGACAAAGGGACTACCGCTTCGTCATATTAATATCGGTCTGGCATAACTACATAATTATACACTTAGTTACTAGAAGGGAACAACTGAGCATGGGGGCTACATATATCTATACTTGTAATGTAGAGAGATACTAGGTATCTCTCTCTTGAGATGGTCGTATGCAGATTGGTCATAATTAAACTTATATAAATCAACAGATATAAATCAATACAATAACTGGGCATAGGGTTATTGTGTGCATAGAGTCGTGGTTAAATTATTTGGTCGGTAGTACAACTGGGGAGAATCATATTTGACACTTTTTTTTTTTTTTTTTTTTCTATGTGATTGAGGGAGGCAAAAGGCATAACTGCCTATAGCGAGTGCCTCCCCCATAGTTGAAAGAGTGACAGGGCCAAAATCAAGGGACGTTCGAGCCAAAATGCCTGGACACACGGAGTTTGAAGCAATTTAAGTCATAGGAAGATGGAAAGACTGATTCTGGGAGAGAGTTCCAGAGCTCAGCTGTTGAGTAGAATTATATTATTTACCTTAGTATGGTTATGTGTGTGGTATTTAGGTGTCGTGGATGTTAAAAAGGTTGGGAGTAAATCACTCTTGGCCGACGTGCCTTTGGGATACTTTGCTTTCTTGCCGTGTTGGTGTCGGTCTCTTGGTCCACCCGGGCGACCCTCCGTTGAATGACAGGTGTGGCGGCGTCCTTTGATCCTGTGTGCGTCTTCTTTTTTCTCCTCTGGCTGTTGGGTCCCTTCTTGTCGGTCGGCTTTCGCTCTGGTTCTTTCGGGATTGTTACTGGGTTGCTGCTTGGGAGAGTGGTGGGGGGAATCCTTTTGGGGGGTATTTTACATACATACATACTGTACACACACATATAGAACACTGAACCCTACCAAAGTCATCCTGTACATACATACATACATACACACATAGAACACTGAACCCTACCAAAGTCATCCTGTACATACATACATACATACATACATGGAACACTGAACCCTACCAAAGTCATCCTGTACATACATACATACATAGAACACTGAACCCTACCAAAGTCATCCTGTACATACATACATACATACATACATACATACATACATACATACATACATACACAAATAGAACCCTGAACCCTACCAAAGTCATCCTGTACATACATACTTACATACATAGAACACTGAACCCTACCAAAGTCATACATACATACATACACACATAGAACACTGAACCCTACCAAAGTCATCCTGTACATACATACATACACACACAGAACACTGAACCCTACCAAAGTCATCCTGTACATACATACATACATACACACAGAACACTGAACCCTACCAGTCATCCTGTACATACATACATACATACATACATAGAACACTGAACCCTACCAAAGTCATCCTGTACATACACACATACATACACACAGAACACTGAACCCAACGTCATCCTGTACATACATACATACATACACACAGAACACTGAACCCTACCAAAGTCATCCTGTACATACATACATACATACACACAGAACACTGAACCCTACCAAAGTCATCCTGTACATACATACATACATACATACATAGAACACTGAACCCTACCAAAGTCATTCTGTACATACATACATACATACACACACAGAACACTGAACCCTACCAAAGTCATCCTGTACATACATACATACATACATAGAACACTGAACCCTACCAAAGTCATCCTGTACATACATACATACATACACACAGAACACTGAACCCTACCAAAGTCATCCTGTACATACATACATACATACATACATAGAACACTGAACCCTACCAAAGTCATCCTGTACATACATACATACATACACACATAGAACACTGAACCCTACCAAAGTCATCCTGTACATACATACATACACACATAGAACACTGAACCCTACCAAAGTCATCCTGTACATACATACATACACACACAGAACACTGAACCCTACCAAAGTCATCCTGTACATACATACATACATACACACAGAACACTGAACCCTACCAAAGTCATCCTGTACATACATACATACATACATAGAACACTGAACCCTACCAAAGTCATTCTGTACATACATACATACATACACACAGAACACTGAACCCTACCAAAGTCATCCTGTACATACATACATACATACATAGAACACTGAACCCTACCAAAGTCATCCTGTACATACATACATACATACACACACAGAACACTGAACCCTACCAAAGTCATCCTGTACATACATACATACATACATAGAACACTGAACCCTACCAAAGTCATCCTGTACATACATACATACATACACATATAGAACACTGAACCCTACCAAAGTCATCCTGTACATACATACATACATACATACATGGAACACTGAACCCTACCAAAGTCATCCTGTACATACATACATACATAGAACACTGAACCCTACCAAAGTCATCCTGTACATACATACATACATACATACATACATACATACATACATACATACACAAATAGAACCCTGAACCCTACCAAAGTCATCCTGTACATACATACTTACATACACACATAGAACACTGAACCCTACCAAAGTCATCCTGTACATACATACATACATACATACATAGAACACTGAACCCTACCAAAGTCATCCTGTACATACATACATACATACATACATGGAACACTGAACCCTACCAAAGTCATCCTGTACATACATACATACATACACACATAGAACACTGAACCCTACCAAAGTCATCCTGTACATACATACATACATACACACATACATAGAACACTGAACCCTACCAAAGTCATCCTGTACATACATACATACATACATACATACATACATAGAACACTGAACCCTACCAAAGTCATCCTGTACATACATACATACATACACACAGAAAACTGAACCCTACCAAAGTCATCCTGTACATACATACATACATACATACATGGAACACTGAACCCTACCAAAGTCATCCTGTACATACATACATACATACACACATAGAACACTGAACCCTACCAAAGTCATCCTGTACATACATACATACATACACACACAGAACACTGAACCCTACCAAAGTCATCCTGTACATACATACATACATACATACATACATAGAACACTGAACCCTACCAAAGTCATCCTGTACATACATACATACATACACACACAGAACACTGAACCCTACCAAAGTCATCCTGTACATACATACATACATACACACAGAACACTGAACCCTACCAAAGTCATCCTGTACATACATACATACATACATAGAACACTGAACCCTACCAAAGTCATCCTGTACATACATACATACATACACACAGAACACTGAACCCTACCAGTCATCCTGTACATACATACATACATACATAGAACACTGAACCCTACCAAAGTCATCCTGTACATACATACATACATACATACATGGAACACTGAACCCTACCAAAGTCATCCTGTACATACATACATACATACACACATAGAACACTGAACCCTACCAAAGTCATCCTGTACATACATACATACATACACACACAGAACACTGAACCCTACCAAAGTCATCCTGTACATACATACATACATACACACAGAACACTGAACCCTACCAAAGTCATCCTGTACATACATACATACATACACACATAGAACACTGAACCCTACCAAAGTCATCCTGTACATACATACATACATACATACATGGAACACTGAACCCTACCAAAGTCATCCTGTACATACATACATACATAGAACACTGAACCCTACCAAAGTCATCCTGTACATACATACATACATAGAACACTGAACCCTACCAAAGTCATCCTGTACATACATACTGTACACACACATATAGAACACTGAACCCTACCAAAGTCATCCTGTACATACATACATACATACACACATAGAACACTGAACCCTACCAAAGTCATCCTGTACATACATACATACATACACACACAGAACACTGAACCCTACCAAAGTCATCCTGTACATACATACATACATACACACAGAACACTGAACCCTACCAAAGTCATCCTGTACATACATACATACACACATAGAACACTGAACCCTACCAAAGTCATCCTGTACATACATACATACATACATACATGGAACACCGAACCCTACCAAAGTCATCCTGTACATACATACATACATAGAACACTGAACCCTACCAAAGTCATCCTGTACATACATACATACATAGAACACTGAACCCTACCAAAGTCATCCTGTACATACATACTGTACACACACATATAGAACACTGAACCCTACCAAAGTCATCCTGTACATACATACATACATACACACATAGAACACTGAACCCTACCAAAGTCATCCTGTACATACATACATACATACATACATGGAACACTGAACCCTACCAAAGTCATCCTGTACATACATACATACATAGAACACTGAACCCTACCAAAGTCATCCTGTACATACATACATACATACATACATACATACATACATACATACATACATACACAAATAGAACCCTGAACCCTACCAAAGTCATCCTGTACATACATACTTACATACACACATAGAACACTGAACCCTACCAAAGTCATCCTGTACATACATACATACACACATACATAGAACACTGAACCCTACCAAAGTCATCCTGTACATACATACATACATACACACACAGAACACTGAACCCTACCAAAGTCATCCTGTACATACATACATACATACACACAGAACACTGAACCCTACCAAAGTCATCCTGTACATACATACTGTACACACACATATAGAACACTGAACCCTACCAAAGTCATCCTGTACATACATACATACATACACACATAGAACACTGAACCCTACCAAAGTCATCCTGTACATACATACATACATACACACACAGAACACTGAACCCTACCAAAGTCATCCTGTACATACATACATACATACACACAGAACACTGAACCCTACCAAAGTCATCCTGTACATACATACTGTACACACACATATAGAACACTGAACCCTACCAAAGTCATCCTGTACATACATACATACATACACACATAGAACACTGAACCCTACCAAAGTCATCCTGTACATACATACATACATACACACACAGAACACTGAACCCTACCAAAGTCATCCTGTACATACATACATACATACACACAGAACACTGAACCCTACCAAAGTCATCCTGTACATACATACATACATACACACATAGAACACTGAACCCTACCAAAGTCATTCTGTACATACATACATACATACATACATGGAACACTGAACCCTACCAAAGTCATCCTGTACATACATACATACATAGAACACTGAACCCTACCAAAGTCATCCTGTACATACATACATACATAGAACACTGAACCCTACCAAAGTCATCCTGTACATACATACTGTACACACACATATAGAACACTGAACCCTACCAAAGTCATCCTGTACATACATACATACATACACACATAGAACACTGAACCCTACCAAAGTCATCCTGTACATACATACATACATACATACATGGAACACTGAACCCTACCAAAGTCATCCTGTACATACATACATACATAGAACACTGAACCCTACCAAAGTCATCCTGTACATACATACATACATACATACATACATACATACATACACAAATAGAACCCTGAACCCTACCAAAGTCATCCTGTACATACATACTTACATACACACATAGAACACTGAACCCTACCAAAGTCATCCTGTACATACATTCATACACACATACATAGAACACTGAACCCTACCAAAGTCATCCTGTACATACATACATACATACATAGAACACTGAACCCTACCAAAGTCATCCTGTACATACATACATACATACACACAGAAAACTGAACCCTACCAAAGTCATCCTGTACATACATACATACATACATACATGGAACACTGAACCCTACCAAAGTCATCCTGTACATACATACATACATACACACATAGAACACTGAACCCTACCAAAGTCATCCTGTACATACATACATACATACACACACAGAACACTGAACCCTACCAAAGTCATCCTGTACATACATACATACATACATAGAACACTGAACCCTACCAAAGTCATCCTGTACATACATACATACATACACACACAGAACACTGAACCCTACCAAAGTCATCCTGTACATACATACATACATACACACAGAACACTGAACCCTACCAAAGTCATCCTGTACATACATACATACACACAGAACACTGAACCCTACCAGTCATCCTGTACATACATACATACATACATAGAACACTGAACCCTACCAAAGTCATCCTGTACATACACACATACATACACACAGAACACTGAACCCAACGTCATCCTGTACATACATACATACATACACACAGAACACTGAACCCTACCAAAGTCATCCTGTACATACATACATACATACACACAGAACACTGAACCCTACCAAAGTCATCCTGTACATACATACATACATACATAGAACACTGAACCCTACCAAAGTCATTCTGTACATACATACATACATACATACACACAGAACACTGAGCCCTACCAAAGTCATCCTGTACATACATACATACATACACACAGAACACTGAACCCTACCAAAGTCATTCTGTACATACATACATACATACACACACAGAACACTGAACCCTACCAAAGTCATCCTGTACATACATACATACATACACACAGAACACTGAACCCAACCAAAGTCATCCTGTACATACATACATACATACACACAGAACACTGAACCCTACCAAAGTCATCCTGTACATACATACATACATACATAGAACACTGAACCCTACCAAAGTCATCATTGGCATAACAGAATCTTGGCTCAATACACAAGATAGAGACTTTTTAGCAGAGTATTCACTTCCCGGTTATGTAATGTTTGAGAACAGCCGAATAAATAAAAATGGAGGTGGCGTTTTATTTTATATCAAAGAAAGTCTTAACCCGACCCTCGTGTCAAAACCTCAAATTGTGAACGTCGACACATCTTTTGTGCTAATAAAGAATAATAAAGGTACAAAAATAATACTTGCGTTAATATACAGACCTCCAGCTCAATCAGTGCAAACTGACCGAGAAATTTACGAACAAATTGCAGATGTAAGTAACTCACAAGATACCGTAATTTTTGGCGACTTTAATTTACCTGTGACCAAGTGGGGCGATACTCTTACTTCACACTCCGGACATGACTTGTATACGAACTTGCAAGAGAGTTCGCTTTATCAATTTGTTCGAATGCCGACCCGTGGTAATAACGTTCTTGACATTGTACTTGCAACAAAAGAAGAATTGATAGAGAATTTGAATGTTGGTGATGAATTCAGTAACAGCGACCATCGTACGATAACTTTCACTTTAAAGTTTACTAGTAACGAACCAAATAGTAGCATCGAAAAAGTCCCTAATTTCAAGAAAGCAAACTTCCATAAACTTAGAGCTATGTTTAAAGAAACTGACTGGAGCTTTTTAATTAACAATAACGACATAAATACATCTTGGAAGTTATTCGAAACCACTTACCTAAAAGCAGTGCAAGACTGCATACCATCGAAAATACGGCGTCCAGGCCATAATAATAAGCCCAAATGGTGGAATAAAGATATTTCAAACTGCCTGCTTGCTAAAAAATGTGCTAATGATAGATTAAAATCCTCACAAAATGACGAAGAACGGGGGAAATTTGTAGAGCTACGACACAAAGCCAAAAAGTTAATTAAGCAAAGTAAAAAGACCTTAGAGTTACATATTGCGAATCAAAGTAAAACAAACCCGAAAGAATTCTATAGTTATATCAGAAAGAAAAAAGTAGTTACTTCAACTGTTGGACCGTTAGTCGATGAAAAAGGAGAATACACCAAAGACGAAGTACAAATGAGTAATGCCCTCAATACCTTCTTTGCATCAGTTTTTACAACAGAAGACCTCAGTGATATCCCTACACCATCGCCGATTCAGATTGATAATTCAGATGTTCTAAGCAATATCACCGTTACAGAGAGAGAAGTATTGAATTGTTTAGATAAACTCAAGGTAAATAAAACGCCAGGACCTGATACAATCTCGCCTAGAGTTCTAAAGGAAGCTAAGAATGAGCTCTCCAAACCACTGACATTACTATTCAATAAATCCTTGCAGTCTGGAACTATGCCTGATCAGTGGAAGCTAGCCAACGTAACACCGATATTCAAAAAAGGCAGCAAATCCCTACCCAGTAACTATCGTCCAATTAGCTTAACCTCAGTTGTATGTAAAATGCTAGAAACGGTCATACGAGACAGACTCGTAAATCACTTAGAGGAAAATAACATACTTAAAGATACTCAACACGGCTTTCGTAAAAAACGTTCCTGTTTAACAAACCTCTTAGACTTCTTCCACGATATCCTCAACCTCTACGATGAGAGTAAAGCTGTAGATATTATATACCTTGATTTTCAAAAGGCCTTTGACAAAGTTCCCCACAAACGTTTACTGCTAAAACTAAAAGCGCATGGAATACAAGACGGTGTGTTGAAATGGATAGAAAATTGGCTCAGCAACAGAAAGCAAAGGGTAGTCATAAACGGTAAGGCATCTAAATGGACCAATGTAAGTAGCGGGGTACCCCAGGGATCGGTACTAGGACCAATTCTCTTTCTAATTTACATCAACGACATAGATGAGGGTCTCACCTGCACAATCTCAAAATTTGCTGACGATACAAAAATTGCAAATAGCGTACTCTCAAAAGAACAAGTTGACGATATGCAACACAATCTAGATAAATTGTCATGTTGGGCCCAAATTTGGCAAATGAGTTTCAATGCGGATAAATGTAAAGTACTACATATCGGATACCTAAATGAGAAAGCAAACTATTCGATGAATGGCACTCAGCTTAAGAATGTAAACAGAGAAACTGATCTGGGAGTAACAATATCGAGTAACCTAAAACCGAGTCAACAATGTTCAGAAGTTGTTAAGAAGGCAAACAAAATAATTGGCTTTATAGGCAGGTCATTTGAGCATAAATCCAAAGAAGTTATCCTAACCCTTTACAATTCCTTAGTCCGCCCTCTTCTGGAATACTGCGTTCAATCCTGGTGCCCTTATTACCAAAAAGATATAAACAAGCTAGAACGAGTTCAACGTAGAGTTACCAAAATGATACCTAGCCTAAAGAACAAACCATACGAAGAGCGTCTTAGAGAATTAAATCTATTTCCTTTAACCCAGCGCAGATTAAGAGGCGACTTAATTCAAGTGTTCAAAATCATTAAAGGCATCGACAATATGAACTGTAGTAAGTACTTCACTACACGCGGGGAAACGGTTGCAAAATTATTGGTAAATCTTTTAACTCGCACGAATCTAAGAATTTCTTCTTCAATCGAGTTGTCAACTTGTGGAATGGGCTTCCCCGAGACGTTATAGACTGCAGCACTGTTGATTCATTTAAATTCCGCCTACACAAATATCTCGCATCAAACCCGCGACTGACTGCGTTTGTAAATGAATAACTTTATCCTCCCCTCAGTTACTAACCCATATGTCCCCTACTAACTTCCTAGTCCTGCCACGTTAGTGGCAGGGCAGTAGTTCCCTTTCCAATGTTCCCTTACCCACTCTAAACCACTGTTTGGACACTTGATCCTCAGTGTTTTGGAGGACAAGCAACCTAGAAGGGTCACTAGACCTGTTGTTGCTTGATTTCCTTTGTACTCCTTTGTACTCCTTTGTACATACATACATACATACACACACAGAACACTGAACCCTACCAAAGTCATCCTGTACATACATACATACATACATACATACATAGAACACTGAACCCTACCAAAGTCATCCTGTACATACATACATACATACACACAGAACACTGAACCCTACCAAAGTCATCCTGTACATACATACATACATACACACATACATACATACATACATACATACATACATACATACATACATACATACATACATAGAACACTGAACCCTACCAAAGTCATCATGTACATACATACATACATACACACAGAACACTGAACCCTACCAAAGTCATCCTGTACATACATACATACATACACACAGAACACTGAACCCAACAAAAGTAATCCTGTACATACATACATACATACATACATAGAACACTGAACCCTACCAAAGTCATCCTGTACATACATACATACATACATACATACACACAGAACACTGAACCCTACCAAAGTCATCCTGTACATACATACATACATACATACATAGAACACTGAACCCTACCAAAGTCATCCTGTACATACATACATAGATACACACAAAACACTGAACCCAACCAAAGTCATCCTGTACATACATACATACATACATACATAGAACACTGAACCCTACCAAAGTCATCGTGTACATACATACATACATACATAGAACACTGAACCCTACCAAAGTCATCCTGTACATACATACATACATACATACATACACACAGAACACTGAACCATACCAAAGTCATCCTGTACATACATACATACATACACACAGAACACTGAACCCTACCAAGTCATCCTGTACATACATACATACACACAGAACACTGAACCCTACCAAAGTCATCCTGTACATACATACATACATACACACAGAACACTGAACCCTACCAAAGTCATCCTGTACATACATACATACATACAACATAGAACACTGAACCCTACCAAAGTCATCCTGTACATACATACATACATACACACAGAACAGTGAACCCTACCAAAGTCATCCTGTACATACATACATACATACACACAGAACACTGAACCCTACCAAAGTCATCCTGTACATACATACATACATACACACAGAACACTGAACCCTACCAAAGTCATCCTGTACATACATACATACATACACACAGAACACTGAACCCTAACAAAGTCATCCTGTACATACATACATACATACACACAGAACACTGAACCCTACCAAAGTCATCATGTACATACATACATACACACACACAGAACACTGAACCCTACCAAAGTCATCCTGTACATATATACATACATACACACAGAACACTGAACCCTACCAAAGTCATCCTGTACATACATACATACATACACACAGAACACTGAACCCTACCAAAGTCATCGTGTACATACATACATACATACTCACAGAACACTGAACCCTACCAAAGTCATCCTGTACATACATACGTACATACACACAGAACACTGAACCCTACCAAAGTCATCCTGTACATACATACATACATACACACAGAACACTGAACCCTACCAAAGTCATCCTGTACATACATACATACACACATAACACTGAACTCTACCAAAGTCATCCTGTTCATACACACATACATACACACAGAACACTGAACCCTACCAAAGTCATCCTGTACATACATACATACATACATACACACAGAACACTGAACCCTACCAAAGTCATCCTGTACATACATACATACATACACACAGAACACTGAACCCTACCAAAGTCATCATGTACATACATACATACATACATACATAGAACACTGAACCCTACCAAAGTCATCCTGTACATACATACATACATACATACACACAGAACACTGAGCCCTACCAAAGTCATCCTGTACATACATACATACATACACACAGAACACTGAACCCTACCAAAGTCATCCTGTACATACATACATACATACATAGAACACTGAACCCTACCAAAGTCATCCTGTACATACATACATACACACATAGAACACTGAACCCTACCAAAGTCATCATGTACATACATACACACATACATACAAACATAGAACACTGAACACTACCAAAGTCATCCTGTACATACATACATACACACATAGAACACTGAACCCTACCAAAGTCATCATGTACATACATACATATAACACTGAACCCTACCAAAGTCATCCTGTACATACATACATACATACATACACACATAGAACACTGAACCCTACCAAAGTCATCCTGTACATACATACATACATACATACACACATATAACACTGAACCCTACCAAAGTCATCCTGTACATACATACATAGAACACTGAACCCTACAAGAGTCATCCTGTACATACATACATACATACATACATACATACATACATACATACATAGAACACTGAACCCTACCAAAGTCATCATGTACATACATACATACATACACACAGAACACTGAACCCTACCAAAGTCATCCTGTACATACATACATACATACACACAGAACACTGAACCCAACAAAAGTAATCCTGTACATACATACATACATACATACATAGAACACTGAACCCTACCAAAGTCATCCTGTACATACATACATACATACACACAGAACACTGAACCCTACCAAAGTCATCCTGTACATACATACATACATACATACATAGAACACTGAACCCTACCAAAGTCATCCTGTACATACATACATACATACACACAAAACACTGAACCCAACCAAAGTCATCCTGTACATACATACATACATACATACATACATAGAACACTGAACCCTACCAAAGTCATCGTGTACATACATACATACATACATAGAACACTGAACCCTACCAAAGTCATCCTGTACATACATACATACATACATACATACACACAGAACACTGAACCATACCAAAGTGATCCTGTACATACATACATACATACACACAGAACACTGAACCCTACCAAGTCATCCTGTACATACATACATACATACACACAGAACACTGAACCCTACCAAAGTCATCCTGTACATACATACATACATACACACAGAACACTGAACCCTACCAAAGTCATCCTGTACATACATACATACATACATACATAGAACACTGAACCCTACCAAAGTCATCCTGTACATACATACATACATACACACAGAACAGTGAACCCTACCAAAGTCATCCTGTACATACATACATACATACACACAGAACACTGAACCCTACCAAAGTCATCCTGTACATACATACATACATACACACAGAACACTGAACCCTACCAAAGTCATCCTGTACATACATACATACATACACACAGAACACTGAACCCTAACAAAGTCATCCTGTACATACATACATACATACACACAGAACACTGAACCCTACCAAAGTCATCATGTACATACATACATACACACACACAGAACACTGAACCTTACCAAAGTCATCCTGTACATATATACATACATACACACAGAACACTGAACCCTACCAAAGTCATCCTGTACATACATACATACATACACACAGAACACTGAACCCTACCAAAGTCATCGTGTACATACATACATACATACTCACAGAACACTGAACCCTACCAAAGTCATCCTGTACATACATACGTACATACACACAGAACACTGAACCCTACCAAAGTCATCCTGTACATACATACATACATACACACAGAACACTGAACCCTACCAAAGTCATCCTGTACATACATACATACATACACACATAACACTGAACTCTACCAAAGTCATCCTGTTCATACACACATACATACACACAGAACACTGAACCCTACCAAAGTCATCCTGTACATACATACATACATACATACACAGAACACTGAACCCTACCAAAGTCATCCTGTACATACATACATACATACACACAGAACACTGAACCCTACCAAAGTCATCATGTACATACATACATACATACATACATAGAACACTGAACCCTACCAAAGTCATCCTGTACATACATACATACATACATACACACAGAACACTGAGCCCTACCAAAGTCATCCTGTACATACATACATACATACACACAGAACACTGAACCCTACCAAAGTCATCCTGTACATACATACATACATACATACATAGAACACTGAACCCTACCAAAGTCATCCTGTACATACATACATACACACATAGAACACTGAACCCTACCAAAGTCATCATGTACATACATACACACATACATACAAACATAGAACACTGAACACTACCAAAGTCATCCTGTACATACATACATACACACATAGAACACTGAACCCTACCAAAGTCATCATGTACATACATACATATAACACTGAACCCTACCAAAGTCATCCTGTACATACATACATACATACACACATAGAACACTGAACCCTACCAAAGTCATCCTGTACATACATACATACATATATACACACATATAACACTGAACCCTACCAAAGTCATCCTGTACATACATACATAGAACACTGAACCCTACAAGAGTCATCCTGTACATACATACATACATACATGGAACACTGAACCATACCAAAGTCATCCTGTACATACATACATATATACACACATAGAACACTGAACCCTACCAAAGTCATCCTGTACATACATACATAGAACACTGAACCCTACCAAAGTTATCCTGTACATACACATACATACATACACACATAGAACACTGAACCCTACCAAAGTCATCCTGTACATACATACATACATTGAACACTGAACCCTACCAAAGTCATCCTGTACATACATACATACATACATACATAGAACACTGAACCCTACCAAAGTCATCCTGTACATACATACATACATACACACAGAACACTGAACCCTACCAAAGTCATCCTGTACATACATACATACATACATACATAGAACACTGAACCCTACCAAAGTCATCCTGTACATACATACATACACACAGAACACTGAACCCTACCAAAGTCATCCTGTACATACATACATATATACACACAGAACACTGAACCCTACCAAAGTCATCCTGTACATACATACATACATACATAGAACACTGAACCCTACCAAAGTCATCCTGTACATACATACATACATACACACAGAACACTGAACCCTACCAAAGTCATCCTGTACATACATACTGTACATACATACACACAGAACACTGAACCCTACCAAAGTCATCCTGTACATACATACATACATACATACAGAACACTGAACCCTACCAAAGTCATCCTGTACATACATACATACATAGAACACTGAACCCTACCAAAGTCATCCTGTACATACATACATACACACAGAACACTGAACCTTACCAAAGTCATCCTGTACATACATACATATATACACACAGAACACTGAACCCTACCAAAGTCATCCTGTACATACATACATACATACATAGAACACTGAACCCTACCAAAGTCATCCTGTACATACATACATACATACACACAGAACACTGAACCCTACCAAAGTCATCCTGTACATACATACTGTACATACATACACACAGAACACTGAACCCTACCAAAGTCATCCTGTACATACATACATACATACATACAGAACACTGAACCCTACCAAAGTCATCCTGTACATACATACATACATAGAACACTGAACCCTACCAAAGTCATCCTGTACATACATGCATACATACAAACAGAACACTGAACCCTACCAAAGTCATCCTGTACATACATACATACATACACACAGAACACTGAACCCTACCAAAGTCATCCTGTACATACATACATAGAACACTGAACCCTACCAAAGTCATCCTGTACACACATACATACATACATAGAACACTGAACCCTACCAAAGTCATCCTGTACATACATACATACATACACATAGAACACTGAACCCTACCAAAGTCATCCTGTACACACATACATAGAACACTGAACCCTACCAAAGTCATCCTGTACATACATACATACATACACACAGAACACTGAACCCTACCAAAGTCATCCTGTACATACATACATACATACACATAGAACCCTACCAAAGTCATCCTGTACATACATACTGTACATACATACACACAGAACACTGAACCCTACCAAAGTCATCCTGTACATACATACATACATACACACAGAACACTGAACCCTACCAAAGTCATCCTGTACATACATACATACATACACACAGAACACTGAACCCTACCAAAGTCATCCTGTACATACATACATACATACACACAGAACACTGAACCCTACCAAAGTCATCCTGTACATACATACACACAGAACACTGAACCCTACCAAAGTCATCCTGTACATACATACATACATACACACAGAACACTGAACCCTACCAAAGTCATCTTGTACATACATACATACATACACACAGAACACTGAACCCTACCAAAGTCATCCTGTACATACATACATACATACATAACACCGATATTCAAAAAAGGCAGCAAGTCCCTACCAAGTAACTATCGTCCAATTAGCTTAACCTCAGTTGTATGTAAAATGCTAGAAACGGTCATACGAGACAGACTCGTAAATCACTTAGAGGAAAATAACATACTTAAAGATACTCAACACGGCTTTCGTAAAAAACGTTCCTGTTTAACAAGCCTCTTAGACTTCTTCCACGATATCCTCAACCTCTACGATGAGAGTAAAGCTGTAGATATTATATACCTTGATTTTCAAAAGGCCTTTGACAAAGTTTCCCACAAACGTTTACTGCTAAAACTAAAAGCGCATGGAATACAAGACGGTGTGTTGAAATGGATAGAAAATTGGCTCAGCGACAGAAAGCAAAGAGTAGTCATAAACGGTAAGGCATCTAAATGGACCAATGTAAGTAGCGGGGTACCCCAGGGATCGGTACTAGGACCAATTCTCTTTCTAATTTACATCAACGACATAGATGAGGGTCTCACCTGTACAATCTCAAAATTTGCTGATGATACAAAAATTGCAAATAGCGTACTCTCAAAAGAACAAGTTGACGATATGCAACACAATCTAGATAAATTGTCATGTTGGGCCCAAATTTGGCAAATGAGTTTCAATGCGGATAAATGTAAAGTACTACATATCGGATACCTAAATGAGAAAGCAAACTATTCGATGAATGGCACTCAGCTTAAGAATGTAAACAGAGAAACCGATCTGGGAGTAACAATATCGAGTAACCTAAAACCGAGTCAACAATGTTCAGAAGTTGTTAAGAAGGCAAACAAAATAATTGGCTCTATAGGCAGGTCATTTGAGCATAAATCCAAAGAAGTTATCCTAACCCTTTACAATTCCTTAGTCCGCCCTCTTCTGGAATACTGCGTTCAATCCTGGTGCCCTTATTACCAAAATGATATAAACAAGCTAGAACGAGTTCAACGTAGAGTTACCAAAATGATACCTAGCCTAAAGAACAAACCATACGAAGAGCGTCTTAGAGAATTAAATCTATTTCCTTTAACCCAGCGCAGATTAAGAGGTGACTTAATTCAAGTGTTCAAAATCATCAAAGGCATCGACAATATGAACTCTAGTAAGTACTTCACTATCGACCAATCTAATTACACGCGGGGAAACGGTTGCAAAATTATTGGTAAATCTTTTAACTCACACGAATCTAAGAATTTCTTCTTCAATCGAGTTGTCAACTTGCGGAATGGGCTTCCCCGAAACGTTATAGACTGCATCACTGTTGATTCATTTAAACTCCGCCTAGACAAATATCTCGCATCAAACCCGCGACTGACTGCGTTTGTAAATTAATAACTTTATTTTATCCCCCCCTCAGTTACTAACCCATCTGTCCCCTACTAACTTCCTAATCCTGCCACGGACATTAGTTCCAGGGCAGTAATTCCCTTTCCAATGTTCCCTTACCCACTCTAAACCACTGTTTGGACACTTGATCCTCAGTGTTTTGGAGGACAAGCAACCTAGAAGGGTCACTAGATCTGTTGTTGCTTGATTTCCTTTGTACTCCTTTGTACTACATTCATAGAACACTGAACCCTACCAAAGTCATCCTGTACATACATACATACATACACACAGAACCCTACCAAAGTCATCCTGTACATACATACATACATACATACACACATAGAACACTGAACCCTACCAATGTCATCCTGTACATACATACATACATACACACATAGAACACTGAACCCTACCTGTCATCCTGTACATACATACATATATACATAGAACATTGAACCCTACCAAAGTCATCATGTACATACATACATACACACATAGAACAGTGAACCCTACCAATGTCATCCTGTACATACATACACACATAGAACACTGAACCCTACCAAAGTCATCCTGTACATACATACATACATACACACATAGAACACTGAACCCTACCAAAGTCATCCTGTACATACATACATACACACATAGAACACTGAACCCTACCAAAGTCATCCTGTACATACATACATACATACACACATAGAACACTGAACCCTACCAATGTCATCCTGTACATACATACATACATACATAGAACACTGAACCCTACCAAAGTCATCCTGTACATACATACATACACACATAGCACACTGAACCCTACCAAAGTCATCCTGTACATTTATACATACATACTGTACATACATACATACTGTACACACATAAAACACTGAACCCTACCAAACTCATCCTGTCGGATGTCGGATGTCGTCTCCAAGGGGCAGAACGCCTTAGCAACGGCAGCTCCCTGAAGATTTAAGTTTACTTGATATTTCCTAGTTTACATTCAATGATTTTTTATCTTTCTTAATTAGGCCTAGATGTCAAACTTTTAATTATTATTTCTCTCTTCTTCCACATCTTATAATCTTATATAAAATATCCTTTTTCTCTTCTAGATTTTCTTCTCTGAATAAATAATCTCCTATTATTCCCAGTTCATCTTCCTGGTATGGCTGTTGTAGTTCATCTTCCTGGTATGGCTGTTGTAGTTCATCTTCCTGGTATGGCTGTTGTAGTTCATCTTCCTGGTATGGCTGTTGTAGTTCATCTTCCTGGTATGGCTGTTGTAGTTCATCTTCCTGGTATGGCTGTTGTAGTTCATCTTCCTGGTATGGCTGTTGTAGTTCATCTTCCTGGTATGGCTGTTGTAGTTCATCTTCCTGGTATGGCTGTTGTAGTTCATCTTCCTGGTATGGCTGTTGTAGTTCATCTTCCTGGTATGGCTGTTGTAGTTCATCTTCCTGGTATGGCTGTTGTAGTTCATCTTCCTGGTATGGCTGTTGTAGTTCATCTTCCTGGTATGGCTGTTGTAGTTCATCTTCCTGGTATGGCTGTTGTAGTTCATCTTCCTGGTATGGCTGTTGTAGTTCATCTTCCTGGTATGGCTGTTGTAGTTCATCTTCCTGGTATGGCTGTTGTAGTTCATCTTCCTGGTATGGCTGTTGTAGTTCATCTTCCTGGTATGGCTGTTGTAGTTCATCTTCCTGGTATGGCTGTTGTAGTTCATCTTCCTGGTATGGCTGTTGTAGTTCTTTAGCTTTCATTCTTTCAATATTTATTGATGGGCACACTAACATAAAATGTTTCAGATCTTCATAATCATTGCCACATAGAGTGCATTCTACTTCTCCATTTGTGTGTCTTTTCCTATCGTTTAGTTGCAGAGTTCCACTCCTGGCCTTATACAGTATGATTGAAGATGGGCGGTTATCATACATTTTTTCTTCTTTAATACTTTCTTTCCACCTTTTGTATATTACTAGGCTTGATTTACTATTTACTTCTTCTTTCCAATTTTCAGAATCCCACTTTCTTGTTGCTTCTTTTATTTCTGTTTTCTTCATTCTTCTGATATTTTCTCTTCTCATTCCCACAGTATTCATGTAAGCTTGTGTCACTTTCATCCATTTATTTCTATCATCCTCACACATTTCCCTTACTATTTCTTTCAGCAGCTGGTTTTCTCCTTCATCGATACTTTTTAAATATTGTAACCTTCCATTTATGTTTCTGGTTTTCATTAGTGTGGCCCCTATTTCACCTCTCAATGTACATATTGGTGCCCATTTTGCTGCTCCCAGTATGTGTCTATATACTCCATTTTCTATTGTTTGTAATGTTTTAATTTCAGTTTCGTTTATGTTGATTATGCTGGCTCCAAATAATACAGATGGTATTACTACACCTTTCCAGTAAGCCTTTCCAACCATTATCTTTAATGTTGATTATGCTGGCTCCATATAGTACAGATGGTATTACTACACCTTTCCAGTAAGCCTTTCCAACCATTATCTTTAATGTTGATTATGCTGGCTCCATATAGTACAGATGGTATTACTACACCTTTCCAGTAAGCCTTTCCAACCATTATCTTTTATGTTGATTATGCTGGCTCCATATAGTACAGATGGTATTACTACACCTTTCCAGTAAGCCTTTCCAACCATTATCTTTTATGTTGATTATGCTGGCTCCATATAGTACAGATGGTATTACTACACCTTTCCAGTAAGCCTTTCCAACCATTATCTTTAATGTTGATTATGCTGGCTCCATATAGTACAGATGGTATTACTACACCTTTCCAGTAAGCCTTTCCAACCATTATCTTTTATGTTGATTATGCTGGCTCCATATAGTACAGATGGTATTACTACACCTTTCCAGTAAGCCTTTCCAACCATTATCTTTTATGTTGATTATGCTGGCTCCATATAGTACAGATGGTATTACTACACCTTTCCAGTAAGCCTTTCCAACCATTATCTTTAATGTTGATTATGCTGGCTCCATATAGTACAGATGGTATTACTACACCTTTCCAGTAAGCCTTTCCAACCATTATCTTTTATGTTGATTATGCTGGCTCCATATAGTACAGATGGTATTACTACACCTTTCCAGTAAGCCTTTCCAACCATTATCTTTAATGTTGATTATGCTGGCTCCATATAGTACAGATGGTATTACTACACCTTTCCAGTAAGCCTTTCCAACCATTATCTTTAATGTTGATTATGCTGGCTCCATATAGTACAGATGGTATTACTACACCTTTCCAGTAAGCCTTTCCAACCATTATCTTTTATGTTGATTATGCTGGCTCCATATAGTACAGATGGTATTACTACACCTTTCCAGTAAGCCTTTCCAACCATTATCTTTTATGTTGATTATGCTGGCTCCATATAGTACAGATGGTATTACTACACCTTTCCAGTAAGCCTTTCCAACCATTATCTTTAATGTTGATTATGCTGGCTCCATATAGTACAGATGGTATTACTACACCTTTCCAGTAAGCCTTTCCAACCATTATCTTTTATGTTGATTATGCTGGCTCCATATAGTACAGATGGTATTACTACACCTTTCCAGTAAGCCTTTCCAACCATTATCTTTTATGTTGATTATGCTGGCTCCATATAGTACAAATGGTATTACTACACCTTTCCAGTAAGCCTTTCCAACCATTATCTTATTACAACTTTTGGCTATTACTGAATATGTTAAATTTGCTAATTTTCTTCCTTTTTGTATCATGTTAACTTTTTGCTGTTTAAATATATTTCTTATATTTTCCAATTTTAGTCCTAAATCCTTTATTGTTTCAGTTACTTTCACTCCCTCTATCATCTCTGGCTGTTCTTTCACATTCCATATTATAATGTTTCTCTTATTCTTATTTATTTCTAGCCCACATTTTTCTCCTATATTCATTAATATTCTCAGATATCTTGCTGCATCCTCCAAATGTTCTGCCAACAATAAGCCATCATCTGCGTAAAACAGTACTTTTATATTAAACTTATCATTCTTGAATCCTCTTCCCCTTTCTTCTATTTCTTTAATTATTATATAAGTTATTAGTTTGAAGAGTGTTGTTGATCCAGTGCATCCTTGGCGTATTCCACTGGTAATATAAGTTATTAGTTTGAAGAGTGTTGTTGATCCAGTGCATCCTTGGCGTATCCCACTGGTAATAGGCAATTAAGACCTCTTTTATATTTTAACTTATTTCAATACTTGTTTTGTCTCCTACATAAATATTTGCTACTGTATCAATTATTTTTGGATGAATTTTATACTCTTTCACGGTGTTTATTAACATTTCCCTTTTTATTGAGTCATACACCTTACTAAAGTCTACTGATGTTACAATTAAATTTTTCTTTTCCTTTTGAAGGCATCTGCAATACAGTACTGTAGTATGAAGAGATTATCCTCAACTTTACCACCCTTTGTGAAGCCTGCCTGAGTTTCTCTCATTTCATAATTTATTTTTATGTGATTTTATACTTCTTCTTTCAATATATTCATTAACATTTTATATGATATGTTGGTAAGTGCAATGGGTCTCAATTCTTTGGGAGTTGGTTTCTTTGTCTTTGGTATAATTTTTGTCTTTGATTCCTTCCATCCATTTGGCTTTTCTTTCCTTTCAAGTTCCTCTCTGAAACATTCTATCATTTTATTTACCCATACATCACTGTTTACTAGTGCTTTATACATTTCTGGTTTAATCCCATCCGGTCCTGCCGCTTTTCTATTTTTTAACCTTTTCATAACATCTTTTACTTGTTCATTTTGTATTACTGGATTCTTCATTGGTTTAATCATTCTTCCATTTCCAGTATTCCTTATCATGTCTAAATGTTCTCTCAGTATTTCTGGAATATTATGTTCTCTAGTTTCAGACATATCTTTTGTCATTTTTTCATTGTATGTTTCTGTTTCCTTTTCATTCCACACTGTACTGTAGGAATATTATTTGGGTGTTTTTTATATGTAATTTCTCAAAACTTTATCAATTCTTTTTTACTTTCCTCTTCTCCTAGTAATATTCCTTCATTGCTATACAACTGTATGTTTCCTGTACATACATACATACATACATACACACATAGAACACTGAACCCTACCAAAGTCATCTTGTACATACATACATACATACATACATATACACATAGAACACTGAACCCTACCAAAGTCATCCTGTACATACATACATACACACATAGAACACTGAACCCTACCAAAGTCATCCTGTACATACATACATACATACATACATACACACATAGAACACTGAAGCCTACCAAACCGTTTACGATCCAAATCAATAGTTCGCGGACAGCCTAACTAAAAGTAACTGTAATATCTGGACGAGTGGGCAACAGTAGGCCTACATACAATACTATACTGGGATTTACCTCAACCCGAAGTTCCCCCATGCGTATAAATTAAAACATTAGAACATAAGAAAATGGGAGTCTGCAGGAAGCCGATTGGCCCATACAAGGCAGATCCCTCTCACATCCAACCCTAATTATATGGCATAACTATAGGCCAAACTCACTAACATCATGAGGACCGACCTCACCAAACCGGTCGGAGGTCAATATAAGAAAACGGGAATCTGTAGAGAGCTGATTGGGCCACACCCGGCAGATATCCCTCACACCCAACTCATCTCGTCCATATGCCTATCTAATTTTATCTTAAAGCTTTCTATCTTTCTTGATCCCACTATAGCACTTGGTAGTCTATAACACCTATCTACAACTCTGTTACCAAACCAATATTTGCCTATATCTTTTCCAAACTAAATTTGTCTAATTTGAAACCATTGGTTTGAGTTCTTTCGCTATCACCGAGCTTCCCTCCTTTTGTAGTACGGTTGGGCTGCATTCGACCAGGGTTCGTCCGTCAATCAGGCAGTGTTCTTTGTATTCGTCCAGCATTCGCGCAGCCAAAAAAACGTTAACATTTTTATGTCAGAACATCGAGCAATGTTCGTCCAGGCATCGTGTAGGTCAGTCTGCATTTGTGCAGCGTTCGGTGTACGCTGTGGCGCGTTAGTTTTGCATTAATTTTGCATTCTGTCTTATCACAGTTCGGCCACCTTTTTCGGCCGAATGAGGCCGATTCGGAAACGGGCTGCATTCGGGTTCCGGTTCGGCTATTTGTGATGGCCCCTTTAGTAGGCTATATCTTTCATGTCCCCTTTATTAATCCCACTAACCCACTTGAATACCTCTATCATATCCCCTCTAACTCTGAGTCTATCTAACGAATGTAAGCCTAATTTGTTCAACCTTTCTTCATATGGAAGATTTCTAATATGGGTAATTTTTGTCATTCTACATTGTACTCTCTCCAAGAAATCGATGCCCATTCTGTAATAAGGACACCAACATTGAACAGCATAATCCATATGAGGTCTCACTAATGACAAGTAAAGTTATATAATAACATCAGCAGTTCTGTTACTCACACTCCTAGAGATGAACCCGAGAATCCTGTTTGCCTTGTTACGAACGCTTATACAGTGTTTTCTAGGTTTCAAATCATTGCTAACAAACACACCCAGATCTTTCTCACAGTCTGAGTGTTCTAATTCCATATTAGCTAGTTTATATTTTGCTTTTGTATTCATCTTCCCTATCTTTAATACCTTGCATTTGTCAATGTTAAAATTCATCTGCCAATATACTGACCATTCGTGTAAGTATCTAGATCCCCTTGGAGGCACTCCATGTCGCTATCTGAATCTATTTTTCTCCCCAGTTTGGTATTATCTGCAAATTTACTTATCCTACTAGTTATACTTAAATCAAGGTCATTTATGTATATAACAAACAACAGAGGACCTAATACAGATCCCTGAGGGACACTTTTGACTGCACCCCATTCTGATTTAATACCATTTATGCTGACTCTCTGCTTCCTACCAATTAGCCACGACCTAATCCATCCCAACAATGACCCACCTATTCCATGCGCCTCAACCTTTCTGATCAATCTCTCATGAGGGAGATAGATGAGAAAGGTTGAGGTGCATGAAATAGGTGGGTCGTTGTTAGGACTCTGTCCCTATCCTAGCCACCCTTGGGATATCAGTCTTAACCCATCTTCTTGTCAGTATCCTTACATCGCCATTAAATCATGTACTAAATACTCGTCTCCTCCCCTATCCATTCCCATTCAGCTCCCCTGCTATGATTGTCCTGTCCCATTGCCTTTCGCTACTGCTAGTCCTTTTCACAGCCAATCTTGAAAAAATAAAAACAAAAATAATAATAATGATGTAGTGCCTCGCTGCAATGGCCTCTTTATGTAAGAAACTGGCTATTGTATTCGGGGGAGACAATGAATGGTTGGCCTCCTCAGTTTGAACATACGCACACACAAGTACACGGACACTTATACACCCACACATACACACAAACGTACACAGACAGGCAGAAAATCAGGCACATGTTAACGGTATAACACACACACACATACACACCCACCCACACACCTACACACCCACACAGATACACCCATCAGGAAAAAGTGACAATAAACCCCAACCCTTTGGTTGGCATGGTGAGTCGTGTGTCACGCTGCACTGACCCTTTACAACCATATCACTCTATTTTGGTATACCACAAACACACACACGCACACCACACACATACACCCAACACACACACACACACACACACACATATATTCACCAACACCCACCAGCACATACAAACACACACTGTTTACATACACGCACCAACACACACACACACACACACACATATACCCACCAACAAACACACACACACACACACTTTAACTGTTTACTTTTGCTTTATATATAATCAACAAAAACATCGCTGATTACCTTCTCTTGTTAAATCCTTGAGGATTATGACACATTTTGGCAGTCTATTCTGGCTATAATTAGATGAAGTTATTTAGATTAGAATGGATCTGTGGAACTCAGAGGGTTAATTGAGACAGTATTTACCCTAATACTACTCACAGATCCTTCCTAAGTTGTATAAAATCGTATGTGATAGCCGGAATAAACTGCCAAAACACGTAAAGATCTACTGTACATTGGCCAGGGTTCTCTAAAAATGTATAATGTCTTATCTCCCTCTCATCGTCGTATCCCATATGTTGACATTGTAATTTTAGTGCCATGATATACTAGACTGCTCTAACTGGCTATTGCAACTGACAATAGCCTAGATTTTGTTGAGTGTTAGGAAGTTGTCATGTCATGAGCAATAAATGTTTTGTTATGCCTACTTCTCACCCCGCCATAACTTAAAGGGAAATGTGTATTTACGTGTATGTATCTGTTCATTAATACATTCAATGTATATACTGTACATGTTTACGTGTATGTATCTGTTCATTAATACATTCAATGTATATACTGTACATGTTTACGTGTATGTATCTGTTCATTAATACATTCAATGTATATACTGTACATGTTTTTAGGTTCCTCCCAAGACCTCTCCATCAAGCTTCAAAATATACCCCCAAGACCTCCCTTCCAAATACCTGGAAGACCTCCCTTCCAAATACCTGGAAGACCTCCCTTCCAAATACCTGGAAGACCTCCCTTCCAAATACCTGGAAGACCTCCCTTCCAAATATACCCCCAAGACCTCCCTTCCAAATATACCCCCAAGACCTCCCTTCGAGACAATTTTGTACATTTTCCGGTAGAAAAATGTTCCGGCCGAAGGCCGGTTCCTTCTATAGAACATCTTCCTATCGCTCTCCAGGAAAAAAATCGACACCTAAACAGGCACAAAAGGTCTTAAAATCGCCAAACTAATGGGGCTAAACATGAGGGAGAAGGGAATCCAGAAAAACCAACCCTCACCTTAAAGCATCTCTCTTTGACATCCAGGCCCAACTGTACACTGGATAATTTGTACTCACATATCAAAGAAAAGCCCTTCGAGGTCTGCCACGGATTGCTTACCTGAGGAAAGAATAAAAGTAGACATTAATTAACGGAATATATACATAAATCATACATAGCCAATAACAACAATAACAAAAACAACATCAACAACAACAACAACAACTCTACTATGACTACTACTACTACTACTACTATTACTACTACTACTACTTTTTTTTTTTTTTTTCAAACCACTCAGCCTGTGCATTCGGGGGACTCTAAACCAGGTCAGAACAGTCATCAAAGCGCCCGACTTATTAGTCATTCAGCTACTTCCTATTCCGGGGTAAGCACTCAGCCTCATCATCGTGGATACTACTACTACTTTGATTTTTATTTAATATTGTGCATACAGTACATTATATTATACAAACATCAGATATTACTCTATTTAATATTGTGCATACAGTACATTATATTATACAAACATCAGATATTACTCTATTTAATATTGTGCATACAGTACATTATATTATACAAACATCAGATATTACTCTATTTAATATTGTGCATACAGTACATTATATTATACAAACATCAGATATTACTCTATTCCTACTATTCTACTATATTACTACTCTACACCATGCAACTTCAATCCAGTTGCCTCCCTATGCGACCCTCTGCCACTGCTGCCTCGTAGTCCACGTCTGCCACTGTCGCTGGTTGTGGTGCAGACAGTCTTGTTCCCCGCAGGCATAGTAGTGCTGATCTGAGCAATGAGAAAGATAGACGGCACCTCATCCAGGTTACAACGTGGATCCTGGGCAGTTGCTTCCTCTCTGCGATGATCTCTGTAAGTCTTGCATAGAAGGACTGGGCTCTGGGTCCCATCCCTCCAGATGTGGTGAAGACTATTGGGGTAAAGCTGCCTTGTTCGATATTGAAGATCGTTTCCCCATATGCCCTGACCTTCTCCTGTTCGTTCCTCTTGTGTGCAGCATCAAAGGAGTACAAAGTACAAAGTACAAAGGAGTACAAAGGAAATCAAGCAACAATAGGTTTAGTGACCCTTCTAGGCTGCTTGTCCTCCAAAACACTGAGGATCAAGTGTCCAAACAGTGGTTTAGAGTGGGTAAGGGAACATTGGAAAGGGAACTACTGCCCTGGAACTAATGTCCGTGGCAGGATTAGGAAGTTAGTAGGGGACAGATGGGTTAGTAACTGAGGGGAGGATAAAATAAAGTTATTAATTTACAAACGCAATCAGTCGAGGGTTTGATGCGAGATAGTTGTCTAGGCGAAGTTTAAATGAATCAACGGTGCTGCAGTCTATAACATCTCGGGGAAGCCCATTCCATAAGTTGACAACTCGATTGAAGAAGACATTTTTAGCTTCGTGCGAGTTAAAAGATTTACCAATAATTTTGCACCAGTTTCCCCGCGTGTAGGCCTAATTAGATTGGTCGATAGTGAAGTACTTACTACAGTTCATATTGTCGATGCCTTTGATGATTTTCAACACTTGAATTAAGTCGCCTCTTAATCTGTGCTGGGTTAAAGGAAATAGATTTAATTCTCTAAGATGCTCCTCGTATGGTTTGTTCTTTAGGCTAGGTATCATTTTGGTAACTCTACGTTGAACTCGTTCTAGCTTGTCTATATCTTTTTGGTAATAACGGCACCAGGATTGAACGCAGTATTCCAGAAGAGGGCGGACTAAGGAATTGTAAAGGGTTAGGATAACGTCTTTGGATTTATGCTCAAATGACCTGCCTATAAAGCCAATTATTTTGTTTGCCTTCTTAACAACTTCTGAACATTGTTGACTCGGGTTTAGGTTACTCGATATTGTTACTCCCAGATCGGTTTCTCTGTTTACATTCTTAAGCTGAGTGCCATTCATCAAATAGTTTGCTTTATCATTTTGGTATCCGATATTGAAACTCATTTGCCAAATTTGGGCCCAACATGACAACTTATCTAGATTGTGTTACATATCGTCAACTTGTTGTTTTGAGAGTACGCTATTTGCAATTTTTGTATCTTCAGCAAATTTTGAGATTGTACAGGTGAGACCCTCATCTATGTCGTTGATGTAAATTAGAAAGATAATTGGTCCTAGTACCGATCCCTGGGGTACCCCGCTACTTACATTGGTCCATTTAGATGCCTTACCGTTTATGACTACTCTTTGCTTTCTGTCGCTGAGCCAATTTTCTATCCATTTCAACACACCGTCTTGTATTCCATGCGCTTTTAGTTTTAGCAGTAAACGTTTGTGGGGAACTTTGTCAAAGGCCTTTTGAAAATCAAGGTATATAACATCTACAGCTTTACTCTCATCGTAGAGGTTGAGGATATCGTGGAAGTAGTCTAAGAGGTTTGTTAAACAGGAACGTTTTTTACGAAAGCCGTGTTGAGTATCTTTAAGTATGTTATTTTCCTCTAAGTGATTTACGAGTCTGTCTCTTATGAGTGTTTCTAGAATTTTACATACAACTGAGGTTAAGCTAATTGGACGATAGTTACTGGGTAGGGATTTGCTGCCTTTTTTGAATATCGGTGTTACGTTGGCTAGCTTCCACTGATCAGGCATAGTTCCAGACTGCAAGGATTTATTGAATAGTAATGTCAGTGGTTTAGAGAGCTCATCCTTAGCTTCCTTTAGAACTCTAGGTGAGATTGTATGAGGTCCAGGCGTTTTATTTACCTTGAGTTTATCTAAACAATTCAATACTTCTCTCTCTGTAACGGTGATATTGCTTAGAACACCTGAATTATCAATCTGAATCGGCGATGGTGTAGGGATATCACTGAGGTCTTCCGTTGTAAAAACTGATGCAAAGAAGGTATTGAGGGCATACTCATTTGTACTTCGTCTTTGGTGTATTCTCCATTTTCATCGACTAACGGTCCAACAGTTGAAGTAACTACTTTTTTCTTTCTGATATAACTATAGAATTCTTTCGGGTTTGTTTTACTTTGATTCGCAACATGTAACTCCATTTTTTTTTTACTTTGCTTAATTAACTTTTTGGCTTTGTGTCGTAGCTCTACAAATTTCACCCGTTCTTCGTTATTTTGTAAGGATTTTAGTCTATCATTAGCAAACTTTTTAGCAAGCAGACAGTTTGAAATATCTTTATTCCACCATTTGGGCTTATTATTATGGCCTGTACGCCGTATTTTCGATGGTATGCAGTCCTGCACTGCTTTTAGGTAAGTGGTTTCGAATAATTCCCAATATGTATTTATGTCGTTATTGTCCAGTCAGTTTCTTTAAACATAGCTCTAAGTTTATGAAAGTTTGCTCTCTCGAAATTAGGGACTTTTTCGATGCTGCTATTTGGATCGTTACTAGTAAACTTTAAAGTGAAAGTTATTGTACGATGGTCGCTGTTACTGAATTCGTCACCAACATTCAAATTCTCTATTAATTCTTCTTTTGTTGCAAGTACAAGGTCAAGAACGTTATTACCACGGGTCGGCGATCGAACAAATTGATAGAGTGAACTCTCTTGCAAGTTCGCATACAAGTCATGTCCGGAGTGTGAAGTAAGAGTATCGCCCCACTTGGTCACAGGTAAATTAAAGTCGCCAAAAAATACGGTATCTTGAGAGTTACTTACATTTGCAATTTGTTCATAAATTTCTCGGTCAGTTTGCACTGATTGAGCTGGAGGTCTGTATATTAATGCAAGTATTATTTTTGTACCTTTATTATTCTTTATTAGCACAAAAGATGTGTCGACGTTCACAATTTGAGGTTTAGACAAGAGGGTCGGGTTAAGACTTTCTTTGATATAAAATAAAACACCACCTCCATTTTTATTTATTCGGCTGTTCTCAAACATTACATAACCGGGAAGTGAATACTCTGCTAAAAAATCTCTATCTTCTGTATTGAGCCAAGATTCTGTTATGCCAATCACATCATAATTTTCTGTAAACACTAGTTCCTCTAAATCTGAAAATTTATTGCGTATGCTACGAGCGTTTGCATAGAAAACCTTTAAAGTTGCGGTTTTAGAACTCGCAGAACGTTCTTTAATCAAATTTTTGGTTCTGGTCAGATCTACATTTACATTCATGGCTGTCCTCGGTCGTCGGTCGTCATCCCTGTCGGTTTTGAATTTGGGTCGTGTTGGTGGAGCTTTATCCAAATTCGCGGTTCTTGACGGATAAGCATTTAATTCCTTTGCAGGTTGCCGTCCTCGCTGTCTTCGGTCCTCCTTCCTGGTTGTCCTGTGCTGAGTCGATTTCTTCTCCGAAAATCCTTCACCGTATCGTTGAGAAGATGCCCAAAACGTGCTGCTCCCACCTGGTTCAGATGAACTACATCGTCCGAAAACAAATAGCCATCGTAGTAGAAATTGTCCCAGGTGTCGACGAATCCCACGTTCTCCTTCCTGCAGAGGTTTGCTAGACAACGATTTGTGCTGGTGGCTATGTTGTAAAATCGGCTCTCTACACCGAGCCGGGGGACGATTCCTGAGACGATGATCCTTGATGACTTCTCCTTAAACGACTTGATCAGCTGCTGGTACTTTAAAAGCAAATCTTCCGACCGGGTTCGCTGTACATCGTTGGATCCAACGTGGATGACGTACATTGTATTAGCAGGGGCCAGCTTTGATACTTCGTCAACTGCAGCAACTACGTCGTCCACACCAGAGACAACCCGCTGTAGCTATGGGCCATTGGGTCAAATATTCTTATGTCAAAGAACGCTCGCTGTGCACTTGTCCAAAAACCTCTTGCACTAACGTCCACTCGTGCTTCATTAGATGTGTTGGCCGTCCTGTGCTGCAAGATCTCTCCATCCAAGGGAATGAGTGATGGTTCGCGCACCACATCTCGACACATCTCCTTGAGCATGTTCGCCGTTACATCTCTTACTTCATTGTGCCTGATGCTGATGAATCCTCCCTTCTTACATATCATGCAGTGGTCTGCATCGTTGTTGATTCCACAAACGCATCGATCGGGCAGTCCTTCAATCGGCCAACCATACCTCAGTGCAATAGCATCATTAAATTCTTGTTTGTTGAGATTGATGCCTTTTGCCTTGATTGGTAGTGTTGTCAGCCAATTTGAATCACCCGTTTTTTGTACTATTTGTATTTTTCTTGCTAGTCTCCGGGAAAGTTGTCGCATCAATTGTGCCAGGTAATTTTTCTGTGAGTTTTGCCTCTCTGACGCGATGGTCTTTCTGATGTTGTAGATGTCTGCCTGGTCCACTTCACCGTCAGAATTTTGTGCTACGATGCGTTCAGTGAGAGATTCTGTTATCTTTACTGAGTTCTGGTGTTCCGTTGTCGCCCTCCTCACAGGATTGATAATTCCAAGCCCTCCCAACCTAGGAGGAAGTGCGAGCAACTCCCTCTCTGTAGCATTTGGGGTGTGGGACTTTACCCAAGCTGGGATGAGTTTGTCTCTGATGGCATCTTCTAGCGGTTGAAGTTGTGGACTCACGTTTGGAATGGTATGCACTACTACTACTACTACTACGGATAATGACCGTCTTTATCCTTTTAACTGCCTCAGCTACTTCTTAAGCTTCTTAAAATCGTCTATTGATCGGCAGAATAAACTGCTAAAACGCGTGATGACCCTCAAGGGCTTAACAGACACACACAAATAAAACTCAACAGCCACACAGACTGAAAACAAACATAACTACCAACAACCACACAGAACAACATGCACATACAAACAAACCAACACTTGAGTAGACCAGTATATGGACATACAAACAAACAACAAACAAACAAACAGGTGGACAGACAAACAGACAACAAGTCAAACTAACAAACATATGGACAGACAAACAAACAACAAGTTAAACAAACGAACAAACAAACAAATATACCAGTATATGGACAGACAAGCAAACAAACAAATATACCAGTAAATGGACAGACAAACAAACAACAAGTCAAACAAGCAAACAAACAAACTAACAAATAAATAGACCAGTATATGGACAAAGAAATACAAAGTTAAACAAACAAACTAACAAATATACCAGTACAGTCGCGCTAATAAGTGATGTCTCGGCACCAAGTATGTTTTGATCAATAATTGGTATCAGCAATATCTAAGCTTCATTTCTTTATATCGAGTGGAATATACAAACATGTTCCTACACTTACCCACCCTATTCAACATCTGACAGACATTAATAAAGCACAGAGCAAGCCAAACGTAATGACAGCTGGGACATGACTTATTAGCGCGACCGTACATGGACAAACCAACCAACAAAGGAATAGATCAGTATATGGACAGACGAACAAACAACAAGTCAAACAAACCAATACACAGTAACAGATCAACATACTAATCAACAAACAGTGATCATGAGAGACGTACAACTTGAGACAGACACCACCACCACCACACCCTACCCTAGGACATTAATGAACATATTACAGACAAACAGACCACCAACCATACAGACAGACCACCACCACACCCTACCCTAGACCATTAATGAACATATTACAGACAAACAGACCACCAACCATACAGACAGACCACCACCACACCCTACCCTAGACCATTAATGAACATATTACAGACAAACAGACCACCAACCATACAGACAGACCACCACCACCGCCTACCCTAGACCATTAATGAACATATTACAGACAGACAGACCATCACCACCCCCTACCCTAGACCATTAATGAACATATAACAAACAGACCACCAACCATACAAACAGAGCCCACCACCTTCAGCACCCTACCTAGACCATTAATGAAGATATAACATACCAACATACCATACAGCCAGAGTGAGACAGACCCCTTCCTAGACCATTGTTGAAACTGGGCTAAGTGTGGCTTCCCCGTGACTGTCCATCCCCCTTCCCCTCTCCCGCCATCCGCTCTCTCTGTCTCTCTCTCTCTTTCAAATTAAATTTTGACATACCTTAGAATACATCCACGTGCGCGTCTCGTGCATATATACATATTACACATTTACTTGAACGCACGTATACTGACTGTACATACACAACACAAATACAGGCATATACAGCATAAAATTATGCGCGCTCTCTCTCGCACACACACACACACACTGTCATGTGTCTACCCACTATGACTCAAGCATATGTGTATAGCTTACTATACTATGACTCAGTTCGGCTTGGCAGTGTGGTTTGTAAGGTGAGAGATGGTTAGGTTGTATAATGTCATGTTAGTCGGGGTGTCGTGTAAGCGGGTATCACACTGGGCCAAATTCTCGCCATTCTCCGATCTCCAGTCTCCGTTTTCAGCCAGTAGCCCCGGCAAATCCTATCACACACGCCTACCTACCTATGTTCACCTATGTGGAGTTCGCCACTCTTGCTAGTGGCACCGAAGAGCGCACCGCCCTTCGTTGTTGTTTGAGAATTGGTGCAGCAGACTATTCGAAGAGGTGGAGCGCACCCTTGTGAAGATGGGCTCGTCTGGCACTTTTTGAAGTTCGACATCGAGAGCTCTCTTGAAGCTGTCTAACGAGACACCTCTCATGTCTCTCACTCGCCGCGGGAGTTTGTTGAAGAGACGTGCTCCTCTATGTGATAACCAGCCCTCTCGCAGAGAGCCCATAGCCCCCACGCCAAGAGTCCTGGCTGCACAAGTGCGGGAGTCTCCTACACAACAATAACAATGTCCGGCCTTAGCCTATATTGGTCCGTTTCACCTATACTGTAATGTATAGCAATATGAATTTACATCTACAATTATAATGCAATATGACTCAATCTACACGTTAGTGTAATTATTTTTTATATTTGAAGCTTATATGAGGAAATATTTTGAACTTTTCGGAGGTTTTCGAATGTTTTTGATTTATATCAATCATGATACCAATCGCCGTGGCGTATAGAACAGTGGTTATTTAGCTGCAAGTGGTGTAGCTATTTATATCAATCATGATACCAATCGCCGTGGCGTATAGAACAGTGGTATTTAGCTGCAAGTGGTGTAGCTATTTATATCAATCATGATACCAATCGCCGTGGCGTATAGAACAGTGGTATTTAGCTGCAAGTGGTGTAGCTATTTTAGCATTAATTCACCTTGAAAATTGTTTGTCTACCAGCAGCCCTTCTCACAATCAAAACACTCAATTTTGTAGCAAAATATTTATTTCGATCGTTATATTGTGGTGTTTCACTTAAACTGTAGAATAACATTGATTGATATTGACAAAATGTGTGTAATAGGACCCAATCTATACGCTAATGTTGCTATGTTTTGCGTTTTAAGCTTATATAAGTAGCTATGAGGAAGTTTTTCGCAATATATAGGCTACAACGTGATGACGCCCCTGTCGTTACCTCGGCACTAAGCGATCGTTCATATTGTGCTGTTTCACCAATAACTTAGAGTAATATAGATTTATATCGACAATTTTATTTCAATATGACTCAATCTACAAGTTTGCGTTATTATTTTTAATATTTGGAGCATATATGAGGAAATATTTTGAACTTTTCGGAGGTTGTAGAATGCCTGGTATAATCCTGTGGTGCGGGTAGACCTGTATTTATCTCAATAATTTGGTAATGTTACAATATATTTTTACATTTTACATTCATAGATAGTCCACTAATATACTAGGTTAGGTTAGGTAAGGCTAGCTTAAATATATTGTTCAATGATTCTTAGTAAATAGGCATACAGTTCCTCCTGCTACACAGGATCTGAAATACAGTTCCTCCTGCTACACAGGATCTGAAATACAGTTCCTCCTGCTACACAGGATATTACTGAATGTTTTCGCTTCATACCAATCGCCGTGGCGTAGGTAGGAAGTGGTTATTTAGCTGCAAGTGGTGTAGCTATTTTAGTATTAATTCACTTAGTGTATGTCTATCCGCAGCCCTTCTCACAATCAAAACACACAATTATGTTGCAAAATATATATTTCGACGTCATATACTTGAGATATCAATGAGATTAAATGCGAGCTGTAAAGCGGCTGACAATTTACCTCCGTCAAAAGATGGAGCTTCCCACCCAGTGCGGGAAGCATCCTAGGATTCCTAGCTCCGTCAAACGGTGAGATTTGTGCCGGAGAATGGCGGTAGCTCCAATTTTTGCAGTAGAATGGCGAGAATTGGCCCAGTGTGATACCCCCTTAAGCCACTGCCAACCCGGCGTCACACCAGTGATTCGTCGGGATTTTTGGGAGTCAATGTATCCGAGTAAATTTATGTTGGAATGGACTATATAATTTAGTTTTGCTTCCACAATTGTCGGCACATTGCCATCTTCCCATCTTGATTACTCAGTTATTAAACCATTTTTAAATGTTTAGTATGAAGGACCTTAAGCCAGCATTACATAAGCGATATCCTCCTCAATGTTTTATCCTCAACACTGGTCTGAAGCTATTGATAGATCTGTGCCCCATTCCTTGTCCTTCCCTCTCTCACATAAACATTGCGCTTTTCATAGTGCAATTGGATCTGAGTACATGATTAGATTGGTATCCAGTATTCGATAAATGGATATTAATCGTGGTCACGTACTCAATCTGTCTTGGTGGTATAATGGGTGGAGCGTGTAAGCTCTGTATGTGGTGTCCTGGGTTCGAATCCCCAGAGGAGTTATTGGTGTCAAGAACGATAGTATTTAAGAAACCTATACAATAATGATCTCGACTAAATAAACATATACTCAGTGTAGTTTCCGATAGCAGTGCCAAAGGTCCCTAGAATGTTGCCAGGCAAATGTTGACCGTCGGAAATTGATGATAAAATCTCTCGTGTGATTCCCCTTTCCTTCCCACGGTGTCAAGCTGGTGTAGAATTTTATCCTTTTCCCATATCCACACCAGGCCCTCGCCTGTTCTAATTAACCCTTTCACTTTGTATAGGACGCATTATTTAATTTGATTACGGTATTATTAGATAACTTCATTCAGGCTAAAAAAGGAATTGTGGACAAATTCAGAGGGTAAATTGAGATATATAATACCTTTTCGATTCCTAGAGGATTTTTCCAAAGCTGAGTAAAATAGTTTAATTTTTGCCAGAATACAAAATACAGTAACACAGAAAGTCATAATACTGTACGGATCAACTTGTTATAATATGTTATGGTATTCAATCAGGGGAGGGAATTTTGTGTTAAGTTTTAGTTACCATCTGACGATATTATTGGAGAAACCTCTCGATTATACAGACACACGAAAACATACGAAAACACTATAATACGTACGCAAATTCGCAATTACACACACACAAGCACGCACGCACATACACGCGCGCACACACACACACACACGTTGTAGACAAGAGAGGGTACATGAGAAAAACAAAAAGAGGGAACATAAAAGAGAGAAGAGAATGAAGAGAAGAAACGATAAAAAGGGATTGAACACAGAGATGAGCGGCACAGAGAGAGACAGGCCAAAAAACAAAATAATAAAGGAGAAGATAAAAACACGAAACAAGAACACAAATGAGAGAGAGAGAGAGAGAAAGAGAGAGATGGGTGAGAGTGGGTCAAGTAGGGGGGAAAAGGAAGTGAAAGTATGGGAAGAGACTCGATCCTACCTAATCCACAAGGGGAGGGGGGAGGGGGGGAATTATGGGGTGTGGGTGGAGGGGGCAATATAGAGGTAATTATGGGTAGGTGTGAGTGGGTGATTGAGTTTCATAAACAACAAAAACAAAATACTACTACTAATAATAAGAAGAATACTAATACAAGTAATAATAGACATGTGTGTGTGTGTGTGTGTATGTGTGGAATTATAATGTAAAACTTGCAACATATATATATATATATATACAGGGTGTCCCAGGAGGAAAGGGCATAACGTTGGGAAATGATAAAACAAGGTATTCTAAGCCTAAAATGTTCTATAACACAAAGTCCAAATCTCAACCATTAAAAAGATATTGAAAGTTTTATGTAGTGTCGTCCCCCGCCTCACTGTAATGGACTCTTCCATGTCAGATAGTTTCCAACTGGTCCAAAGTGAGCTATTATATCCATAATCATTTTGCAACTTACAGAATTATAATATCTTTACTATAACATGGTAAAATAATTGCAGTTAGATGGAGGTGTGGTAGGTACTAGGACAGCTAGGCCACCCTTATGGGGAAATACTGAAGAAAATGCCATTTTCAACATGCAATATGTCTTTACTGGTTGAGATTTGGAATATTTCTTATAGAACATTTTAGGCTTAGAATATTTTGTTTTATCATTTCCCAAAGTTATGCCCTTTCCTCCTGGGACACCCTATATATACTGTATATATATATATATATATATATATATATATATATATATATATATATATGTGTGTGTGTGGGAAACAGATATTCTCGTAGATATGTATTAAAATCCACCGCATTTTTACAGTTATTAACTTTTCTTGAAATATTTTCATTTTCCTTAATAATGTTTATATAATTTTATACAGTATATATACTGTATATATACATATATATTTATACAGTATATATACAGGGTGTCCCGCGAGTTTTGTCAAATACTTCCAGAGATGAAAGAATAAGAAATTCTAAGTAAAAACTTTTATATACACATAGGCTTTTGGGGGCCTTGTTTTGTAGTTATGGACCCTTAAAGTAGTTTTTTTTTTTTTTTTTTTTAAATTTCTAACCCTGTTTTTCTTCAATAAGATGAGGATAGGAAAAAAAACTATAAAGTGTATTATGAAGCATGATATCAATACTTCAAACTGAATATTACAAGAAACCAACAAAACTTAATTTTAAGCTCATCATCGCGGAAAGAAGAAAGGAGCTACAGAGGATTTTTTGGTGTTTTCTGTTAGTTTAAACCCATTTTCCGAGTAACGAAAATGAATAGCGATAACGTTAAATGCTGTATGATGGTGCATGATATCAATAGTTAATGATAACACCAAAACATCCTCTGTAGCTCCTTTATTCTTTCCGTGATGATGAGCTTAAAATTAAGTTTTGTTGGTTTCTTGTAATAATCAACTCCATGTCAAGGGAATATGAAGTACGATGTATGGAAGTTTTTGGTGTCAGTTTGAAGTATAGATATCATGCTTCATAAAACGCTTTATAGTTTTTTTTCCTATCCTCATCTTATTGAAGAAAAACAGAGTTAGAAATTACAAAAAACACCAAAATGCCGACTTTAAGGGTCCATAACTACAAAACAATGCCCCCAAAAGCCTATGAGTATATAACAGTTTTTACTTAGAATTACTTAATCTTTAAACTCGCGGGACACCCTGTGATATATATATATATAGAGAAGAGAGAGAGAGAGAGAGAGAGAGAGAGACTGCTGGCAATATTCATAATTATATCACTGCTACTGCAAACTGTGTGTGTGTGTGTGTGTGTGTGTGTGTGTGTGTGTGTCATACATGAAACACGACCTGACACCAGATCAAAATACAGCACACCACCATCACAACTTGTAAACTCGTCCATTACTTAAAACACGTGCAGAACAAGTATTAATTCAGTGGAAAGATCAACCCAGAAAAAAAGTAGCTCATTGCATGACCCCACACTACTGCATGTCATGAGTGAGAGAGAGAGAAAGAGAGAGAGATGTGACACGACTGTAATGCATGAAATTCACACCTGTTCAAAGTAAATCTCACCCATGCGTCTTTCAAACTTTTTGCATGCCTTAGTTAAATACCCGTCCACAACCATGAATAAACCTTCCTTCCGCGCATGACCCCCACCACTGCATGTTACACTAGGCCACTACTACATGTCACACTAGGTCACTACTACATGTTACACTAGGCCACTACTACATGTCACACTAGGTCACTACTACATGTCACACTAGGTCACTACTACATGTCACACTAGGTCACTACTACATGTCACACTAGGCCACTACTACATGTCACACTAGGCCACTACTACATTTCACACTAGGTCACTACTACATGTTACACTAGGCCACTACTACATGTCACACTAGGTCACTACTACATGTCACACTAGGTCACTACTACATGTCACACTAGGTCACTACTACATGTCACACTAGGTCACTACTACATGTTACACTAGGTCACTACTACATGTCACACTAGGTCACTACTACATGTCACACTAGGCCACTACTACATGTCACACTGGGTCACTACTACATGTTTCACTAGGTCACTACTACATGTCACACTAGGTCACTACTACATGTCACACTAGGTCACTACTACATGTCACACTAGGCCACTACTACATGTCACACTAGGTCACTACTACATGTCACACTAGGTCACTACTACATGTCACACTAGGTCACTACTACATGTCACACTAGGTCACTACTACATGTTACACTAGGTCACTACTACATGTCACACTAGGTCACTACTACATGTCACACTAGGCCACTACTACATGTCACACTGGGTCACTACTACATGTTTCACTAGGTCACTAGTACATGTCACACTAGGTCACTACTACATGTCACACTAGGTCACTACTACATGTCACACTAGGCCACTACTACATGTTACACTAGGTCACTACTACATGTCACACTAGGTCACTACTACATGTCACACTAGGCCACTACTACATGTCACACAAGGTCACTACTGCATGTCACACTAGGTCACTACTACATGTTACACTAGGTCACTACTACATGTTACACTAAGTCACTAATACATGTCACACTAGGTCACTACTACATGTTACACTAGGTCACTACTACATGTCACACTAGGTCACTACTACATGTCACACTAGGCCACTACTACATGTTACACTAGGTCACTACTACATGTTACACTACGTCACTACTACATGTTACACTAGGTCACTACTACATGTTACACTAGGTCACTACTACATGTCACACTAGGCAACAACTACATGTTACACTAGGTCACAACTACATGTTACACTAGGTCACTACTACATGTCACACTAGGCCACTACTACATGCCACACAAGGTCACTACTGCATGTCACACTAGGTCACTACTACATGTTACACTAGGTCACTACTACATGTTACACTAGGTCACTACTACATGTCACACTAGGTCACTACTACATGTCACACTAGGTCACTACTACATGTCACACTAGGCCACTACTACATGTTACACTAGGTCACTACTACGTGTTACACTAGGTTACTACTACATGTCACATTAGGTCACTACTACATGTTACACTAGGTCACTACTACATGTCACACTAGGGCACTACTACATGTCACACTAGGTCACTACTACATGTCACACTAGGTCACTACTACATGTTACACTAGGTCACTACTACATGTCACACTAGGTCACTACTACATGTCACACTAGGCCACTACTACATGTCACACTGGGTCACTACTACATGTTTCACTAGGTCACTACTACATGTCACACTAGGTCACTACTACATGTCACACTAGGTCACTACTACATATCACACTAGGCCACTACTACATGTTACACTAGGTCACTACTACATGTCACACTAGGTCACTACTACATGTCACACTAGGTCACTACTACATGTTACACTAGGTCACTATTACATGTTACACTAGGTCACTACTACATGTCACACTAGGTCACTACTACATGCTACACTAGGTCACTACTACATGTCACACTAGGTCACTACTACATGTCACACTAGGCCACTACTACATGTTACACTAGGTCACTACTACGTGTTACACTAGGTTACTACTACATGTTGTGCTAGGTCACTACTACAGTACATGTTACACTAGGTCACTACTACATGTCACACAAGGTCACTACTACATGTCACAGTAAGTCACTACTACATGTCACACTAGGTCACTACTACATGTCACACTAGGTCACTACTACATGTCACACTAGGTCACTACTACCTGTTACACTAGGTCACTACTACATGTCACACTAGGTTTATACTACATGTTACACTAGGTCACTACTACATGTCACACTAGGTCACTACTACATGTCACACTAGGCCACTACTACATGTCACACTAGGTCACTACTGCATGTCACGCTAGTTCACTACTACATGTCACACTAGGTCACTACTGCATGTCACACTAGGTCACTACTACATGTCACAATAGGTCACTACTACATGTCACACTAGGTCACTACTACATGTCACACTAGGCCACTACTACATGTTACACTAGGTCACTACTACATGTTACACTAGGTCACTACTACATGTCACACTAGGTCACTACTACAATACTACATGTCACACTAGGCCACTACTACATGTCACACTAGGTCACTACTGCATGTCACACTAGTTCACTACTACGTCACACTAGGTCACTACTGCATGTCACACTAGTTCACTACTACATGTCACACTAGGTCACTACTACATGTTACACTAGGTCACTACTGCATGTCACACTAGTTCACTACTACGTCACACTAGGTCACTACTACATGTCACACTAGGTCACTACTACATGTCACACTAGTTCACTACTACATGTCACACTAGGTCACTACTACATGTCACACTAGGTCACTACTACATGTCACACTAGTTCACTACTACATGTCACACTAGGTCACTACTACATGTCACACTAGTTCACTACTACATGTCACACTAGGTCACTACTACATGTTACACTAGGTCACTACTGCATGTCACACTAGTTCACTACTACGTCACACTAGGTCACTACTACATGTCACACTAGGTCACTACTACATGTCACACTAGTTCACTACTACATGTCACACTAGGTCACTACTACATGTTACACTAGGTCACTACTACATGTCACACTAGTTCACTACTACATGTCACACTAGGTCACTACTACATGTCACACTAGGTCACTACTACATGTCACACTAGTTCACTACTACATGTCACACTAGGTCACTACTGCATTTCATTATGTGATTATTTCATGACTTCAAGATAGGTTGCTAACACCACCCAATCTTATTTCTTCTTCTTTTAAGAGGCTTGTCTGTAAGTGGCCTAGTTAACTCGGTGTGTGTGTAATAATAATAACAATAATAATAATAATATTAATAGTAATAATAATAATATTTATTAAACATAATAATAATGATAATAACTTATTATAATCGGTTTATTTCAAGTGTGTGTGTGTGTGTAAGTTGGGTTGTCTACATATTTTAGAAAGTTTATCTCATAAGCTGCCAGACCAGTGTTGACGATAAATGTTACGTCCGAAACATTCCCCTGCAAAACAGCGCGCGCGCACACACACACACCCCTACCCACACACTCACATACTATAAGGTAATTAAAATAGCTGGTAACTTTAAAACTCCCCTTCTCCGTCCTACAAATATTTCATAGGATAGGTAATTGATTTGGTGCTGTGAAGAGTACAAATGGCAGCTCATATTTATTTTTATACCTTCCCTGTAGTGTTGTAGGATCTAAATTTTGGTTTGTTGTTGTTGGTGGTGGTGGTAGTGGAAGTGCTGGTGTTGTAATTGTTGGTGTTATTGGTATTATAGTTGGTATTATTGGTGTTATTGTTGGTGTTATTGTCATCACCCTTTCACACACATACACATACATTTTAGGGTAATTAAAATAGCTGGTATGTTTATGACTCCCCCGTCTCTTTATTACGTATATTCCGTGAGGTAGGTAATTAATTCGTTGGTGTGAAGAGTACAAGTGGCAGCTCTTAATCAAATGTATGCCTTCCCTGTAGTGTTGTAGGGGGTAAATATTGTTGTTGTTGTTGTTGTTGTTGTTGTTGATGATGGTGGTGGTGGTGGTGGTGGTGGTGATCGTCGTGGGGAAGAGGGTGGTAGTGGAGAAAAGAGGATAAGATAAAAAGAAGGAGAAAACAGAAGAAAAGATACAAGAAACTATGAGAACAAACCTCCCCTGCCACCACAAAAGAGAACAGAGGATAAGTTAGGAAAGCAGAAAAAATACAAGAAAAGAAGAGGAAAAAACAAGAGAGTCAAAAAATTAATAGAATAAACCGTCACCGCCACCATAAAAGAAAACAGCGGATAACATAGAAGATAAAACAAAACATACAAGAAACTAGCAGACTAAACCGTTCCTGCCACCACAAAATAATAGAGCAAACAGAAGAAGAGAAGAAAAAAGAACAAGAAGAGAAGATGCAAGAAACTAAGAGAACAAACGGCCCCTGCCACCATAAAAGAAAACAGGGAATAACATCGAAGAGTAGAGAAAAAACAAGATATAAGAAAAAACAAGAAAATAGTCAAAACACTAAGAACACAAATCTTCCCTGCCACCATAAATGAGAACGGATGATAACATAGCAGAGAAGATATTGGAAGAATATATGCGAGAAACTAAGATAACACTCAACAGAGAACAAAAGAGAGCAGAGGATAACATAGAAGAGCAGATACAAAATCTAAGAAAAGAGAAAAGACAAGAAGACAAGTGAAACCCCAAGAAAAGAGTCAAGCCAATAAGAAACAAAACGTTCCCTGCCACCATTTAAGACCCCCCCCCCCACCCCCCCCCTTTGAGTGGTCTAAAATAACTCAGCCTGACCCTCCCAGCAGATTACACCCGGACTCCCTGAGGTTGTCTAGAGGACGAGGGAGGCTAAAAGGACAGTGGGGCACAACTACGAAATATACCCACAATTAGCTATATATACCTGTATATATATATATATATATATACAGTATACATAGCATATTTTTGGATATGGGAATATTCATACAATGCTATATTAATCAGGGAACAATGAGGGTATTTTTTTTGGCATTTCGGTGTGCTGTGGTAATGCACTGATACTAGGTACAGCACAAATTCCACCCCAATAAAATCTTCCCATTGACATATTGGGATTCGAACCGGGTCCATTGGATTACCAGTCCAGTGGCAAGACTACTCCGCCACACCTCCCATAGTGTAGTGGTTGTAGTGGTATGTCTGTAGTTGTGGTAGTAAATTACAACAAGGATATGGTTCAAACGTGATGGAGGTGGAATAGGATAGGGGAAGAGGGGAAAGGGAGGAGGGGGGATGGGAAGAGGAAGGGGGAGGGGATTTGCTCATGTTGGCTACTACTTAGTAATACCCTACCCCTCCCTCCCTCCCTCTCCTTCCCCTTTTATATGTGGTTAGGGAGAGAGAGAGAGAGAGAGAGAGAGAGAGAGAGAGAGAGAGAGAGAGAGAGAGAGAGAGAGAGAGAGAGAAGAAAAACATAAATTGGGTCAAGAAGTATGTGAAACAGAGAGAGAATGGAAATGAAAGATGACATTAATTTTCTGATCACTCATTCATTTATAATGACGTCACCTGCAGTTGGGTCTATATGCCGCTATTCTCTCTCCACGAATCATGACCGCACACATCTACCGCAAGAATAGCCCCATATCCATGAACCACAACCCATGTACAGTATATAACCGCACACATCTACCGCAAGAATAGCCCCATATCCATGAACCACAACCCATGTACAGTATATAACCGCACACATCTACCGCAAGAATAGCCCCATATCCATGAACCACAACCCATGTACAGTATATAACCGCACACATCTACCGCAAGAATAGCCCCATATCCATGAACCACAACCCATGTACAGTATATAACCGCACACATCTACAGCAAGAATAGCCCCATATCCATGAACCACAACCCCTGTACAGTATATAACCGCACACATCTACAGCAAGAATAGCCCCATATCCATGAACCACAACCCCTGTACAGTATATAACCGCACACATCTACCGCAAGAATAGCCCCATATCCATGAACCACAACCCATGTACAGTATATAACCGCACACATCTACCGCAAGAATAGCCCCATATCCATGAACCACAACCCCTGTACAGTATATAACCGCACACATCTACAGCAAGAATAGCCCCATATCCATGAACCACAACCCATGTACAGTATATAACCGCACACATCTACAGCAAGAATAGCCCCATATCCATGAACCACAACCCATGTACAGTATATAACCGCACACATCTACAGCAAGAATAGCCCCATATCCATGAACCACAACCCATGTACAGTATATAACCGCACACATCTACCGCAAGAATAGCCCCATATCCATGAACCACAACCCATGTACAGTATATAACCGCACACATCTACAGCAAGAATAGCCCCATATCCATGAACCACAACCCCTGTACAGTATATAACCGCACACATCTACAGCAAGAATAGCCCCATATCCATGAACCACAACCCCTGTACAGTATATAACCGCACACATCTACAGCAAGAATAGCCCCATATCCATGAACCACAACCCCTGTACAGTATATAACCGCACACATCTACCGCAAGAATAGCCCCATATCCATGAACCACAACCCCTGTACAGTATATAACCGCACACATCTACCGCAAGAATAGCCCCATATCCATGAACCACAACCCCTGTACAGTATATAACCGCACACATCTACAGCAAGAATAGCCCCATATCCATGAACCACAACCCATGTACAGTATATAACCGCACACATCTACAGCAAGAATAGCCCCATATCCATGAACCACAACCCATGTACAGTATATAACCGCACACATCTACAGCAAGAATAGCCCCATATCCATGAACCACAACCCATGTACAGTATATAACCGCACACATCTACCGCAAGAATAGCCCCATATCCATGAACCACAACCCATGTACAGTATATAACCGCACACATCTACAGCAAGAATAGCCCCATATCCATGAACCACAACCCATGTACAGTATATAACCGCACACATCTACAGCAAGAATAGCCCCATATCCATGAACCACAACCCATGTACAGTATATAACCGCACACATCTACAGCAAGAATAGCCCCATATCCATGAACCACAACCCATGTACAGTATATAACCGCACACATCTACCGCAAGAATAGCCCCATATCCATGAACCACAACCCATGTACAGTATATAACCGCACACATCTACCGCAAGAATAGACCCATATCCATGAACCACAACCCCTGTACAGTATATAACCGCACACATCTACCGCAAGAATAGCCCCATATCCATGAACCACAACCCATGTACAGTATATAACCGCACACATCTACAGCAAGAATAGCCCCATATCCATGAACCACAACCCCTGTACAGTATATAACCGCACACATCTACAGCAAGAATAGCCCCATATCCATGAACCACAACCCATGTACAGTATATAACCGCACACATCTACAGCAAAAATCACACTTTTACCTACGAACCGTAATGCACATAATTATACTGTATAACGCACGCCTCACACCTTATCCGTAAAACACAATCCGAAAATCACACTATCTGCAATCTCAACTCACGAATCTAACAGCACAAATCCGCCAGCCACTATAATCCGCAACCCTCCTCACACCGGTTACAGGAGAATTCGCCCCGAAACCAAATCGCCCCGCTCTTGGACAACGAGTTCGCCCCGTGTTTACCCCCCCCCCCCCCCCCCCCCCCCCTCCCACCCCGGGAGCTTACCACTTATGTCCATCCCTCCCCCAACCCCTGAGGTCTTCTGTAGTAAAAACTGATGCAAAGAAGGAATTGAGGACATTACTCATTTGTACTCATTTGTTATGTTAGGTTAGGGTTAGGTTAGGGTTAGGTTAGGTTAGGTTAGGTTAGGTTAGAGAGATGAATAGAGGGGGAATTCTTCAGTACCCCTTAAGGGGGGAGGGGGACATTAACGGGGCGACTTCTAAAAGCGGGGCGAACTCGTTTCGGGGCGAATTCTCCGGTATTCCTCACACCACCACAAAACAACAAGAAACAAGTGGTGAAACTTTAAGGGGAGATTTGTATTAACTTGCCTTTATTTGTTCATAATTATATATAATTATTTGTTTATTATCTTAAGTTTCCTTCCAAGACCTCCATCAAGCTTCGAGATATATTTGTATTTTTTTCTGTAAAACAAGAATGTCGTGGCAGAAGGCAGGTTCCTCCTAAATTACAGGCTCACTATTGCTCGCCAGGAAAAAAAACATCTACACCTAAATGGCAAGAAAGGTCTACGTGTTTATTGCTCGCCAGGAAAAAAAATCTACACCTAAATGGTAAGAAAGGTCTACATGTTGACAAAAAAAAAAAAAAAAAATAGGGTGAAAGGTCTTGGAAATCGTCAAACTAATGGTGCAAAAGCATGAGGGAGAGGAAAAAACTGTCTTTAACCACTTCTGTACCAGCGACGACTTTTTAATTTTATTCTAGCTATATTTAGACGATTTGGTGCAGTTTAAGAAGGATATATGTAGTCAAAAGGGTTTAGTGAGATGGTTCGAAGCCTATTAATTGCTGAAGGCCCTTTTTAATCTGAATAAAATTGTCTAATAGTAGCCATAACAAAGTTAAAAAGACTTCGCGATAGAGAAGGGGTTAATGCCTTCAGCACCATGACACCTTTTTACTTTTGATTTCGGCTAAATTAGATAATTGTATGCAGTTTACGAAGGACCTGTGTTCCTAACCCCTTGAAGCTCTGACGCGTTTTAGCAGTATATTTTGGCTATCATTAGACGATTTTATGCAGCTTAGGAAGGATCTGTGGGTATTAAAAGGGTAAAGACTCGCTCAATCAACCCTCTGACTTCCATATACCCTTTCTAATCTGAATAAGATCGTCTAATAATTACCAGAAAACAAAACAGAAATGCGTATTGGAGCTTGAAAGGGTTAAGTGGGTTCATTGAGATAATATTTACCCAGTTGAGTCGTATAGGTAGATTACAACCGAAAGTTGAGTCGTATAGGTAGATTACAACCGAAAGTCGTATAGGTAGATTACAACCGAAAGTCGTATAGGTAGATTACAACCGAAAGGAAATCGTCTAGTGGTAACCAAAATATGATGGAAATGACGTAATGGTGGTGAAGGGGTTAAAAGGGTTAAGGGGGGACTGGCTTATTTATGTATCTATATACAGTATATATTTATGTATCTATATACAGTATATATTTATGAATCTATATACAGTATATATTTATGTATCTATATACAGTATATATTTATGTATCTATATACAGTATATATTTATGTATCTATATACTGTATATTTATGTATCTATATACAGTATATATTTATGAATCTATATACAGTATATATTTATGTATCTATATACAGTATATATTTATGTATCTATATACAGTATATATTTATGTATCTATATACAGTATATATTTATGTATCTATATACAGTATATATTTATGTATCTATATACAGTATATATTTATGTATCTATATACAGTATATATTTATGTATCTATATACAGTATATATTTATGAATCTATATACAGTATATATTTATGTATCTATATACAGTATATATTTATGTATCTATATACAGTATATATTTATGTATCTATATACAGTATATATTTATGTATCTATATACAGTATATATTTATGTATCTATATACAGTATATATTTATGTATCTATATACAGTATATATTTATGTATCTATATACAGTATATATTTATGTATCTATATACAGTATATATTTATGTATCTATATACAGTATATATTTATGCATCTATATACAGTATATATTTATGTATCTATATACAGTATATATTTATGTATCTATATACAGTATATATTTATGTATCTATATACAGTATATATTTATGTATCTATATACAGTATATATTTATGAATCTATATACAGTATATATTTATGTATCTATATACAGTATATATTTATGTATCTATATTCTCTGTATATATTTATGTATCTATATTCAGTATATATTTATGTATCTATATACAGTATATATTTATGTATCTATATACAGTATATATTTATGAATCTATATACAGTATATATTTATGTATCTATATACAGTATATATTTATGTATCTATATACAGTATATATTTATGTATCTATATACAGTATATATTTATGTATCTATATACAGTATATATTTATGTATCTATATACAGTATATATTTATGTATCTATATACAGTATATATTTATGTATCTATATACAGTATATATTTATGTATCTATATACAGTATATATTTATGTATCTATATACAGTATATATTTATGTATCTATATACAGTATATATTTATGAATCTATATACAGTATATTTATGTATCTATATACAGTATATATTTATGTATCTATATACAGTATATATTTATGTATCTATATACAGTATATATTTATGTATCTATATACAGTATATATTTATGTATCTATATACAGTATATATTTATGTATCTATATACAGTATATATTTATGTATCTATATACAGTATATATTTATGTATCTATATACAGTATATATTTATGTATCTATATACAGTATATATTTATGTATCTATATACAGTATATATTTATGAATCTATATACAGTATATATTTATGTATCTATATACAGTATATATTTATGTATCTATATACAGTATATATTTATGTATCTATATACAGTATATATTTATGTATCTATATACAGTATATATTTATGTATCTATATACAGTATATATTTATGTATCTATATACAGTATATATTTATGTATCTATATACAGTATATATTTTATTTAGTTTTCTCTCTAGACCTCCATTAAGCTTTAAAAAAACACCCCCAAGACCCTCCTTTAAGATTAATTTGTACATTTATCGATAAAAAAATGTCTTGGCCGAAGGCCGGTTCCTCTTAAATTACAGGCTCGCTATCGCTAGCTAAGAAAAACTCGACACCTTAAAGGAAAACAAGCAACAACATGTTATGCGACCCCTCGAGGTTACTTGCCCTCCAAAACACTGCTGTTCCAAGTGTTGCGACAGTATTTCGGAGAGAATGTGGGAAAGATGTGAGAAGGAAGTGCTGCCCTGGGGCTTAGTCCATTGCAGGGGAAATTATATTAAAATCTTCTAGGTTATTGAACGAACACTACTAAAGACATTATTTATTCAATTACAAATGCAGTCACCTTGGGTTCAGGGCAAGGTGCTTGTCTAGGCGAACTTTGTTGCAGTCTATGACATCTTGGGGAAGCCCATTCCACAAGTTGACGACTCGACTGAAGAAGATTAATTCTTGGATTCGTTAGAGTTGAATGATTTACCAATGATTTTACAGCCATTTCCCCGCGTGTAATTTGATCGGTCAATCGTAAAATATTTACTACAGTTCATGTTGTCGATGCCTTTAATGATCTTGAACACTTGAATAAGGTCACCTCTCAATCTGCGCTTGGTTAGTGGATATAAATTTAGTTCTTTAAGACGTTTCTCGTATGGTTTGTTCCGAAGACAGGGTATCATCTTGGTAACTCTACGTTGAACTCGTTCCAATTTGTCAATATCTTTTTGATAGTAAGGGCACCAGAACTGAACGCAGTATTCCAAAAGTGGGCGGACTAATGAATTGTAAAGGGTAAGGAAGACGGGGGACCAGAACAAACGAGCCATCTCCCCTTAATTATCCTAGTTGCGTCATGAGGTGCTGCATAGAACTGTGTGGCGTGCTTGCTGCTGCTGCTGCTGCTGCTGCTCGACCTCTCCTTAAGCCTGTGTCACACGAACCCATTTCGAGCAATTTTTCAGGGCAATTTTCGTCTGGCAACTTCAAAATTTAAGTTTTACCAGAATTAATCCACCTAACGTAATCTATCCGCAGTCTAGTTTCAGATTCCAATGAAAAAGAACCCCGGTATATTGCCAGAAAAGAACCCCGGTATATTGCCAGAAAAGAACCCCGGTATATTGCCAGAAAAACTTGCTATTCGAAAATTGCCGGAAAAAACCCGGTCGTGTGACACTGCCTTTATTGCATTAGTTCCCGTTATGGTTTAGTTGCTGTATAGGCTAGATTCATTACAAGCGGCTGTAAGGGAGATGGCTGGTTTTATTGCTGTAGTTCCCGTTATGGTTTAGTTGCTGTATAGGCTAGATTCATTACAAGCGGCTGTAAGGGAGATGGCTGGTTTTATTGCTGTAGTTCCCGTTATGGTTTAGTTGCTGTATAGGCTAGATTCATTACAAGCGGCTGTAAGGGAGATGGCTGGTTTTATTGCTGTAGTTCCCGTTATGGTTTAGTTGCTGTATAGGCTAGATTCATTACAAGCGGCTGTAAGGGAGATGGCTGGTTTTATTGCTGTAGTTCCCGTTATGGTTTAGTTGCTGTATAGGCTAGATTCATTACAAGCGGCTGTAAGGGAGATGGCTGGTTTTATTGCTGTAGTTCCCGTTATGGTTTAGTTGCTGTATAGGCTAGATTCATTACAAGCGGCTGTAAGGGAGATGGCTGGTTTTATTGCTGTAGTTCCCGTTATGGTTTAGTTGCTGTATAGGCTAGATTCATTACAAGCGGCTGTAAGGGAGATGGCTGGTTTTATTGCTGTAGTTCCCGTTATGGTTTAGTTGCTGTATAGGCTAGATTCATTACAAGCGGCTGTAAGGGAGATGGCTGGTTTTATTGCTGTAGTTCCCGTTATGGTTTAGTTGCTGTATAGGCTAGATTCATTACAAGCGGCTGTAAGGGAGATGGCTGGTTTTATTGCTGTAGTTCCCGTTATGGTTTAGTTGCTGTATAGGCTAGATTCATTACAAGCGGCTGTAAGGGAGATGGCTGGTTTTATTGCTGTAGTTTCCCGTTATGGTTTAGTTGCTGTATAGGCTAGATTCATTACAAGCGGCTGTAAGGGAGATGGCTGGTTTTATTGCTGTAGTTCCCGTTATGGTTTAGTTGCTGTATTGGCTAGATTCATTACAAGCGGCTGTAAGGGAGATGGCTGGTTTTATTGCTGTAGTTCCCGTTATGGTTTAGTTGCTGTATAGGCTAGATTCATTACAAGCGGCTGTAAGGGAGATGGCTGGTTTTATTGCTGTAGTTCCCGTTATGGTTTAGTTGCTGTATAGGCTAGATTCATTACAAGCGGCTGTAAGGGAGATGGCTGGTTTTATTGCTGTAGTTCCCGTTATGGTTTAGTTGCTGTATAGGCTAGATTCATTACAAGCGGCTGTAAGGGAGATGGCTGGTTTTATTGCTGTAGTTCCCGTTATGGTTTAGTTGCTGTATTGGCTAGATTCATTACAAGCGGCTGTAAGGGAGATGGCTGGTTTTATTGCTGTAGTTCCCGTTATGGTTTAGTTGCTGTATTGGCTAGATTCATTACAAGCGGCTGTAAGGGAGATGGCTGGTTTTATTGCTGTAGTTCCCGTTATGGTTTAGTTGCTGTATAGGCTAGATTCATTACAAGCGGCTGTAAGGGAGATGGCTGGTTTTATTGCTGTAGTTCCCGTTATGGTTTAGTTGCTGTATAGGCTAGATTCATTACAAGCGGCTGTAAGGGAGATGGCTGGTTTTTATGGCCTCCCTTTTCCCTCATGTTAGCCCCATTGACGTTCGTTCCATTTGTTTGGCGATTTTTAGTCCTTTCATCCCATTTCTGTATTAATATTTGGATTTTTCGTGCCATCTAGGTGTCGATTTATTCCTGGCGAGCGAAAGCGAGCCTGTAATTTTAGAAGGAATCGGCCCTCGGCCGGGACATTTTTATACCGAAAAATTTACAAATTTCTCTCACACGGGGGTGTAGGGGATATTTTATTGAAGCATGATGGAGGTCTAGCGAGGAAACTAAAATGTTATAAATATATCTATAGACCAAAACATAAACCCTACGCCCTTAAATGTTATAAATATATCTATAGACCAAAACATAAACCCTACGCCCTTAAATGTTATAAATATATCTATAGACCAAAACATAAACCCTACGCCCTTAAATGTTATAAATATATCTATAGACCAAAACATAAACCCTACGCCCTTAAATGTTATAAATATATCTATAGACCAAAACATAAACCCTACGCCCTTAAATGTTATAAATATATCTATAGACCAAAACATAAACCCTACGCCCTTAAATGTTATAAATATATCTATAGACCAAAACATAAACCCTACGCCCTTAAATGTTATAAATATATCTATAGACCAAAACATAAACCCTACACCCTTAAATGTTATAAATATATCTATAGACCAAAACATAAACCCTACGCCCTTAAATGTTATAAATATATCTATAGACCAAAACATAAACCCTACGCCCTTAAATGTTATAAATATATCTATAGACCAAAACATAAACCCTACGCCCTTAAATGTTATAAATATATCTATAGACCAAAACATAAACCCTACGTCCTTAAATCCCCAACATTCACCTGATCTGATACTACGAGTTTTACCATCACATTCCTTAACCTTTTTAAGTTTTTATTGATGGGTGGTGTATATCGATCTATTGTAGGGTTTGCCATACTGATAGTGCCCCGATGAGAGCGTCGCCCTCCAGTGTGTGTATAGTGTGTGGGGGTGCATGTTGAATATTATTGTACTGTTAGAATGGCTGTGGTTATGAATGTAGTCTGTAACCAGTGTAAGCAACTCGACCCTGCTGATTACATTGGTGCTGTGGTTAATGTTTTTCCCCTTTGCCGAACAATATAGCATCAATTGGGAGTAAATTAATTATCACACGATTGTCTACATCAGTATAAGACAAAAATCGTATCAGGGTAGATGACATTTTACAAATATGCTGACGTTAGTTTGGTAAACACAATCAATATGGGTGTTCAGCATGTCCTCAATGAGAACAAATATGTCACTATAATCCATGCATTATAGGTAGGCCTGAAATCATAATCTCTTTCCTCTGTAAATATAAATGAACTAGAGCAAATTCGCTGTAAATTTCACATCTACAGTATTCACTGCCTGGCTTTTTCCAAATGGTACGAAATATTAACTCGATCACTCTAGTCCTTATGAGTTATGAGAGGTTGGGTAGGTTAACTTAAGAACTATACTAAAGCTGTGAAGGCAATGAATAAAATGAAATAAAATTAATAACAGTAAAAGGAAAACACAAAACAAGTATATGGAGCAGGGAATGATAGGGCTGGAGTGAATATGATTAGTATATGGAGCAGGGAATGATAGGGCTGGAGTGAATATGATTAGTATATGGAGCAGGGAATGATAGGGCTGGAGTGAATATGATTAGTATATGGAGCAGGGAATGATAGGGCTGGAGTGAATATGATTAGTATATGGAGCAGGGAATGATAGGGCTGGAGTGAATATGATTAGTATATGGAGCAGGGAATGATAGGGCTGGAGTGAATATGATTAGTATATGGAGCAGGGAATGATAGGGCTGGAGTGAATATGATTAGTATATGGAGCAGGGAATGATAGGGCTGGAGTGAATATGATTAGTATATGGAGCAGGGAATGATAGGGCTGGAGTGAATATGATTAGTATATGGAGCAGGGAATGATAGGGCTGGAGTGAATATGATTAGTATATGGAGCAGGGAATGATAGGGCTGGAGTGAATATGATTAGTATATGGAGCAGGGAATGATAGGGCTGGAGTGAATATGATTAGTATATGGAGCAGGGAATGATAGGGCTGGAGTGAATATGATTAGTATATGGAGCAGGGAATGATAGGGCTGGAGTGAATATGATTAGTGTATGGAGCAGGGAATGATAGGGCTGGAGTGAATATGATTAGTATATGGAGCAGGGAATGATAGGGCTGGAGTGAATATGATTAGTGTATTGATTGAGAATGTATGAACACAATGTGGTAGATGTGTAATATACCCTCTAAATCATTGAGAATGTATGAACACAATGTGGTAGATGTGTAATATACCCTCTAAATCATTGATTGAGAATGTATGAACACAATGTGGTAGATGTGTAATATACCCTCTAAATCATTGAGAATGTATGAACACAATGTGGTAGATGTGTAATATACCCTCTAAATCATTGATTGAGAATGTATGAACACAATGTGGTAGATGTGTAATATACCCTCTAAATCATTGAGAATGTATGAACACAATGTGGTAGATGTGTAATATACCCTCTAAATCATTGATTGAGATGTATGAACACAATGTGGTAGATGTGTAATATACCCTCTAAATCATTGAGAATGTATGAACACAATGTGGTAGATGTGTAATATACCCTCTAAATCATTGAGAATGTATGAACACAATGTGGTAGATGTGTAATATACCCTCTAAATCATTGAGAATGTATGAACACAATGTGGTAGATGTGTAATATACCCTCTAAATCATTGAGAATGTATGAACACAATGTGGTAGATGTGTAATATACCCTCTAAATCATTGATTGAGAATGTATGAACACAATGTGGTAGATGTGTAATATACCCTCTAAATCATTGAGAATGTATGAACACAATGTGGTAGATGTGTAATATACCCTCTAAATCATTGAGAATGTATGAACACAATGTGGTAGATGTGTAATATACCCTCTAAATCATTGATTGAGAATGTATGAACACAATGTGGTAGATGTGTAATATACCCTCTAAATCATTGATTGAGAATGTATGAACACAATGTGGTAGATGTGTAATATACCCTCTAAATCATTGAGAATGTATGAACACAATGTGGTAGATGTGTAATATACCCTCTAAATCATTGATTGAGAATGTATGAACACAATGTGGTAGATGTGTAATATACCCTCTAAATCATTGAGAATGTATGAACACAATGTGGTAGATGTGTAATATACCCTCTAAATCATTGAGAATGTATGAACACAATGTGGTAGATGTGTAATATACCCTCTAAATCATTGATTGAGAATGTATGAACACAATGTGGTAGATGTGTAATATACCCTCTAAATCATTGAGAATGTACGAACACAATGTGGTAGATGTGTAATATACCCTCTAAATCATTGATTGAGAATGTATGAACACAATGTGGTAGATGTGTAATATACCCTCTAAATCATTGAGAATGTATGAACACAATGTGGTAGATGTGTAATATACCCTCTAAATCATTGATTGAGAATGTATGAACACAATGTGGTAGATGTGTAATATACCCTCTAAATCATTGAGAATGTATGAACACAATGTGGTAGATGTGTAATATACCCTCTAAATCATTGAGAATGTATGAACACAATGTGGTAGATGTGTAATATACCCTCTAAATCATTGAGAATGTATGAACACAATGTGGTAGATGTGTAATATACCCTCTAAATCATTGAGAATGTATGAACACAATGTGGTAGATGTGTAATATACCCTCTAAATCATTGAGAATGTATGAACACAATGTGGTAGATGTGTAATATACCCTCTAAATCATTGAGAATGTATGAACACAATGTGGTAGATGTGTAATATACCCTCTAAATCATTGAGAATGTATGAACACAATGTGGTAGATGTGTAATATACCCTCTAAATCATTGAGAATGTATGAACACAATGTGGTAGATGTGTAATATACCCTCTAAATCATTGATTGAGAATGTATGAACACAATGTGGTAGATGTGTAATATACCCTCTAAATCATTGAGAATGTATGAACACAATGTGGTAGATGTGTAATATACCCTCTAAATCATTGAGAATGTATGAACACAATGTGGTAGATGTGTAATATACCCTCTAAATCATTTAGCCCCTTTCAATGGAAGGACTGGAGGATAGTGGAGAGAGCATGCTACTCTTTCTGAACGTTAGGTAGAATTGTTAAAACCAACCTCGTAAGGATCAGATATACCTCTCTCTCTCTTACACACACACACTCTCTCTATCTCTCTTACACACACACTCACCCTCTATCTCACACACACACTCTCTCTTACACACACACATACTCTCTCTCTCACACACTCACCCTATCTCACACACCCACACATAATCGCTCTAACACCCACCCACAAACACACACTGTTGACGAAAGGACGAACTGCATATATATTGAATTCCGCTGTACCGTGACTGAATTGTTGTTTACATACATACAGCCAGGGATCAAATTACTCTCTCTCTCTTTCTCTCTCTTAACCCTTTCTGTAGCGTCGATATCCTTTTAATTTTATTCTGGCCTCTACAAATCGATTTTATTCAGTTTAGGATAGATCTCTAGCAATCATAAGGCTTCGAACTATCGCAATCAACCCTCTTAACTACCACAGATCCTTCCTAAGCTACAACAAATCGTCTAAATATAGCTATAATAGAGTATAACATACGTCGCTGGTACAGAAAGGGTTAACATTATAATCTCTCTTAATGTAACCCAGAACATAGAACATTAGATTGGAGATGACCTTGTTCCCAAATATTGAGCGGCCGCCATAACAGCTGAGCCAAGACGTTACGCTCCCTCTGGTCGGTGCTGAGAGACACTACAGTATATTATTTATAATAGTATCATGAGCGAGCGGTAGGGGGTGGGAGCAAATAACGATACAGGTAACTTGAGTTAAGAGGAGTATTTTCATTTCTTCTTTGTATTTTGTTGTATTATATTTATTTATATATGTGTTATTTATGTATTTTTGCTCCTTAGACTTCAATCAAGCTAAAAAAAAAAAAAAAAAAAAAAAAAACTTTCAAGTGATAACATCTTGCTGCATCATACAACATGAGTCACACTGGGAAAACTATACTGCGCTGCCCAGGATGACGTCGGCATTCAGGTTTGTGTGTGTGGGTTTTTTACTTGGAATACATTGAAAGGCTGGCATGTGGTCGTTCAGGAATACCGAGCAGAAGAAGAAGAAAAAGAAGAAGAAGAAGAAGAAGAATGAGAGGAGAGGAGAGGAGAGGAGATGAGAGGAGGGGAGAGGAGAGGGGAGGAAGAAGAAGAAGAAGAAGAAGAAGAATGAGAGGAGAGGAGGGGAGAGGAGAGGGAAGGAACAAGAAGAAGAAACAAAGAAGAAGAAGAAGATGGAACGGAGAGAAGAATATACAAGAAGAAGAAGAAGAAAAAGATAGGAAGAAGAAGAATAAGAGGAAGAATAATAATAAGGAGAGGAGAGGAAGGAAAATAGCCACCGTAGGATGACAGATGAGGCTGTGTCGTGACCGGAGGTGGAGGGGGGTAGGGGGAGAGCTGGGAAGGGAGAGGGGAGGGGAAGATAGGGGAGAGATTGGAAGGGAGAGGAGATGGTAGGGTGCTATTGAGGGGGGGAGGGGGGGATTAGAAGGGAGAGGGGATGGTAGGGGGATATTGGAGACGAAGGGGGATATATGACAGGTGGGGGTTATTAGGGCGAGGAGTTACACAAAAGACTGAAGGGGACTGGATGGCTAGGTCAGATAGGGAATCCTCATGATCTAAGGCATACGAAGACTTTGGGAGCGGCACTCGGGTCTGGGTGTATCTATGGACCTTGGGTGACAGCTGGACGTGGGTTCGAATCCTGATGATAGCTAGTTGGGTTTGTGGGGTGGACTCACCCCTGCTAACGCTAGTACCGGTAATACAAAATTAGTGTCGACCATATCACTGTTCACTATCTTTATCTTGTGGTTCGTCTGTTGTGCCTTATCCCACTTCAATCCATGAGTGTTCGTTCTAACATCATCACCAACAGATGATAATAAATAACCTTTGTATCACTCATAAACCTATATAGCTTGGAGATGAGTTTTGGTTACTGTACAATGATAATTATAGTAAGGCTGTGTTTGAAGATCAAGTGACAAAAATCTGTAGGTCTGTCTATCTATCTATATATCTATATGCTCAGACCCAATCCCCGCTTTTCCTATTTTTTTTTTTTGGCGGGGGGGGGGGGGGGGGGGGCGACTTAAGACAGAGCAAGAATAGGGACAACACAAAACACAACAGAAAACAATGAACACACAAAAACAAAATACAAATTCACACACATCTAGGCCATCCAGGGGAAGACCCAGAGACCAGGGTCACCAAAATCCCTCCAGCACTCCCCCGCCCCCGACCACCCGGAGAGGTTTCGATCTCGGCAGGCAGACATGCAGCGGAGCCGAAGCCACAAGCCCACCCACCACACTTCCAGGCGCACCCTTCATATTAATCGTCTCCTCGGGCCAGGCACATGATGGACTATTATCTAATCCAACATGCGCCCGACCCCTTCCCCCAAATGACCAGGTGTTCACTCATCTATTCACAAGCATTCTCCATTCATTGCTGTTTGTTACCACTTCCCTTGCCTGATCTATATTCATTCCTCTATCATCCAAAGCTTGTCTTAATCTACGCTGTAGGTAATTTATTAAATATATTCCGGATTTCAAGGGAAGTTATGAGATGGTGCCCTTAACACCTTAAGAGCGGGTGGTGGAGTATATTTGACCGTACCGCCCAGCGGGGGGTTTATACCATAAATGGCCTTGTTTCCGTGTTCTTTTTCATGCATAAACAAGAGCCAGAGCGTAATACAATTATCTATCCGTGAAAGGGCGATAATTGAGCTTTCCAATGACACCCGAACCATCCTTCTACGATGGCTGGTTGTCTTGCAGCGATCGTGCAAGCGAAGGGCAAAATCGCTAAAATACGGTCATTTCACTATATAATTACGTGTGTAGCGAGGGAGAGAGGGTGGAGTAGTGTGTAGTACATGTCAGTAGGCCCGCTGCAACGGTGGCGAGCGGTCATGAGGTAACCTATGCTCCTCCCACCGCTCGGCTCTCTCTCAGAGCCAATATTGCGCCAAAATTGCACACGGACTAAAGTCCGCCCCCGCCACATAGTCCAGATTTTTAGAGGCGGACTTAAGTCCGCCTCCGCTAAAGAAGGGTTAAGGAGAGAGAGAGAGAGAGAGAGAGTGTGTGTATGTGTCATTGGTAATACTGTAGTTATGCATAATTCTTACTCAAGTCATTCCCAATCCACTCTTTTGCATAAATGAGTGTATGAGGACTAATCTACGCTAGCAGGGTATTAACCCTTTCCCTGCGGGTGACGTTCTGGAACGTCCTGGCAATTAGCAGCAATTTCCAGGCTTTAAAAGCCTGTAAAAAACTTAAAAATCAAGTGTCAGTGGGCGGGAGTGTGAGGGGCCTACCTCCGACCCTCAGAGCAGCCAGCGGCCCACTGAGGTAGACTGTGTCTCGCGCGGGTCTCTCACTGCCTCTCACAACAGTGTTGCCAAGCGAGCGAGTGCTAACAAATAGCGGGTTTCCCGCGTTCTTATGGCACCGCTGCGAGTGAACCAGGCCACGTACGAGGCCCGTTCTGGTCTCATTTTGAAGCTATTTTCGCCTAGTTTGCGGCAGAATACAGTTCATTTAATGCAGATGCTTGAATAATCCTTCAGGAGTGCCTGAATATGCCCTAAATAGCCCAAAACACCCCGCAGAGAAAGGGTTAACCCTTTCGTTGCGGGTGACGTTCTGGAACGTCCTGGCAAGTTACAGCAATTTCCAGGCTTTAAAAGCCTTTAAAAACCGTAAAAATCGAGTGTCAGTGGGCGGGAGCGTAAGGGGCCCACCTCCGACCCTCAGAGCAGCGAGCGGCTCACTGAGGTTGACTGTGTCTCGCGCGGGTCTCTCTCTGTGTCTCACAACAGTGTAGCCAAGCGAGCGAGTGCTACCAAATAGCGGGTTTCCCGCGTTTCACTGGCACCACTGCGGGTGAACCAGACCACGTACGGGGCCCGTTCTGGTCTCATTATGAAGCTATTTTCGCCTAGTTTTCGGCAGAATACACTTCATTTAATGCAGATGCTTGATTTATCATTCAGGAGTGCCTGAATATGCCCTAAATAGACCAAACATAGCCGCAGCCAATGGGTTAAACATGTCCTAGTCATTTGCTTAGTCACTCACATTTGCTTTGTCACTCAAAATAATCCCGTACACAATGAACTGAATATGATGAGTAGTCTATGGATGAGTTGATGTTATCTATTTAACATTAATGACAATATAATTTATATTCAATAACTAAGAAGAAATTACGGTTGTAGCCAAAAGATACTTGCATTTATTGTAATTTGTGATGGGTGATACTATACAGTGATTTGTGATGGGTGATACTATACAGTGATTTGTGATGGGTGATACTATACAGTGATTTGTGATGGGTGATACTATACAGTGATTTGTGATGGGTGATACTATACAGTAATTTGTGATGGGTGATACTATACAGTGATTTGTGATGGGTGATACTATACAGTGATTTGTGATGGGTGATACTATACAGTGATTTGTGATGGGTGATACTATACAGTAATTTGTGATGGGTGATACTATACAGTGATTTGTGATGGGTGATACTATACAGTGATTTGTGATGGGTGATACTATACAGTGATTTGTGATGGGTGATACTATACAGTGATTTGTGATGGGTGATACTATACAGTGATTTGTGATGGGTGATACTATACAGTGATTTGTGATGGGTGATACTATACAGTGATTTGTGATGGGTGATACTATACAGTGATTTGTGATGGGTGATACTATACAGTGATTTGTGATGGGTGATACTATACAGTGATTTGTGATGGGTGATACTATACAGTGATTTGTGATGGGTGATACTATACAGTGATTTTTTTTTTTTAGAGCTTTCTTTGAATTTGATGTCAGTGTTTGAGCTTAGTGTTTATCAGGGGTGGCAATTGATGTCAGTGTTTGAGCTTAGTGTTTATCAGGGGTGGCAATTGATGTCAGTGGTGGAAGATATTTTGTTTGCGATTATGAAAGCAGCTTGATGTGTAGGTTTGTTGTAATTCAGTGATAAAAGTTGATGTCACTTGTGGAAGCGGTTATCCTTCAGTGGTGGAAGTAGATGTCTTTGGCGTATAGGTCATGCTTCAGTGATTGCCATTTGATGGCAGTGGTGGAAGCAGTTAATATTCAGTGGTTGAAATTCATGTGGTGAGTGGGAGTATATGCCAGCGATGTATATTGTTAGCTGTCTCAGTAGTTAACTCCTTCAGTACGATGTGTCCTACAATATTACAGGCTCGCTCGCCAGGAAATATTCAACTTTAAATGACACCAAAGATCTTGATATTGGTAAAGACATGGGACGAAAGGTCTTAAAATCGCCAAACTAAAGGGGCGCACGACTTAGAATTTCAAAACGAATGGGGCTAAACATGAGGGAGAAGGGGGTCCCGAAAATGCGAATACCTTCCCCCCCCCTTAAAAATGTAAGTGTTGATGGCTGGTTGGTGTGGTTGACAGTGAAGGAAGTGGTTGTTAGTGGTGGTGAAGGTTGTGGACTAGTTGGCGTAGGTTGACAATTGGTGGTAAGTGGTGGTATGGTGCTGTGCGGCTAGGTCGGTGGGTGGGTAGGTGGAGGGAGATGGGTGGGTGTGTCGGTGGTAGGGGGTGGGGAGGGGGGTAGGTTGGTCCTTAGTGTGTGTGTGTGAGTAGAGGAGGGAGATGGGTGGGTAGGTGGAGGGATGGGTGGGTGTGTCGGTGGTAGGGGGTGGGGAGGGGGGTAGGTTGGTCCTTAGTGTGTGTGTGAGTAGAGGAGGGAGATGGGTGGGTAGGTGGAGGGATGGGTGGGTGTGGGGGTGGTGGGGGGGGGGGGGGGGGGTAGGTTGGTCCTTAGTGTGTGTGTGTGAGTAGAGGAGGGAGATGGGTGGGTAGGTGGAGGGATGGGTGGGTGTGTTGGTGGTAGGGGTTGGGAGGGGGGTAGGTTGGTGCTTAGTGTGTGTGTGGTAGAGTAGGAAGATGGGTGGGTAGGTGGAAGGATGGATGGGTAGGTGTACAGTACGTAGGTTGGTCCTTAGTGTGTGTGTGTGGTTAGAGTAGGAAGATGGGTGGGTAGGTGGAGGGATGGATGGGTGTGTCGGTGGTAGGGGTGGGGGGGGTAGGTTGGTGCTTAGTGTGTGTGTGGTTAGAGTAGGAAGATGGGTGGGTAGGTGGAGGGATGGGTGGGTGTGTCGGTGGTAGGGGTGGGGAGGGGGGTAGCTTGGTGCTTAGTGTGTGTGTGGTTAGAGTAGGAAGATGGGTTGGTAGGTGGAGGGATGGGTGGGTGTGTCGGTGGTAGGGGTGGGGAGGTGGGTAGGTTGGTGCTTAGTGTGTGTGGTTAGAGTAGGAAGATGGGTGGGTAGGTGGAGGGATGGGTGGGTGTGTCGGTGGTAGGGGTGGGGAGGGGGGTAGCTTGGTGCTTAGTGTGTGTGTGGTTAGAGTAGGAAGAGGGGTGGGTAGGTGGAGGGATGGGTGGGTGTGTCGGTTGTAGGGGTGGGGAGGTGGGTAGGTTGGTGCTTAGTGTGTGTGTGGTTAGAGTAGGAAGATGGGTGGGTAGGTGGAGGGATGGGTGGGTGTGTCGGTGGTAGGGGTGGGGAGGGGGGTAGCTTGGTGCTTAGTGTGTGTGTGGTTAGAGTAGGAAGATGGGTGGGTAGGTGGAGGGATGGGTGGGTGTGTCGGTGGTAGGGGTGGGGAGGGGGGTAGCTTGGTGCTTAGTGTGTGTGTGGTTAGAGTAGGAAGATGGGTGGGTAGGTGGAGGGATGGGTGGGTGTGTCGGTGGTAGGGGTGGGGAGGGGGGTAGGTTGGTGCTTAGTGTGTGTGTGGTTAGAGTAGGAAGATGGGTGGGTAGGTGGAGGGATGGGTGGGTGTGTCGGTGGTAGGGGGGGGAAGGGGGTAGCTTGGTGCTTAGTGTGTGTGTGGTTAGAGTAGGAAGATGGGTGGGTAGGTGGAGGGATAGGTGGGTGTGTCGGTGGTAGGGGTGGGGAGGGGGGTAGCTTGGTGCTTAGTGTGTGTGTGGTTAGAGTAGGAAGATGGGTGGGTAGGTGGAGGGATGGATGGGTAGGTGTACAGTACGTAGGTTGGTGCTTAGTGTGGTATGGGTAGAGAATGAAAATGGGCGGGGGATGGGTAGGCAGGTGGAGGGTGAGGATGGGTAGGTTGTTGCTTAGTGTGGTGTGTGGGTAGGGGAGGGAGATTGATGGATGGATAGATAGGTAGGGGATGGGGGGGTAGGTGCAGGAGAGTTTGTGGGTAGATGAAGGGATGAGTGGGTGTGTTGGTGGTTGGTGGGTAGGTCGGGGGTGTGGGACTGAGTAGGTGGTGGATAGGTTGTTGCCTAGTGGATGAGGGGATAGGGTGGGTAAGTGCGTAGGTGGAGGATGAGCAGATAGGTGGAAGGATGGGTAGGTACGTGGATGGGTAGATGGGATAAGTGGATGGGTATATATGTGAGGGGGTATGTACTGGGTGGGTGGGTATAAGTGTCTGTGGACTGCTACTCTACAGTCACACTCATAATCCACTTTCTTAGTCCATAATATAAACTCCATCATCATCCTATAACTTAAACTGCTTCGAGCTCCTTGTGTCCAGATAATTAAACTCTAACATACCTTACATTGGCTCGCTATCTCTCTTTCAATTTGGGGGGAGGGGGCAGGGGGTTCTTGTTACAGGCACCTTTGCCTTTTGTCTCTGTCTTCCACATTAAAAAAGAAGCTTTGGGTATGCCTTTATTAAAACGAAAACAAAACAATCTTTAACTCACTCAGACCTTCCTATTCAACCTTAATACATTAGTTTGATGGGTATTTAAGTTCTTATATCAAGAGTAGAAAATATAATTGTAAATAATATATATATATACTGTATATATATATATATATATATATATATATATATAAATAGTGAAGGTAAGAAACAACTTTTGGTGGTGACTGTACCTGGGAGTAAGTGAGGGTGTCAGGAAGTAGATGGGTTTGTGTAAGTGGACTAATGGGTTGTCAGTGGGTAGGTGGGTTCTTATACGGTCTGTAAGTGTCTTGCTAAGGGATAAATGGATGGGCTACTCCCAGGTAAACAAGAGGTGAATATATAACACTGTTAATTAATATAATATTGTGTCTTAGTATATATGAGTACAGTCACTCATCAAAGTTCGCATATATTTATTATTATTCACCTATATTTTTGTGTAATGAAATATGAATGTAATTACTAATGCACACACTAATGAATATTATTTAGCATTTAATGATTACTAAAATATATCTGTTAATTTGAATATATTAGTATACAGTACATGTATACTAAAACACATATATTAGTATACAGTACATGTATACTAAAACACATATATTAGTATACAGTACATGTATACTAAAACACATATATTAGTATACAGTACATGTATACTAAAACACATATATTAGTATACAGTACATGTATACTAAAACACATATTAGTATACAGTACATGTATACTAAAACACATATATTAGTATACAGTACATGTATACTAAAACACATATATTAGTATACAGTACATGTATACTAAAACACATATATTAGTATACAGTACATGTATACTAAAACACATATATTAGTATACAGTACATGTATACTAAAACACATATATTAGTATACAGTACATGTATACTAAAACACATATATTAGTATACAGTACATGTATACTAAAACACATATATTAGTATACAGTACATGTATACTAAAACACATATATTAGTATACAGTACATGTATACTAAAACACATATATTAGTATACAGTACATGTATACTAAAACACATATATTAGTATACAGTACATGTATACTAAAACACATATATTAGTATACAGTACATGTATACTAAAACACATGCAAGAGCCACAAAGTTCTGCGAGCGACTGTTCATTAGTAGAATAAACAGCAATCCATATGTTGATGCTTTAGAGGTGGTTTGTGTATTATCTAACAACAGAGAGAGAAAGAGCACGGGATGGTTGTCAAGTAATATAAACATGGAATGAAGTGGAACAAGTGGAGTGATCGTCAAACAATTGCAAGTTAAGTGGAGCTACTGCAGTGTATGAGTGAATGGTGCTGAGGTGGATGGTGGATGAGCTGAGAAGTATGAGGATGGATTGGTGAGCTAGTGGATGAGTTGATGACGCTGAGGTGGATGGTGGATGAAGTGAGAAGTATGAGGATGGACTGGTGAACTAGTGGATGAGTGGATGACTCTGAGGTGGATGGTGGATGAAGTGAGAAGTATGAGGATGGATTGGTAAACTAGTGGATGACGCTGAGGTGGATGGTGGATGAAGTGAGAAGTATGAGGATGGACTGGTGAACTAGTGGATGAGTGGATGACTCTGAGGTGGATGGTGGATGAAGTGAGAAGTATGAGGATGGATTGGTAAACTAGTGGATGACGCTGAGGTGGATGGTGGATGAAGTGAGAAGTATGAGGATGGACTGGTGAACTAGTGGATGAGTGGATGACTCTGAGGTGGATGGTGGATGAAGTGAGAAGTATGAGGATGGATTGGTAAACTAGTGGATGACGCTGAGGTGGATGGTGGATGAAGTGAGAAGTATGAGGATGGACTGGTGAACTAGTGGATGAGTGGATGACTCTGAGGTGGATGGTGGATGAAGTGAGAAGTATGAGGATGGATTGGTAAACTAGTGGATGACGCTGAGGTGGATGGTGGATGAAGTGAGAAGTATGAGGATGGACTGGTGAACTAGTGGATGAGTGGATGACTCTGAGGTGGATGGTGGATGAAGTGAGAAGTATGAGGATGGATTGGTAAACTAGTGGATGACGCTGAGGTGGATGGTGGATGAAGTGAGAAGTATGAGGATGGACTGGTGAACTAGTGGATGAGTGGATGACTCTGAGGTGGATGGTGGATGAAGTGAGAAGTATGAGGATGGATTGGTAAACTAGTGGATGACGCTGAGGTGGATGGTGGATGAAGTGAGAAGTATGAGGATGGACTGGTGAACTAGTGGATGAGTGGATGACTCTGAGGTGGATGGTGGATGAAGTGAGAAGTATGAGGATGGATTGGTAAACTAGTGGATGACGCTGAGGTGGATGGTGGATGAAGTGAGAAGTATGAGGATGGACTGGTGAACTAGTGGATGAGTGGATGACTCTGAGGTGGATGGTGGATGAAGTGAGAAGTATGAGGATGGATTGGTAAACTAGTGGATGACGCTGAGGTGGATGGTGGATGAAGTGAGAAGTATGAGGATGGACTGGTGAACTAGTGGATGAGTGGATGACTCTGAGGTGGATGGTGGATGAAGTGAGAAGTATGAGGATGGATTGGTAAACTAGTGGATGACGCTGAGGTGGATGGTGGATGAAGTGAGAAGTATGAGGATGGACTGGTGAACTAGTGGATGAGTGGATGACTCTGAGGTGGATGGTGGATGAAGTGAGAAGTATGAGGATGGATTGGTAAACTAGTGGATGACGCTGAGGTGGATGGTGGATGAAGTGAGAAGTATGAGGATGGACTGGTGAACTAGTGGATGAGTGGATGACGCTGAGGTGGATGGTGGATGAAGTGAGAAGTATGAGGATGGATTGGTGAACTAGTGGATGAGTGGATGACTCTGAGGTGGATGGTGGATGAAGTGAGAAGTATGAGGATGGATTGGCAAACTAGTGGATGACGCTGAGGTGGATGGTGGATGAAGTGAGAAGTGTGAGGATGGATTGGTGAACTAGTGGATGAGTGGATGACGCTGAGGTGGATGGTGGATGAAGTGAGAAGTATGAGGATGGACTGGTGAACTAGTGGATGAGAGGATGATGGGTGAGGTGAGAAGTATGTGGATGGATTGGTGAAGTAGTAAATTAGTGGATGGTGCTCAGATGAAAGGTGGATGAGGTGAGAAGTAGGCCTATGTGGATAGATTGGTGAGCCAGTGGATGAGTGGTTGGTACAAAGATGGATGGTGGATGAGGTGACAAATATGTGGATGGTTTAGGGAGGTAGTGGATGAGTGGATGGTGAAAGAGATGGTTAGATAGTAAAGGGATAAATGAAGTATACTGTTGCCAGACGTATTGTGGAACAGGGTGGATGGTATGGATAGCCAGGGGGTCGATTGTTGAGTTATTATGTTGACAGTGTTAGTGTTTTGAATGGTAGTGTAGGAATAGGTGGATGGTATATGGATGACCAGTTGGCGAACTAGTGAGTTAGGGTGTTGTATGTGGTTGAGTGGAATAGGGTGGATAGGTTGGTGAATGGGTTGGTGGGTGTGGTCTGTGATTCTAGTGGTTGGGTGAAGGGGGGAGGGTAGGTGGAGGTACATGGGTGGTGGTGGAGTGGGTGGGTGGGTAGGAGTAAATGGATGGGTAGGAGTACTGTACATGGTTGGGTCTGTAGGTGGAGGTGTACATGGGTGGTGGAGTGGGTGGGTGGGTAGGAGTACATGGATGGGTAGGAGTACTGTACATGGGTGGGTCTGTAGGTGGATGTGTACATGGGTGGTGGAGTGGGTGGGTTGGTAGGAGTAAATGGATGGGTAGGAGTACTGTACATGGTTGGGTCTGTAGGTGGAGGTGTACATGGGTGGTGGTGGAGTGGGTGGGTGGGTAGGAGTACATGGATGGGTAGGAGTACTGTACATGGCTGGGTCAGTAGGTGGAGGTGTACATGGGTGCACGGTGCAGTGGTGGGTGGGTAAGATTACAGGGGTGGGTCAGTAGGTGGGTAGGGTGGGGAGTCTGGGTATATATATGGGTGGAGGTACAGTCGGTCACCTTTCCGACTGGGCCACCTAATGGTAATTTCGCTGGGTCTTTCGCTCTGATATTACTGAGATCGCTCACTCCCCCCCACCCTGAATCTGTTGTATATTATGTCCCATAGATGGCGTCGTTAGATTTGCTGGGAAGGAGAGGGATGGGCTACACGGAGAAAGGGGTGGGGGGGGGGGGGGGGGGGGTTATTGTGTAGGGAAGGTTGGAAGTGTGTAGGGTGGGGGAGGGGGGTTTCGTGAATTATTTCACCAGGTTTATGGTTACCGTTTTATCTCTTGATATTAATTAAGATGTAAATAGTTTTTGCTAGTGAAATCTGCCTTTAAGAAATATTTGTTTATGTGTAATTATTGTTTGCAAACCAATTTGTAGGGATTGCTAGATTCATTATCTATTTAGTAAGACAGCTCTTTCTCACTCATTCACTCACACTATCTATTTATCTATCCCGGGTTGGGCCAACCAATTCGATTGTCGATTGTCAATCGATTGTCGATTCGCGGCATTTGTTTTGGGGCTCCTCATACCTCTCTGTCTCATGCATTTGTTTCAAATACAGCATTATGTGTAGCATTGTGTTGTTATTTAAAATAAAATAATGTTTCAATGTATTGCATATCCATATCCATCTAGTCGTCATTAGTGAAATGCCCATACCAAAATAACAGCTTTCATAACTGGTCGCTTACACCAAAGAATCCTATACTGTTAGAGAAAAATGATGAGGTCATTCAGCAATAAAAGTAGTGTAATATATATTGATATAATTATGATATTCTCCAGATGTGTATTTTGTGTTTGAGAAGGGGGTTTGGAAAAGAAAAAAAAATATATATGACTAAAATACAGTATACAAATATCAGACTTTAGAACTGGTATCCCACTTAAATGGAAACAAATAAATGATTTGCTCGGAAATAAGTGCTACAAACCTCAAAGTCGTTATAACTTATAAGAAAAATAAGTCCTAGTAAAATGTCATTAGAAAACATAAGAACATAAGAACATAAGAAAATGGGAGTCTGCAGAAAGCCGATTGGCCTAAGCAAGGCAGATCCCTGTCCCACACAACCCCAATTACAAAGCCCAATTATAGGCTCAACACTCTAATACCCTGAGGATCATCTTACCAAACCGGTTAGAGATTAACGCAGGATTACGGGGGTCTGCAGAGCGCTGATTGGCCCAACCCGGCTGATCCCCCTTCACACCCAACCCTTCTCGTCCATATGCTTATCCAATTTTTTCTTAAAGCTCCCTATCGTTCTTGATCCCACTATATCACTTGGTAGCCTATTCCACCCATCTACAACTCTGTTACCAAACCAATATTTGCCTATATCTTTTCTGAAACGAAATTTATCTAATTTAAAACCATTGGTACGAGTTCTTTCGCTATCACTGAGCTTTAGTACATTTGTCATGTCCCCTTTGTTAATCCCACTAACCCACTTGAACACCTCTATCATATCCCCTCTAACTCTGCGTCTCTCTAACGAATGTAAACCTAATTTCTTCAACCTTTCTTCATACGGAAAATTTCTAATATTATGGATCATTTTTGTCATTCTACGCTGAATTCTCTCCAATGAATCTATGTCCATTCTGTAATAAGGACACCAAAATTGGACAGCATAATCCATATGGGGTCTCACTAATGACAAGTAAAGTTTTAAGATAACATCAGCAGTTCTGTTACTCACACTCCTAGAGATGAACCCGAGAATCCTGTTTGCCTTATTACGAACGCTTATACACTGTTTTCTAGGCTTCAAATCATTGCTAACAAACACACCTAGATCTTTCTCGCAGTCTGAATTTTCTAATTCTAAATTAGCTAGTTTATATTTAACATTTGTTTGCATCTTCCCTATCTTTAATACCTTGCATTTGTCAATGTTAAACTTCATCTGCCAATTTACTGACCATTCATGTAAGGTATCTAGATCCCTTTGGAGGCACTCTATATCGCTATCTGAATCAATTGATCTCCCCATTTTAGTATCGTCTGCGAATTTACTTATCCTACTAGTTATACCTAAATCTAGGTCATTTATGTATATAAGAAACAACAGGGGACCTAATACCGATCCCTGGGGGACACCACTTTTGACTGCTCCCCACTCTGACTTGGTACCATTTATGCTGACTCTCTGTTTCGTACCAATTAGCCATGACCTAATCCATCCCAACAACGACCCTCCTATTCCATGTGCCTCAACCTTTCTCATCAATCTCTCATGAGGGACTCTGTCGAAAGCTTTACTGAAATCTAAATATATAATATCATATGACTTGTCACTATCTACTGCTTCATATACCTCTGAGAAAAAGCTAAGCAAATTAGTAAGGCAAGAACGTCCCTGAGTGAATCCATGCTGAGAAGAATTTATTAAGTTAAATTTTACTAAGTGGCTTCTAATTTTCCTAGCAATAATAGACTCTAGCAACTTTCCTATGATTGATGTGAGACTAATGGGACGGTAATTGGATGCTATCGATTTATCACCTTTTTTGAAGATCGGAACTACATTTGCAAGCTTCCAAGCTTCTGGAACTAAACCTGTTTCTAATGACTTGTTAAATATAAATGCTAATGGACTACTTAACTCATCTCTGCGTTCTTTTAATACTCTAGCATATACCTCGTCAGGACCAGGCGATTTTTGAGGTTTCAGTCTGTCAATTTCCTTAAGCACATCATTTCTACTTATACTAACTGTACTTAACATATTTTCTATACTATCACTATATACCATATTGACTTCTGGAATCTGTGCCAAATTTTCATTAGTGAAAACGGAAAGAAACTGACTATTTAATGTACTGCACATTTCTAAATCATTTCCTGTTATTTCTCCTATTGAAGTTTTTAGGGGGCCTATTTCATCTCTAACTTTAGATTATATAGTTGGTAAAAAGCTTTAGGGTTATTTTTTGAGTCGCTGGCTATCCTTATTTCATAATTTCTTTTTGCTTTCCTGATTTCCTTTTTGACCTGTCTTGATAGAGTCTGATAGTATATATGTAAATGATTTTCACCTTTCTTTATTTTTCGATATATTCCTTTCTTTTTTCCTATAAGATCTATTAGCTTATTAGTCATCCATTTTGGTTGGTTCTGCGTCGATCTAAATCTTCTTTTAGGGATATATTTATTTTGAGCATTGTGGAGTGAAGCAATAAACTGGTTATATGTAGGTGGCAAGTTTAACTCTGGCATATCCTGACTTAATCGCTTAACAATAGGGTCCACCCTTAAGTCTCTTCTTAGCCCACCATAATCGGCTTTTCTGAAATCTGGGATAAGTGTCGTATTCTCTTTAGCATTCCCTGTCCATTGTATATTAAAATAAATAGATTTATGATCGCTATTTCCTAGGTGGTCACCAATCTCTACATTATTTATCATATGTTCATTGTTACTGAAAACTAAATCAAGAATATTAATACCTCTAGTCGGCGTATCTATGAATTGAAATAAAACGCTATATACTTTCAAAGTAGCCCCAGAGAAGTTTTAGTGGTTTGCATTTCCTAATGTTGATATGTATGATAAAGGTGTTTGTTATTAGCATATACATTTGGATATCAATGCAAATATAATTAACCCGTTCAGAGAGAGAGCGAGAGGGAAAGGGAGAGACGAACCAAATGTACGAATACATCGAAGAGACTTATAAACAAAAGCTTGACTCTAATATCTGTGGATAGAGTATTTATTAATCAAAAGAATAAGTACTCGGTAATGTTTACTCTATATATTCATCTAAACATATGAATAAAATGACCCGCAGAGCCACTTCACCTATGTAATGCAAATTCCCATTACAACCAACCCAATTCCTCCATATGACGATCAAAGGTTTGATGTTCTCCACTTCCCTTTACCTAATAAATTGTTTCTCTGTGTATGAAAGAGACAAGATACACAACTACTTATAAATAATTTGACCTCCTATTGGCCCCCTTCCCCCGGCCGGAACAGATTGATTAGTACAGAACCATATTCAAGGTGCACTGGAATGTTACTGCAGGACACGCAAAGCTTGAAACAAAGTCATAGGGTGAGGGATAGACACATTTACGGAGTAAATTCCATAATTTACTTGTTGAACTGAAAAATTACAGGGAAATTTAAGTTAACTGTTGGCTTTGAATGGTGGGCAGAAAAGTGGTGGGAATGAGTTACAAAACGGGTGGCCCTCTGTCTCTGCAGAGTGAGAGGCATACCCTGGGACAGCTGTGAAGAACACTGATTATAATAATGGCATAACAGTAACATACATGCAATTTTCACAATGTGGAGAGATTGTAGACAATATGGTGGAGAAGAGTAGAGATTACAATCCTTTGACTGCACCCTTTCAGAGGCATTTTTCATATGCGAACAATACCTGATACGCTTACAACAGTGTCCCTGTACGGAGAAAGAGGCTGTACGGGGCAAGGTAGGTCCATAGATACATCAGGTCAACCCACGGGGTCGCTCAAACTCCCTATCCGCGCGCATGACGTCAGAGCGTTGAAGGGTGAAGGGGTCACCAGTTTCTTCCCGCTCATTCTCAAAATCACAGCCGTTGGAGCAGCATCCTCCGTCTTCTATATCTTCGTGCCGTGAAAGTATAACTTCGATATTTTATAATACAACAGTGACCATAATGCCGTGTGACAGTGTAGCTCTGCTATTGTAAGTGAACAAAATGCCGTTATACTGTGAAGTTGTTGCATTGTTACGAACGCTAATACATTACACTGTTTTCTATGTTTTAAATCATTGCCAACAAACACACATAGCTTTTTCTCACATTCTGAGTTTTATAATTTCATATTAGCTAGTTTATATTTTGCATTTGCATTAATCTTCCCTATCCTTAATAGCTTGCATTTGTTAATATTAAAATTTATCTACCAATTTACTGACCATGTACTGTATGTATAAGGCTAATTTTGATATGTATTTATAAGGCTAAATTTGAGATATATTTATATGGCTAATTTTGAGAGCTTCAACATCAAACTAGAAAGGCATAAGTACGAGATGAGTTAGGTGTGAGAGGGATCTGGCTTGTATGGGCCAACAGGCTTTTTGTACTCACTTCTATTATGTTATTATGTTATTATTGTTTTGTAACCTGTCCAATGTTCTTCATAATAACCTTACGGAACCTTACGATGATACTGGACGCAGGTCTTGTCAGTGCTCTAAGTCCAAATCTTCATAATTTAACTTTAATAGACACATGTATATATTAATAAAATAAGTGTGTACCGAATTTTGTGAAATCCTTATCCCGCTTTGTGCAACCTAGTTGTAAGAAGAAATTAGAACAATAACCAATACCTATAAATTAAACCTGAAAATAGTTATCCCATTTTGTATATGCTAAATATAATATTATAATATTATAATAGTAATAGCCTACATTTGATATGAAAATGATTGGACCGGGTAAACAAATATACAAAGTATTATAAGCTTGTGACAGTGTATAGGCGGGAAGGTGAAGGTATTGAGGGATCACAGTCCAGATATTGTGTGGACTGTGTGAGGGATAAGCCTTTACAACGTCTCGCAGCTGTTTGGGGGCGGAGCTAGGCAGACCGGCGAGCGTATTCTCTCTTTCTTTCATTTGGTACAACAGTGTGACGTCACTGAGCTGCGCGTGGGTTGACCTGATGTATCTATGGACCTTGGTACGGGGATAAGGGGGTAACAGACGATTGAGCAAACCTAACCTCTTGGAAACTTTTTAATCAAGAATGCCAATATGATCTTTCAAAGACACACACACACACACTTGTGTTTCGATAAACACTAATGTTTCACTGCATGCACGCGCATATCAGTATATATTATGCCTCTATCCATCTCTCTCTCTCTCTCTCTCTCTGTTTCGATAAACACTAATGTTTCACTGCATGCACGCGCATATCAGTATATATTATGCCTCTATCCATCTCTCTCTCTGTAGGAATAGTGGTTTGGCAGGAGAGTCACAGGGACCGCACTATCTACCAATTATTATCTTTGGCAACTAACTCAGCGCGTTACAGGTTGCCAGGGTAGCTCATGAACAAGATATATCCACTGATATTTTAACAACCAATCATGTTATGACTTATACCTATTGGCTTCTAGAAGAGAAAAACATGCGTAGGAACTATTTAAGATATACTGAAATTTAGCAACCTGAAGAGACCATAATTATATCACAATTCGGTATAAAGAGGATGGCCGCAACCTCATCCACGTGGCAGCTGTATGTGTGTGTGTGTGTGTTGGGTTTAAATGCCGATATAACTATGTTAACGTTAAATATTACATGATTACGTCTATGCAAGGGTATTTATATATTATGTGCAGTAAAATGTACAGTATAAGTTAGATAAGAGACTGTCACCCTATATAATGTACAGTATAAGTTAGATAAGAGACTGTCACCCTATATAATGTACAGTATAAGTTAGATAAGAGACTGTCACCCTATATAATGTACAGTATAAGTTAGATAAGAGACTGTCACCCTATATAATTATTCATTAATAACTATATGTGTAATCATAAACCGAGTGCACTGTGAGTGTTGGCAGATAATATCTGTAGGACGGTGACTCCGAGGACCATTAGTTTGTAAAAACCTGTTGGGTATTGTTAAGGTGTCCATTATGTGGGCTGCTGGATCACTATACTCTGTTTCAGCGACGCTGAGGTGAGAACGGCTCACCTACAGTAGATGTCAATAAGTCTAGCTGATTGGCTCATGCGACCGTGTTCAATGTCTCGTATTTTAGTAATTATTAATTCTTAAAGTTTTAAATAATCACGGTGGTCGCACAAGTCAATCAGCTGGAACTATTGACATCTACGTGGTCGCTGAAACAGTATAGTCATTAGTATATTATTATGTTCTATCCAACAACCAACTCTACTCCTAAAATCGATTAATGAATTATTATGTTCCTTCCAACAACCAACCATACTCCTAAAATCGATTAATGAAATTTACAAACACATGTGGCAGTCCGTGGATTCGAACCCAGGATGCTCACACCGAAAATCAACACCAACAGACAGCACCTGGTCATGCTAATGCTACCACAGAAAGTGTAACAGACAGTCAGACAGTTAGTAGCCAACCCTTCCTTCCCGTTAAATAGATGGGGAGGATTAGCAAGGGACATTAGAAAGGGAACAATGATGACCGGGAGAAAATTAATACAATAAACACCTTCCAAAGCAAGTATTTTAACATTCGGAACAACATTCACCATGCCTCAATATCATTGACTTCACCTCAGATGATATACACTTCCACAACAAAGTCTTCACATTTTCGGGGATGATGACCTTCCAGGTGTGTCAATTATAAGGTTACAAATACCTTCATAAGTTCTTCCTAACAAACTTCCTCCATTCATTCCTGTAACAACAATCGCATATAATATCCGTGTTAATAGTTCATGCATCGACCATGAACCTCCCGACCGACCGTGGTTCTTCTTTATTGTTTTGGCTACAATCATACATTTTATTGAGGCTATTGCTTGATATTTTCATTCAGCACTGGAATCACGGCGGTCGAGTGGCAAGCACGCTCACGTGTGAATCTGCTTGACCTGGGTTCGATCCCAGCCAAGGCGGACATATTTAGTGGATGTGAAACTCAGGTGTCTGAAGCAACTGCCAGCAGCATCTTCTCTGTATCCTCCTACTTTCTCTATCCTAGTTTCAAAGCCAAAGGCGTATGTTGTGCATACGTGCACAACAAACTCACTTGCTCTCGTATTTCCGAGTTTGGCTCCTCTGAATTCTCCACTTTATGGCTCAAACTTTCCTGTCATTTTCATATTAAATATTTATGTGATATCTGTCTTTCCCCTAACTCTACCAACTTTCCAAAATTGTTTGATTATCTAAACTCAAAAGTGGAACACATTCTAGCCATTTCTCCTTTCTCTGAATCCCCATTTTAGGAGATTTCAACGTTCATCACCACCAATGGCTCTCCTCTAATTCTACTGACCAACTTGGTGAACAAGCCTACATCTTTTCTATCCTAAATGACCTAGAGCAGTTGGTTCAGCAACCTACCCGTATCCCAGATCACCTCGGAGATCGGCCCAACATTCTTGATTTGTTTCTAACTTCTAACCCTTCTTCTTATACTGTCGATCTTTTCTCTCCTTTGAGCTCCTCCGACCATAAACTTATCTCTGTCATCTGTCCTATCTCTCCAGTACGGCCACCTGATCCTCTTAGCAGGCGGCGCTTGTGGCACTTTGGTGCTTACGACTGGGAGGCTCTCCAGCAGTACTTCTTTGATTTTCCATGGAATGAATTTTGCTTCTGTGGCCGAGGACCCTCGGAGAGTGCCTAACGCATTACCGAGGTAATCCTATCGGGCATGGAAGCATACATTCTATTTTCTTTCTCTCTGACTAGTGCAAAAATTCTTGGTTTACTCATGCTTTTTCTACTGCTGTCTGCAATAAGGAGGAAGCATTTAAACGGTACCGACGCCTTAAACCTCAAGAATCTCATTCTTCCTATATTTCTGCCCGGAATCAAGCCAAATCTGTTCTTCGACTTGCCAAACACTCTTTCATCAATAATAAATGCACTGAACTATCCAACTCTAGCTCTTCCCAAGCTTTCTAGCATCTAGCCTAAAACCTCTCCAACAATTTTTCTTCCTCGTCTTTCCCTCCCCTTTTCCACTCTGATGGCACAACCATCACTTCTTCCTCTGACAAAGCTAAACTATTCGCTCAAACTTTCGCTAAAAACTCCACCTTGGATGATTCCGGTGCTATTCATCCCTCTCCACCCCTCTCTCTCCTACTTATGCCTAATATCCTAATCTCTTCTAAAGATGTACTTTCTACCCTCTCTGGTCTTAGTACATAGAAGGCGTATGGTCCGAATGGTGTTCCTCCTGTTGTACTCAAAAACTGTTCTTCCGTGCTGACTCCCTGCCTAGGCAAAGTCTTTCGTCTCTGTCTCTTCTCTAACGTCTTCGCTTCTTGCTGAAAGTTCGCTCTCATTCAACCTGTCCCAAAGAAGGGTGACCATTCTCAACCCTCCAACTATCATCCAATTGTTCTCATCTCTTGTGTCTCTAAAGTTTTTGAAACTATTCTTACTTCCAAATTTCTTAAGTATTTATCTTCTCATAATCTACTTTCAGATCGCCAGTATGGCTTCCTTAAGGGTCGCTCTATTGGAGATCTTCTTTCATATCTTACTAACTCCTGGTCATCCTCCTTTCGGGACTTAGGTGAGACCTTTTCTATTGCGCTAGACATATCGAAGGCCTTCGATATGAGAGTTATAGAGTTATAAGAGTTTCTACCGTATTTCGTCATTATTATGTAATTCACTTCCATTCTCTCGTATATTATTCGTGTATTTCTATGTAATATTCCCTAATATCAATATGTCCTTTTCCTTTTCTGTAGAACGTTTATCCTTTAGACCCTAAATTACATAATTGTGTTAATAGTTCTACTCCGTCTTAAGAACATAAGAAAATGGGAGTCTGCAGAAAGCCGATTGGCCTAAGCAAGGCAGATCCCTGTCCCACACAACCCCAAATCAATTACAAAGCCCAATTATAGGCTCAACACTCTAATACCCTGAGGATCATCTTACCAAAACGGTTAGAGATTAACGCAGGATAATGAGGGTCTGCAGAGCGCTGATTGGCCCAACCCGGCTGATCCACCTTCACACCCAACCCTTCTCGTCCATATGCTTATCCAATTTTATCTTAAAGCTCCCTACAGTTTTAGATCCCACTATAGCACTTGGTAGTCCATTCCACCCATCTACAACTCTGTTACCAAACCAATATTTGCCTATATCTTTTCTGAAACGAAATTTATCTAATTTGAAACCATTGGTACGAGTTCTTTCGCTATCACTGAGCTTTAGTACATTTGTCATGTCCCCTTTGTTAATCCCACTAACCCACTTGAACACCTCTATCATATCCCCTCTAACTCTGCGTCTCTCTAACGAATGTAAACCTAATTTCTTCAACCTTTCTTCATACGGAAGATTTCTAATATTATGGATCATTTTTGTCATTCTACGCTGTACTCTCTCCAATGAATCTATGTCCATTCTGTAATAAGGACACCAAAATTGGACAGCATAATCCATATGGGGTCTCACTAATGACAAGTAAAGTTTTAAGATAACATCAGCAGTTCTGTTACTCACACTCCTAGAGATGAACCCGAGAATCCTGTTTGCCTTATTACGAACGCCTATACACTGTTTTCTAGGCTTCAAATCATTGCTAACAAACACACCTAGATCTTTCTCGCAGTCTGAATTTTCTAATTCTAAATTAGCTAGTTTATATTTAACATTTGTTTGCATCTTCCCTATCTTTAATACCTTGCATTTGTCAATGTTAAACTTCATCTGCCAATTTACTGACCATTCATGTAAGGTATCTAGATCCCTTTGGAGGCACTCTATATCGCTATCTGAATCAATTGATCTCCCCATTTTAGTATCGTCTGCGAATTTACTTATCCTACTAGTTATAACCTAAATCTAGATCATTTATGTATATGAGAAACAACAGAGGACCTAATACCGATCCCTGGGGGACACCACTTTTGACTGCTCCCCACTCTGACTTGGTACCATTTATGCTGACTCTCTGTTTCCTACCAATTAGCCATGACCTAATCCATCCCAACAACGCCCCACCTATTCCATGTGCCTCAACCTTTCTCATCAATCTCTCATGAGGGACTCTGTCGAAAGCTTTACTGAAATCTAAATATATAATATCGTATGCCTTGTCATTATATACTGCTTCATATACCTCTGAGAAAAAACTAAGCAAATTAGTAAGGCAAGAACGTCCCTGAGTGAATCCATGCTGAGCAGAATTGATTAAGTTAAATGTTTCTAAGTGGTTTCTCATTTTCCTAGCAATAATTGACTCTAGTAGCTTTCCTATGATTGAAGTGAGACTAATGGGACGGTAATTGGATGCTATTGATTTATCACCTTTTTTGAAAATCGGAACTACATTTGCAAGCTTTCAAGCTTCTGGAACTATACCTGTTTCTAATGAATTGTTAAAAAGAAATGTTAATGGGTAACTTAACTCATCTCTGCATTCTTTTAATACTCTGGCATATACCTCATCGGGACCAGGCGATTTCTGAGGTTTCAGTCTGTCAATTTCCTTAAGCACATCATTTCTACTTATAGTAACCGTACTTAACCTATTTTCTATACTATCGCTATATACCTTACGAACTTCTGGAATCTGTGCCAAATTTTCATTAGTGAAAACGGATAGAAACTGACTATTTAATGTACTGCACATTTCTAAATCATTTTCTGTCATTTCTCCTATCGAAGTTTTAAGGGGGCCTATTTTATCTCTAACTTTAGATTTATATAGCTGGTAAAAAGCCTTAGGGTTATTTTTTGAGACATTGGCTATCCTGATTTCATAATTTCTTTTGTCTGTCCTTATACATTTTTTAACCTCTCTTGATAGATTCTGATAGTAAGCAAGTAGGTGAATTTCGCCTTTCTTAATTTTTCGATATATTCCTCTCTTTTTTCCTAGAAGGTCTAATAGTCTATTATTCATCCATTTGGGTTGGTTCTGTGTTGATCTAAATTTTCTTTTGGGGATATATTTATTTTGCGCATTGTGGAGTGAAGAAATAAAATGATTATATGTAGCTGTCAAATTATCCTGAGTTAAGACATGTATCTGAGAGAGAGTATGTTCATTAGCGCACCTGGGTCCACTTAATAGTTTAACCATAGGATCGACTCTTAATCCACCATAATTGGCTTTTCTGAAATCTGGGATAAGTGTCGTATTCTCTTTAGCCTTTCCTGTCCATTGTATGTTAAAATAAATTGATTTATGATCACTATTTCCTAGTTGGTCTCCTATCTCTACATTATTTATCATTTGTTCATTATTACTGAGAACTAAATCGAGGATATTATTACCTCTAGTAGGCGAGTCTATGAATTGAAATAAAAAAATATCCTGTACCGCCTCAATAAACTCTTTTGAATCTGAGTCGCCGATTTGATGCTGCCAATCAATATTCGGAAAATTAAAATCCCCCATAATACACACATTGCTAAACCTTGATGCTATTTTCACTTCCTGCCATAAAGCTGTACCTTCGTTTCTACTCATATTTGGTGGTCTATAAATAACTCCAATAATTATGGTCTCACTACCTTCGCTAACCTCAACCCAAACACTTTCGTTATCAGTATTTAGTCTAATACCTGATTTAATACAGCTTTTTAAAGAACTCCTGACAAACACTGCTATTCCGCCGCCCCTCCTACTTGTTCGGTCGCGTTTAAACAAACTATATCTTGGTATATGGAATTCTGCTAAAAAATGTCTTGATTCTGTATTAATCCATGTTTCAGTCAGTGCTATAATGTCTATATTTTCGTTGCTAACAAGTGCTCTAAGTTCATCCATTTTGTTACATAAACTCCTACAGTTTGTATAATATAATCGCAATGAATTTATTTTACTGGTATCGGATTTACCTTTATTTCTAACTGAATTCCCATCTTCTGTTACACCTTCAATATTTCTACTAACAGTACAATTAAAATCCTGTGACTGATATTTTCTATTCCTATCTGATGTACCAGTACGGCAATTTACCCTATCTAGACAATTATTCTTACTCATATTCTCAGGCTTTATTTTCAGCGAAACCCCGCGACGGTCCTTCCGTACCGGCGACGTCTTTGTATTTTCTTCTAGCTACTATTAGACAATTTTTTCAGCTTAAAAAGGGCCTCTAGCAATTAAGCGGCTTTGAACTATCTCAATTAACCCTTTATTCTACCACAGATCCTTCTTAAGCTGCACAAAATCATCTGAATATAGCTAGAATAAAATGAAAAAGACGTCGCGGTACAGAAGGGGTTAAACCTATCCTACGATTACCTTATCTCAGAGAACCTAATCTGTTTACTATAGGAGTACTCGGCTAAATTATACAAGGTTAAGGGAGGGGCTTTTTTCTGTTCCCCCTTCTTTCTCAAGTTTAGCCCCATTAGTTTTCTGTTCGTGTCATTTAGGTGTCGATTTTTTCCTGGCAAGCGATAGCAAGCTTGTAATTTAAGAGGAACCGGCCTTCGGTCGGAACATATTTCTATCGAAAAATGTACAAATTTATCTTGAAAAAGGGTCTTGGGGGGAGGGGGGGGGAGAGTATATATATATATATTTCTTTTTTCTATATTCCAACTACTCCCTCTCGGGCATAGGCTGAGAACCTGTACATTCCACCGCTCAACACGGTGAAGCCCGTGAGGTCTTGTTCCAGTCTGAGGAGTGAGACATGTGAAGCATCCATCATGGCTCGAAGCAGCTCCATCTCTAAAGCGGCTGGTTGCTTCGCTCAAGTGCTTCACCGTCTCACCCTCCAGACTCAGACCCTCACTCTCAGAACGCCACCTATTGAGCAGTGAACTCACTAGGCATTGTCCCTCTGTAACATATTTTGAATATGGGAATATTCATACAGTGTTATTTAATCAGGGAACAATGAGCGTATTTTTTTGGCATTTCGGTGGGCTTTGTGGTAATGCACTGATACTAGGTACAGCACAAATTCAATGCTAGGTTGTTGTTGTTGTTGTTCCACAGGCTGTCTGACCGAGCAGCCCCAAGGTTCCGAGCAAGGGCAAATCCATAACCGAGTGCCCCCACAGAACCCTCCCTACTTACCACTAAGAAAGCCCAGGTGACTGAAGCCGCTCCCAGGCGAGGAGGGCGTGGAAATGCCCGGGACACCAAAGCCCCACCCAAGGCCCTGTGCCCCTCACCAATTATAAAGGGAAAGTTGAGGGGCAGAGCAAAAATGTGATGCTTTGGCTCCCAGTCTGCCAACCTTGAGGTTGGCAGTAGGGAGGTCAAGCCATGGAAGAGACACCGTCACATGAGATTTAGAAAATATATAAGTAAAAGGAACAGTCAGAGTAAGCTATGGGTATGGCAGAGAACGCTCAACTCTCACTCTGATAGACAAGCCCATCACCACAGTATATGCTATGTTAGATAGGTCGGCTTAGGATATGCTAGGTAAAAATAGTGTTGGTTTACAGGATACATAAGTAAACTAGAGTGGCACTTGGTAGAGCGCATATACCTTCGCCTACACTGGCTGGTTCTTTACCATTAATATTATAGGCCTAAATGTTCTTCAGAGTTCTGAATCTGGGTTCTAGGATGTGATCATGATCACCTCCTAAATTGAAATCCGTTCAAAAATTTGTGAGATATCTTGTTTACAGACAAACAGACAAACAAACGCAGACGAAAACATAAATTTCAGGTCAGGACGATACAAATGGCCAATTATTCTAACAATTGATGCTTTCTTTCAGGTAGCAGTACATAGAAACAGTCAGCTACACATTAATGGACATCAAAGAGAGAGAGAGAGAGAGAGAGAGAGAGAGAGAGAGAGAGAGAGAGAGAGAGAGAGAGAGAGAATCACTTCGTCGAATTTTACACGCGTTTGTTTTTCTGTTAAATTTCAACTGATATTCACGAAAGTTGCTGGGCAGATAGGATCCAATGGGATGGTGTGAGGATGAGTTGTTACGGTGCTTTTAATCACAATATTTTATAGCTACCCACTCTTCCATGTTAATTAGTAGTTTTTATTATATGTACTCACTAAGTTATTCTAAGCGTATTATATCGTAATGACAGTGAAGCAATATTCACACGAGTAGTTGATTAACCTTTGATTCTATCGCCCTCCCCCCCCCCCCACCCCCTCTCTCTCTCTCTCTCTCTCACTAGTTACCCGTAGATATCACTATCAGTAAATGCTAAATAAGAGTGTGTTAAGTGTGACATTACATAATATGCCTATTTACAATACAATGTTTATTAACACATCACAATATGGAAACCATTGACCAATAATTATAAACATGATACGCATAATATAATGAAGTGTAAGCACACATTATAAACATGATACGCATAATATAATGAAGTGTAAGCACACATTATAAACATGATACGCATAATATAATGAAGTGTAAGCACACATTATAAACATGATACGCATAATATAATGAAGTGTAAGCACACATTATAAACATGATACGCATAATATAATGAAGTGTAAGCACACATTATAAACATGATACGCATAATATAATGAAGTGTAAGCACACATTATAAACATGATACGCATAATATAATGAAGTGTAAGCACACATTATAAACATGATACGCATAATATAATGAAGTGTAAGCACACATTATAAACATGATACGCATAATATAATGAAGTGTAAGCACACATTCGTTGGATGGGACTTTGAGACATGATGATCATAATGTTCTGTTGTGAGTCAATTAATATTCTCACCCTCCTACCTGTCAATTAATATTCTCACCCTCCTACCTGTCAATTAATATTCTCACCCTCCTACCTGTCAATTAATATTCTCACCCTCCTACCTGTCAATTAATATTCTCACCCTCCTACTGTCAATTAATATTCTCACCCTCCTACCTGTCAATTAATATTCTCACCCTCCTACCTGTCAATTAATATTCTCACCCTCCTACCTGTCAATTAATATTCTCACCCTCCTACCTGTCAATTAATATTCTCACCCTCCTACCTGTCAATTAATATTCTCACCCTCCTACCTGTCAATTAATATTCTCACCCTCCTACCTGTCAATTAATATTCTCACCCTCCTACCTGTCAATTAATATTCTCACCCTCCTACCTGTCAATTAATATTCTCACCCTCCTACCTGTCAATTAATATTCTCACCCTCCTACCTGTCAATTAATATTCTCACCCTCCTACCTGTCAATTAATATTCTCACCCTCCTACCTGTCAATTAATATTCTCACCCTCCTACCTGTCAATTAATATTCTCACCCTCCTACCTGTCAATTAATATTCTCACCCTCCTACCTGTCAATTAATATTCTCACCCTCCTACCTGTCAATTAATATTCTCACCCTCCTACCTGTCAATTAATATTCTCACCCTCCTACCTGTCAATTAATATTCTCACCCTCCTACCTGTCAATTAATATTCTCACCCTCCTACCTGTCAATTAATATTCTCACCCTCCTACCTGTCAATTAATATTCTCACCCTCCTACCTGTCAATTAATATTCTCACCCTCCTACCTGTCAATTAATATTCTCACCCTCCTACCTGTCAATTAATATTCTCACCCTCCTACCTGTCAATTAATATTCTCACCCTCCTACCTGTCAATTAATATTCTCACCCTCCTACCTGTCAATTAATATTCTCACCCTCCTACCTGTCAATTAATATTCTCACCCTCCTACCTGTCAATTAATATTCTCACCCTCCTACCTGTCAATTAATATTCTCACCCTCCTACCTGTCAATTAATATTCTCACCCTCCTACCTGTCAATTAATATTCTCACCCTCCTACCTGTCAATTAATATTCTCACCCTCCTACCTGTCAATTAATATTCTCACCCTCCTACCTGTCAATTAATATTCTCACCCTCCTACCTGTCAATTAATATTCTCACCCTCCTACCTGTCAATTAATATTCTCACCCTCCTACCTGTCAATTAATATTCTCACCCTCCTACCTGTCAATTAATATTCTCACCCTCCTACCTGTCAATTAATATTCTCACCCTCCTACCTGTCAATTAATATTCTCACCCTCCTACCTGTCAATTAATATTCTCACCCTCCTACCTGTCAATTAATATTCTCACCCTCCTACCTGTCAATTAATATTCTCACCCTCCTACCTGTCAATTAATATTCTCACCCTCCTACCTGTCAATTAATATTCTCACCCTCCTACCTGTCAATTAATATTCTCACCCTCCTACCTGTCAATTAATATTCTCACCCTCCTACCTGTCAATTAATATTCTCACCCTCCTACCTGTCAATTAATATTCTCACCCTCCTACCTGTCAATTAATATTCTCACCCTCCTACCTGTCAATTAATATTCTCACCCTCCTACCTGTCAATTAATATTCTCACCCTCCTACCTGTCAATTAATATTCTCACCCTCCTACCTGTCAATTAATATTCTCACCCTCCTACCTGTCAATTAATATTCTCACCCTCCTACCTGTCAATTAATATTCTCACCCTCCTACCTGTCAATTAATTCTCACCCTCCTACCTGTCAATTAATATTCTCACCCTCCTACCTGTCAATTAATATTCTCACCCTCCTACCTGTCAATTAATATTCTCACCCTCCTACCTGTCAATTAATATTCTCACCCTCCTACCTGTCAATTAATATTCTCACCCTCCTACCTGTCAATTAATATTCTCACCCTCCTACCTGTCAATTAATATTCTCACCCTCCTACCTGTCAATTAATATTCTCACCCTCCTACCTGTCAATTAATATTCTCACCCTCCTACCTGTCAATTAATATTCTCACCCTCCTACCTGTCAATTAATATTCTCACCCTCCTACCTGTCAATTAATATTCTCACCCTCCTACCTGTCAATTAATATTCTCACCCTCCTACCTGTCAATTAATATTCTCACCCTCCTACCTGTCAATTAATATTCTCACCTTCCTACCTGTCAATTTCCTTTTAGGAACTCTGACATTTTCAAACGCGTATATTTTCAGAAGCTTGTTCTGCACCTCGCTGGTGACTAACACTTCCATTTGTATTAGACCTTTAGCTAGTGCGAAGTTCAAAGTGAAACTATCTTAATTTATACTATGCATTTACATTAGCGCTTGATGGGGTTTCATGTGTATACATTATTACAGCTGTAATATAACTAGATAAAAATACTATATTACGGGGGTGACCACCCGGATTTCTCTCCAGTTCTGAATGCATTTATCAAGCACTAGCCTCAATAATATGTATGATTGTAGCCAAAACAATATGCGTGAACCAAGGTCGGGAGGTTCATGGTCGATGCATGAGCTATTAACACGGATATTATATTCGATTGTTGTTTCAGGAATGAATAGAGGACCTTTGTTAGGAAAAACATATGAAGGTATTTGAAACCTTTTAATTGACACACCTGGAAGGTTATCATCCCCGATGTTCGGAAGAGACTTTGTTGTGGAAGTGTATATCATCTGAGGTGAAGCCAATGATATTGGGGCCTGGTGAATGTTGTTCTGAATGTTAGAGTGCTTGCTTTTGTCAGGCGTTTATTATATTCATTCTCTCCCTGTCAAAATTTTTCCCTTTCTAATGTCCCTTGCTAATCATACTACCTATTTAACGGGATGGAAGGGTTGGCTACTGATTGTCGGACTACCTATTACACTTTCTGTGGTAGCATTAGATAACCAGTAGTGCTGTCTGTTAAATACTAATATCTATACCATTTCAGCGACTCTGGGGTGATAATGGCCCACGTAGTTGTCAATAGTTCCAGCTGATTGACTTGTGCGACCGTGATTAGTTAACCTTTACAAATATTTAATTAATAAAAGACGAGACATTGAACACGGTCGCATGAGCCAATCTGCTAGAATTATTGACATCTAGGCGAGCCGTTCCTACCTCAGCGTCGCCAACACAGAGTATAGTGATCCAACAGCCCACATAATGGACACCTTAACAATACCCAACAGAGTTTGACAAACTAATGGTCCTCCAGATATTATCTGCCATCACTCACAGTGCACTCGCTTTATGAATACGCATATAGTTATAAATAATTTATAAGGGGACAGTCTCTTATCACACTTATACACTTTACTGCACATAATATATAATTACCCTTGCATAGATTTAATCATGTAATATTAAACATTAACATAGTTATATCGGCATTTAATAAGTAGAAAGTGCGGTCCCTGTGACTCTTCTGCCAAACCACTACGCAGAGAGAGGGAGAGAGATGGCAATAGCCATTATATACACTGATATGCGCGTGCATATAGTGAACCATTAGTGTTTATCGAACCACAAGTGTGTGTGGATTGGGTGGGGGAAAACACCGGAATTAGAGCTATGATTCTTTATTCTCTAACTTTTCGGGCCATGTATTACCCATCTTCAGAGAGACAACGTCTCTCTGAAGATGGGTAATACATCCGAAACTTTAGAGAATATTAGTGTAAGTCTGTATGAATGAATGGGTCTTCGTTCTGTAAAGAGGGATGTGAGTGGTGATATATTAGTGTAAGTCTGTATGAATGAATGGGTCTTCGTTCTGTAAAGAGGGATGTGAGTGGTGATATATTAGTGTAAGTCTGTATGAATGAATGGGTCTTCGTTCTGTAAAGAGGGATGTGAGTGGTGATATATTAGTGTAAGTCTGTATGAATGAATGGGTCTTCGTTCTGTAAAGAGGGATGTGAGTGGTGATATATTAGTGTAAGTCTGTATGAATGAATGGGTCTTCGTTCTGTAAAGAGGGATGTGAGTGGTGATATATTAGTGTAAGTCTGTATGAATGAATGGGTCTTCGTTCTGTAAAGAGGGATGTGAGTGGTGATATATTAGTGTAAGTCTGTATGAATGAATGGGTCTTCGTTCTGTAAAGAGGGATGTGAGTGGTCATGTTGAGTTTGGTAGATGTAATAATAGTTTGTAGTACAGCCTTTAATACAATTAAATGATTGTATGAATCGTTACCATAATCATTAAATCTATTATATCTGCCACATGTGTGTGTTAAATCTATTATATCTGCCACATGTGTGTGTTAAATCTATTATATCTGCCACATGTGTGTGTTAAATCTATTATATCTGCCACATGTGTGTGTTAAATCTATTATATCTGCCACATGTGTGTGTTAAATCTATTATATCTGCCACATGTGTGTGTTAAATCTATTATATCTGCCACATGTGTGTGTTAAATCTATTATATCTGCCACATGTGTGTGTTAAATCTATTATATCTGCCACATGTGTGTGTTAAATCTATTATATCTGCCACATGTGTGTGTTAAATCTATTATATCTGCCACATGTGTGTGTTAAATCTATTATATCTGCCACATGTGTGTGTTAAATCTATTATATCTGCCACATGTGTGTGTTAAATCTATTATATCTGCCACATGTGTGTGTTAAATCTATTATATCTGCCACATGTGTGTGTTAAATCTATTATATCTGCCACATGTGTGTTAAATCTATTATATCTGCCACATGTGTGTGTTAAATCTATTATATCTGCCACATGTGTGTGTTAAATCTATTATATCTGCCACATGTGTGTGTTAAATCTATTATATCTGCCACATGTGTGTGTTAAATCTATTATATCTGCCACATGTGTGTGTTAAATCTATTATATCTGCCACATGTGTGTGTTAAATCTATTATATCTGCCACATGTGTGTGTTAAATCTATTATATCTGCCACATGTGTGTGTTAAATCTATTATATCTGCCACATGTGTGTGTTAAATCTATTATATCTGCCACATGTGTGTGTTAAATCTATTATATCTGTCACATGTGTGTGTTAAATTTCATTAATCGATTTTAGGAGTAGAGTTGGTTGTTGGATAGAACATAATAATATATGCCATTACAAAATATTTAAAAGTATATAATTTCAAAAGAATATTTAAATATTTAGCATTACATGTTATGCAGACAGTAGCCATCATACATTAGCCAACCTTATTTCACCAATGTGGAGCCTGGCGATTTCGATTTGCTTCATGTATATTTGTGCGACAAATTAGGAATGTCAACGAATCATGTTAAAATGTGAAGTTATGCACGACACAAATATATTGTTAACAGGATTATAAGCATAATGCAAAATAATTAGCCAAAATACAAGTTTCAGTCCATTTTCATAAATATATATCGGGCACGGATTATGTAAAGTAATCGATAGGTGTGACCCATGGTAGAGCAAGGAAATAATCTGATTATTATCATACGATTGTGACACAATTTGTATAAGTGTACCTAACATGTCACGTTTAACAAATAAGTAAAAAGGAAAACAAACAACAACAGATCTACTGATCCTTACGAGGCTGCTTGTAAATATGATTGCAAAAGGGCAGATACACATATAATGATATGGAGTAAAATAAGTCCACATACAACGTCATTGTCACCATATACAGTAAGGCATTGTTTTTTCTGTGTCATTAATTGCTCTTTCCATTCACATATGCATAGCCTACGTGAGTTGCAGTTGGGATGTGTGTACATGCTTAGATTGATATGCAGGATTCGAAGTTGCATAATAAATCGTAGGCAGTGTCCACCAACCTTTAACTGTCTTCGTGGTGCGATGTATAAGGTGTTGATTTTCGGTGTGAGCATCCTGGGTTCGAATCCACGGACTGCCACATGTGTTTGTAAATTTCATTAATCGATTTTAGGAGTATGGTTGGTTGTTGGAAGGAACATAATAATTAGACACATTATACTTGAGTGACCCGCCATCGAATGTTGTCATATTTGATAACTTGCATCTACTATTGGCCTATATATAACCTGTTTAAAATCCATATTATCATTTGGTGTCACATAAGTCGTGGGGATAAATATGCTATAATTAATGATATAGTATAGATTTTCGCCTACTCTTATGACTTCAGAAAGCTACCTTACATTTGTTATTTTTTAAAATGTACTATTTCTTTAAACTAATGCAGTATTGTCTGTTCTTTAAACTAATGCAGTATTGTCTGTTCTTTAAACTAATGCAGTATTGTCTGTTCTTTAAACTAATGCAGTATTGTCTGTTCTTTAAACTAATGCAGTATTGTCTGTTCTTTAAACTAATGCAGTATTGTCTGTTCTTTAAACTAATGCAGTATTGTCTGTTCTTTAAACTAATGCAGTATTGTCTGTTCTTTAAACTAATGCAGTATTGTCTGTTCTTTAAACTAATGCAGTATTGTCTGTTCTTTAAACTAATGCAGTATTGTCTGTTCTTTAAACTAATGCAGTATTGTCTGTTCTTTAAACTAATGCAGTATTGTCTGTTCTTTAAACTAATGCAGTATTGTCTGTTCTTTAAACTAATGCAGTATTGTCTGTTCTTTAAACTAATGCAGTATTGTCTGTTCTTTAAACTAATGCAGTATTGTCTGTTCTTTAAACTAATGCAGTATTGTCTGTTCTTTAAACTAATGCAGTATTGTCTGTTCTTTAAACTAATGCAGTATTGTCTGTTCTTTAAACTAATGCAGTATTGTCTGTTCTTTAAACTAATGCAGTATTGTCTGTTCTTTAAACTAATGCAGTATTGTCTGTTCTTTAAACTAATGCAGTATTGTCTGTTCTTTAAACTAATGCAGTATTGTCTGTTCTTTAAACTAATGCAGTATTGTCTGTTCTTTAAACTAATGCAGTATTGTCTGTTCTTTAAACTAATGCAGTATTGTCTGTTCTTTAAACTAATGCAGTATTGTCTGTTCTTTAAACTAATGCAGTATTGTCTGTTCTTTAAACTAATGCAGTATTGTCTGTTCTTTAAACTAATGCAGTATTGTCTGTTCTTTTATATGCAGTGCAGTCTCAGGCAACTAATAACATATTCTCACGCAATTGACAACAGTGATTGTCATTGGTCGACCATCACTCTTTAACCTCGGAAACACAAACTACGTCAACTAAGCATTACTCTTGGCATAATCGGTAATCACACACACACACACACACACACACACACTCAGAATATTGTGTGCCTCAATAAGCATTATCGGAGTGAATATACTTTTTATAGATAATTATTTTCGGTTGCAACATTGAACACTTAGCAAAGTCATTATTTAGCAACAGTACTAAATGTATGCCAAGCAATTGATATATATATATCATAATCATATATTTCGTGACACCTCATGTAATAGTGGGTGGAAATAATAATAGCCATTATGTGCGTTTGCGTATGCGTGCGTGAGTGCATGCCTGTTTGTTTGCATATGCTTGTGGCGTGTTATAGTGTAGTAATTATAGTTCAGAAATATATACATATAAGTATATGTTGTAAGAACAGAAACATAAAGTCTTTAAGGTATGTTTCTTTGAATATAGTATTTATTCAAGTTCTGTATTTAACAATTATACATTACACTGTATATACAGAATATTAAGCAACATGGCATTTAACAAATGCCGTATGCGTTACATTTTTTGTCTATGTGTATGAGGGAGACAAAAAGCAGGTTGCCTGTAACGAGTATCTCCCCAAAAGCCAAAAGAGTGACAGAGCCAAATTCAAGGGAAGTTGTGGTAAAAGAAATGCCAGGACACACGAAGTTTAAAATAGCTTAAGTCATAGGATAAATGAATAATTTATTAAGGGAGAAGTTCTAGAGTTCACCTGTTGAGTAGAAAAAAAGACTGAGAATGCCAATTCTTGGCTTTGAAAGCTGGACAGAATAGGAGTGGGACTGTGTTGCAAGGCTGGTGCCTGGCACTCACCGGAAGGGACTGATATGATCCAAATGATTTCTCATGTAATCACCCATGCATTGGACAAGTCTAAATAACAATATATTCATTGTAATGAATCATAGACATTACTAATGAAAACCAAAACTCCTATATTATAATTGCTGCTGTTCAGTTCTCCGCTTAAACTGTTTCTTAACCCACCGTTCTAAACACGTGTAAGATAATATATATGGAGAGCTTAAGTCTAATGTTAATAACGTTAATATTAGCACACCCATATGTATAATTTACCTTTATATATCAATATTTTGTTTCATGTATAGATGACTGTCAACATGGTTTCCATGGAAACGAGAGCTTGTTGGTAGTTTGGTAATATAATCACAGTAAAGGTCACACTACCATTACACCAAAAGTAAACGTCTACAAACACATTGTTCTCTACAATGATAGTTTTCGTATATTAATTGTCAAATCAAATTACCACAGTAATCCTTTGTATTTTAATTAGTATAACTATAATAATGGTTTCTAATGCAAGTCACGAGGATATATTGTCTCCCGGCATACCAACAGTTATATTCTGCACATTTTTCTAATCAAAACAACTTCACAGAAAGCACATCAAGCACCTGTTATTTTTTAGCATTGAAAGATAACGCAAGTGGGTCAAAACCATCATATTGTTAAGGACAGTAAAGATAGAGGGTATATATTGATATCGTGACACATGTTGGCATGCCTGAACATCTGTAAGTGTGGCATTTTCAGAGGTGCTAGGTTGGCGAGGAATTGAACCATACCATTTTCAACTTTCTGTCATGAGACAATAGAGGTCAAAATAGCATAAACGTCTACAGTGAGGTAATGGAGGTTTGATGATGCAGAGTATTTCAGTCCTTATCTAGCTGTGCAATAGATCGTTAATACAATCAATCATAAAATACGGTTGCCAGCTTCACTTTAATTTTTGACATACCAATTTTCCTGGATGGCATAGAATACATAGACATTTGTATTATTATACATACCTACGGTAGTTCATCAACTAATTTACTTTCGGAATACGATTATAGGCATAGGCCAAATAAAAAAAAGTTCATGGCTAGTAAATGTTTGTAAACTGCTTTGTAAAAAGTTAAATGATAGTAAAATACTGTATATCAAATAAGATTAATATGTAAATCGCCCATGATCAAATTGTACAAAAGGCTAATAAACTATGTTTGTTTGTTTGTTTGTTTGTTTGTTTGTTTGTTTTATATAACATTGTTGAGAACATTGTGTTCGACTTTTGGTGTAATGGTAGTGTGACCTTTGCTGTGATTATATTCCCAAATTACCAACAAGCTCGCGTTTCCATGGAAACCATGTTGACAGTCATCTATACATGAAACATAATATTGATATATAAAGATAAATTATACATATGGGAGTGCTAATATTAACGTTATCAACACTAGACTTAACCTGTTGAGTACCGTAGGATACAGTAATAAAAGTCCCTAGCAGTCCCAGTCTAGACTTAACCTGTTGAGTACCGTAGGATACAGTAATAAAAGTCCCTAGCAGTCCCAGTCTAGACTTAACCTGTTGAGTACCGTAGGATACAGTAATAAAAGTCCCTAGCAGTCCCAGTCTAGACTTAACCTGTTGAGTACCGTAGGATACAGTAATAAAAGTCCCTAGCAGTCCCAAGCACTGTGGCGAAAATGGCAGGAGAGACCACCTTTTCACCTCAAGAGATGAGGAAAGACTGGATCTCTCACTTTTTTTTACAAGGCTTAAAAAACAAAAAACAAAAAAAACTAAGCCTTGTACAGGAAGTTACAAGATAAAACATTACTGACGAATATACTCTGGCCTGGGACTGGGGAATTACTTATCTACTGACGAATATACTCTGGCCTGGGACTGGGGAATTACTTATCTACTGACGAATATACTCTGGCCTGGGACTGGGGAATTACTTATCTACTGACGAATATACTCTGGCCTGGGACTGGGGAATTACTTATCTACTGACGAATATACTCTGGCCTGGGACTGGGGAATTACTTATCTACTGACGAATATACTCTGGCCTGGGACTGGGGAATTACTTATCTACTGACGAATATACTCTGGCCTGGGACTGGGGAATTACTTATCTACTGACGAATATACTCTGGCCTGGGACTGGGGAATTACTTATCTACTGACGAATATACTCTGGCCTGGGACTGGGGAATTACTTATCTACTGACGAATATACTCTGGCCTGGGACTGGGGAATTACTTATCTACTGACGAATATACTGGGGCCTGGGACTGTAAGAGTTAAGCTCTCCATATATATTATCTTAACACGTGTTTAGAGCAGTGGGTTAAGCAACAGCTTAAGCGGAGAACGGAACTGTAGCAATGATTGCAAAAATTAATAATACATATTCTAATATTTCTTAAAGATAGATTTCACTAAAAATAGCTGTTCCATAATTGTAATTAATATCATGAGATAAAACGGTAACCATAAACCTGGTGAAATAATTCACTTAACATCCCCACCCTACACACTTTCAACCTTTCCTACACAATAATACCCCCCCCCCCCCTTACTCCCTATAGCCCCTCCCTCTCCTTCCCAGCAAATCTAACTACGCCATCTATGGGACATACAGTAATATGTAACAGATTCAGGGTGGAGGGAGTGAACGATCTTACTAATATCAGAGCGAAAGACTCCCAGCGAAATTACCATTAGGTGGCCCAGTCGGAAAGGTGACCGACTGTACATGGGTATAGTGTGGGTAGGTGGGTTGGGGAAGGGTGGTTGGGGGAGGGGGGGGGGGGGGGGAGGGTTGCATGGGTGGGACTCCTTTGCTGACGTCACTGGCCCGCCCTCCTAGCGTCCTTACTATTGCTTACATCCTACGCACACACACACACACCATACACACACACACACACACATTATAAGGTACGTATGATGATAGACTAATATATACTGACACACATAAATACACTTACTCACACCCATACGTATACAAACACATGAACATACACACACGCAAAAGACATGCATAATAGGAACAGGGGGTCGCTGTAACTCTCTCTCTCTCCCTCACCCCCCTCTCTTTCTCTCTCTCCTACACACTTAAAAACATGGACAAAATACGTATAATTACTCCAGTTCAAACATTTTCTTATACCATACCAGATATAACACGTGCACCCAGACATACCAGATATAACACGTGCACCCAGACATACCAGATATAACACGTGCACCCAGACATGCCAGATATAACACGTGCACCCAGACATACCAGATATAACACGTACACCCAGACATACCAGATATAACACGTGCACCCAGACATACCAGATATAACACGTGCACCCAGACATACCAGATATAACACGTGCACCCAGACATACCAGATATAACACGTGCACCTTAGGGGAGGTGTGGTGGAGTGGTCATGCCACTGGATTGGTAATCCAATGGACCCGGGTTCAAATCCCGATATGTCAATGGGAAGATATTATTGGGATTGAATTTGTGCTGTACCTAGTATCAGTGCATTACCACAAAGCCCACCGAAATGCCAAAAAAATACCCTTATTGTTCCCTGATTAAATAACACTGTATGAATATTCCCATATTCAAAATATGTTACAGGGGGACAATGCCTAGTGAGTTCACTGCTCAATAGGTGGCGTTCTGAGAGTGAGGGTCTGAGTCTGGAGGGTGAGATGGTGAAGCACTTGAGCGAAGCAACCGGCCGCTTCAGAGATGGAGCTGCTTCGAGCCATGATAGATGCTTCACATGTCTCACTCCCCAGACTGGAACAAGACCTCACGGGCTTCACCGTGTTGAGCGGTGGAATGTACAGGCTCTCAGCCTATGCCCGAGAGGGAGTAGTTGGAATATAGAAAAAAAAAAAAAAAAAAAAAAAAAAAACCCAGGCATGCCAGATATAACCCGTGCACCCAGACATACCAGATATAACACGTGCACCCAGACATACCAGATATAACACGTGCACCCAGACATACCAGATATAACACGTGCACCCAGACATACCAGATATAACACGTACACCCAGACATGCCAGATATAACACGTGCACCCAGACATACCAGATATAACACGTGCACCCAGACATACCAGATATAACACGTGCACCCAGACATACCAGATATAACACGTGCACCCAGACATACCAGATATAACACGTGCACCCAGACATACCAGATATAACACGTGCACCCAGACATACCAGATATAACACGTGCACCCAGACATACCAGATATAACACGTGCACCCAGACATACCAGATATAACACGTGCACCCAGACATACCAGATATAACACGTGCACCCAGACATACCAGATATAACACGTACACCCAGACATGCCAGATATAACACGTGCACCCAGACATGCCAGATATAACACGTGCACCCAGACATGCCAGATATAACACGTGCACCCAGACATGCCAGATATAACACGTGCACCCAGACATGCCAGATATAACACGTGCACCCAGACATACCAGATATAACACGTGCACCCAGACATACCAGATATAACACGTGCACCCAGACATACCAGATATAACACGTGCACCCAGACATACCAGATATAACACGTGCACCCAGACATACCAGATATAACACGTGCACCCAGACATACCAGATATAACACGTGCACCCAGACATACCAGATATAACACGTGCACCCAGACATACCAGATATAACACGTGCACCCAGACATACCAGATATAACACGTGCACCCAGACATACCAGATATAACACGTGCACCCAGACATACCAGATATAACACGTGCACCCAGACATACCAGATATAACACGTGCGCCCAGACATACCAGATATAACACGTGCACCCAGACATACCAGATATAACCCGTGCACCCAGACATACCAGATATAACACGTGCACCCAGACATACCAGATATAACACGTGCACCCAGACATACCAGATATAACACGTGCACCCAGACATACCAGATATAACACGTGCACCCAGACATACCAGATATAACACGTGCACCCAGACATACCAGATATAACCCGTGCACCCAGACATACCAGATATAACACGTGCACCCAGACATACCAGATATAACACGTGCACCCAGACATACCAGATATAACACGTGCACCCAGACATACCAGATATAACACGTGCACCCAGACATACCCAAGAACAGATGGGCTTCCTCCTCCTCAACACGATTTTACCACACGCATATATTATCTCTCTCTCTCCCTCCCCTTCTCTCTCTCTCTCTCTCCCTCTCCCCCTCTCTCTCTCTCTCTCTCTCTTAATATATCTCTCTCTCTCCCTCTCTCTCTCTCTTAATATATCTCTCTCTCTCTCCCCCCCTCTCTCTCTCTCTCTCTCTCTTAATATATCGCTCTCTCTCTCCCTCTCCCCCCCCTCTCTCTCTCTCTCTCTCTCTTAATATATCTCTACAAAATTATATCAATCGTTATCTAACTATGTCACACACTCTCTAGTTATATTCTGTCTGTTTAATAGAATCACTGTCTCTCTTATTCGCACACTTTTTCTATATGTGTTAGTATAATAATACTAATAATACTAATAATACTAATACTACTACTAATACTAATAATAATAATAATATGAAAAGTAATAATAATAATAATGTGATCATTGATTGAATGGCTGCTGGATGGGGCTGACATATATATACATCTTACATACCGGGTACTAGCTGATGAACGTAGAGGAAAATAATGATTTACAGTCCACTCATACATATTGATAGGTGTGTGTGTGTCGCACCAAACCACAGCACTATTGTCATGGCCATTCACAAATCGGCTTAGCATTTAGAGAAGCGGATCCGGCTCGTGGTAAGCTGATAACTGGCATCCACTCGGCTCAAACATGTATCGGTGTCAATCAAACTAACCATCCACATCTGTCTGCTATACCCTGTTCCAAATAATTAGGTCAACACTCTTCAACATTAACCTCTATAACTCACACACGACTAGAGCAGCCTCCTATTTGGGAAGGGTCAGCCAGGGAATAGGTATGGAAATTGACAGTCCATTTGTTTTAGCCCTTTTTGAGTTACAGAGGTTAGGGTTCAGGATTTCTGGCCTACCTGTTTGGAACAGGGTATAGTCGTGCACATGAATACTCGACCATCCATTTAAGGGGAGGTTTTTAGTTTGTTCCCTAGACCTCCATCAAGCTTAAAATTACACACCCTTGAACCCCTTTCAAGATAAATTTGTATATTTTTCGGTAGAAACATGTCCCGGCCGAAGGCCGATTAATCTTAAATTACAGGCTCGCTATCGCTCGCCAGGATAAATCGACACCTAAATGGTACGAAAGGTCTTAAAATTGACAGAAATGGAGCGAAAGTTCTTAAAACCGTCAAACTAATGAGGCGAACGTCTAAAAATCTTAAAAACAATGGGGCTAAACATGAGAGAGAAAGGGTTCCAGAAAAATCTCCCTAGAGTGTAAATCTGCACTTAAGGTAAAGAGGAGATGGTGAACATTAACCCCTTCTGTACCGGTGACGTCCTTATCAGTATATTCTGGACACTAGCAGACCATTAACCCCTTCTGTACCGGTGACGTCCTTATCAGTATATTCTGGACACTAGCAGACCATTTTATTCAGCTGTGGAAGGACGTTTACCCATTAAAAGGTTACAGACTATTTCAAATAATCCTTATAGCTACCATTTGTCCTTCCTAAGCTTCATAAAATCGTTTTAATGTAGCTGAAATGAAATGAAACCGACGTTGCTGGTACTGAAGGGTTAACTATACCCTGTTCATCATAGGTAGGCCAGAATTACCGACCCCAACCTCTCATAACACATACATTCCACTTTGATAATCGAGCTGTTAGTTGTACCTTTTGGACAGAGTCAACCGGTAAATAAGTGTGGAGAATTACAGCCTTATTTCTCAAGCCCTTCCTGAGTTACAAGAGGTTAGAGTTATGATTCCTGGCCTAGTTATAGTGAACAGAGTATATACATTTGATCAGTCTTACAAATATGACCGTTATTCTTCCAAATATTGTGGAATTATTCTTGCGAACGACTGCTCTATTATTGTATTGATCTATGTTATTTTAGCTATTTATGAGTACCACTATAAAAAAACAAGGGAAAATGCAGCCTTAATCTATTATGTGGAGGGATAAATTCTTATTATGTATTATCTTCTATCAACCAGCTGGCTATAACATATAAGCTACCTACAGTATATCAATATATTGATATATTATGTATTATCTTCTATCAACCAGCTGGCTATAACATATAAGCTACCTACAGTATATCAATATATTGATATATTATGTATTATCTTCTATCAACCAGCTGGCTATAACATATAAGCTACCTACAGTATATCAATATATTGATATATTATGTATTATCTTCTATCAACCAGCTGGCTATAACATATAAGCTACCTACAGTATATCAATATATTGATATATTATGTATTATCTTCTATCAACCAGCTGGCTATAACATATAAGCTACCTACAGTATATCAATATATTGATATATTATGTATTATCTTCTATCAACCAGCTGGCTATAACATATAAGCTACCTACAGTATATCAATATATTGATATATTATGTATTATCTTCTATCAACCAGCTGGCTATAACATATAAGCTACCTACAGTATATCAATATATTGATATATTATGTATTATCTTCTATCAACCAGCTGGCTATAACATATAAGCTACCTACAGTATATCAATATATTGATATATTATGTATTATCTTCTATCAACCAGCTGGCTATAACATATAAGCTACCTACAGTATATCAATATATTGATATATTATGTATTATCTTCTATCAACCAGCTGGCTATAACATATAAGCTACCTACAGTATATCAATATATTGATATATTATGTATTATCTTCTATCAACCAGCTGGCTATAACATATAAGCTACCTACAGTATATCAATATATTGATATATTATGTATTATCTTCTATCAACCAGCTGGCTATAACATATAAGCTACCTACAGTATATCAATATATTGATATATTATGTATTATCTTCTATCAACCAGCTGGCTATAACATATAAGCTACCTACAGTATATCAATATATTGATATATTATGTATTATCTTCTATCAACCAGCTGCCTATAACATATAAGCTACCTACAGTATATCAATATATCGATATATTTTATCTTCGTGTTTTTAAAAACCTGACGGCTACAATTCAGTAAACCTGACGGCTACAATTCAGTAAACCTGACGGCTACAATTCAGTAAACCTGACGGCTACAATTCAGTAAACCTGACGGCTACAATTCAGTAAACCTGACGGCTACAATTCAGTAAACCTGACGGCTACAATTCAGTAAACCTGACGGCTACAATTCAGTAAACCTGACGGCTACAATTCAGTAAACCTGACGGCTACAATTCAGTAAACCTGACGGCTACAATTCAGTAAACCTGACGGCTACAATTCAGTAAACCTGACGGCTACAATTCAGTAAACCTGACGGCTACAATTCAGTAAACCTGACGGCTACAATTCAGTAAACCTGACGGCTACAATTCAGTAAACCTGACGGCTACAATTCAGTAAACCTGACGGCTACAATTCAGTAAACCTGACGGCTACAATTCAGTAAACCTGACGGCTACAATTCAGTAAACCTGACGGCTACAATTCAGTAAACCTGACGGCTACAATTCAGTAAACCTGACGGCTACAATTCAGTAAACCTGACGGCTACAATTCAGTAAACCTGACGGCTACAATTCAGTAAACCCCCCTAGTCGACATTGTTTTCAATGTAGTGGGTTACTAAGATCATTGATAAGGTTACAACACCGACTGTTATACAATTATTTAGGAGAGACACTGACTACATTTGTTAAGAGATGATTTAATTATAAAACTATTAATATTTTATGAAGATTTGTATTGCTTTTCCAATTTTTGAGCACTATATTTTTAGTTTGTCTTTAGAAAAAAAAATATATAAAAAATCTAAAATAATAATAATAATTAAAATAAAATAAATAAATATATAGATGTGAAACGTCTTAAAATCTCCAAAATAATGGAATGAAACCTGAAGGGACCAACCAAACCCTCCTGGCATCAGATAGGGCTAATCCTTTATAATATAGTGTGTTGCTAAGATCATTGGTAGGGTTACAACACCGAGTCTCATAAATATACCTGGAGGGACCAACCAAACCCCCAAACCCTCCTGGCATCAGATAGGGCTAATCCTTTATAATATAGTGTGTTGCTAAGATCATTGGTAGGGTTACAACACCGAGTCTCATAAATATACCTGGAGGGACCAACCAAACCTGGAGGGACCAACCAAACCCTCCTGGCATCAGATAGGGCTAATCCTTTATAATATAGTGTGTTGCTAAGATCATTGGTAGGGTTACAACACCGAGTCTCATAAATATACCTGGAGGGACCAACCAAACCTGGAGGGACCAACCAAACCCTCCTGGCATCAGATAGGGCTAATCTTTATAATATAGTGTGTTGCTAAGATCATTGGTAGGGTTACAACACCGAGTCTCATAAATATATCCATGACAGACACTGGAGACCCTTGTTAAGAGATGATTACATGATGAGAGTAGGGAACAAGGTGACGAGATGGGTCTGACGAGGTGATTGCTGGTAGAACATGATAATACACACTATACTCTATTTTTTTCCAGCTGATCGTAAATTGAATCCCTTAATAGCTGTTTTCTCGATATTTACTAGACATATATGAAACTACTATGTCTCTGTGCCATATTAATGCTAAGTTTTCATAATTAACATCATATTTCGATACAAAATCTACCTTATAGCTGAGTAACCAAGATAGAAACATGACAATTTACCTCAGCTGGAAAAAAATAGACTATAGTTATCTTTATAACAAGATATTCTGTATATGTCTTATTTGGTTATAGTCTGTATACAGGGTGTCCCGCGAGTTTTGTCAAATACTTCCAGAGATGAAAGATTATGTAATTCTAAGTAAAAACTGTTATATACACATAGGCTTTTTGGGACATTGTTTTGTAGTTATGGACCCTTAAAGTCGGAATTTTGGTGTTTTTTGTAATTTCTAACCCTGTTTTTCTTCAATAAGATGAGGATAGGAAAAAAAAAATATAAAGTGTATTATGAAGCATGATATCAATACTTCAAACTGAATATTACAAGAAACCAACACAACTTAATTTTAAGCTCATCATCGCGGAAAGAAGAAAGGAGCTACAGAGGATGTTTTGGTGTTTTCTGTCAGTTTAAACCCATTTTCCGAGTAACCAAAATAAATACCGATAACGTTAAATGCTGTATGATGGTGCATGGTATAAATACTTCATGAAAACACCACAAAATCCTCTGTATCTCCTTTCTTCTTTCCGTGATGATGAGCTTAAAATTAGGTTTTGTTGGTTTCTTGTAATATTCAACTCCATGTCAAGGGAATATGAAGTACGATGTAGCTAAATTTTTGGTGTCAGTTTGAAGTATTGATATCATGCTTCATAATACACTTTATAGTTTTGTTTTCCTATCCTCATCTTATTGAAGAAAAACAGGGTTAGAAATTACAAAAAACACCAAAATGCCGACTTTAAGGGTCCATAACTACAAAACAATGCCCCCAAAAGCCTATGTGTATATAACAGTTTTTACTTAGAATTACTTAATCTTTAAACTCTGGAAGTATTTGACAAAACTCGCGGGACATCCTGTACTGTATTGCATACTTCGGTTAGATAATAATAATGATTCAGTATATATCTATCTATCTGTCTATCTATCCGCCTATCTATATATCTATCTGTGTATCTATCTATATCCATACTGTATAATTATAGTCTGGCTAACTAATTAGACTAGTCACATGTCTTAGGCATGTTTTGGCTACCTTGACATATATAGTTAGGCTAAACTATGGGTGTTGACCACATTGATATTGCTGGTTAATTTGTCTGTTTATCTGAAGGATGGGTGAAGTTTAACATACAGAGCATCTATTTATCTATCTATATACTCAGGCCCAATCCCCACTCATCCTTTTTTTTTTTTGGGGGGGGGGACTCACGACAGAGCCCGAATAGGGACAACACAACAAAAAACATTGAACACACAAAAACAAAATACAAAATCACACACATCTAAGTCATCCAGGAGAAGACCCAGAGACCAGGGTCACCAAGGTCCCTCCAGCACTCCCCCGGTCCCCGACCACCCGGAGAGGTTCCGATCTCAGCAGGCAGACATGCAGCAGAGCCGAAATCACAAGCCCGCCCACCACACTTCCAGGCGCACCCTTAATATTTTAACATAGTCACCGTAGCCATAACTCTACTCTAATATTGAGGAACATCAGGCCTAGTGTTAGTATTCTTTGTAAGGTATCGGCTATGGTATGTCTTTCAGGGTTCTATGAATATTTCCTGTGGTATATTCTGTAAGCACACCAGTCTCAACATATATGACTGAACATATACAGTAATATCAACTACTACCCATTGTTCAATTATATCCATTACAAATAAATATATCACAATTTACATCCATTGTTTCATTCATACCCATTACAGTATGACAGCCACCTTAACTTTATGAAGATTATGACGCATTTTGACAGTTTATTCTGGCTATTATCAGATCAGATGAAGTATTGAGGGATAAGCCTTTACAACGGCACCTCGTATCTACATTCTACTTTTCCTATTTTTCTGAAGAGTGTAGAGAGGGGAGAAGGGGTGTTGGAGAGAGAGGAAGCTGTTGGAGTGGCTTTGTTATGTGTGTTTAGTCTGTATACGTCGTCTAAATGTCCGCCGTGGCAGGGATTCGATCCCGGGTTTTGCAGATTCACACGTGAGCGTGCTCACCACTCGACCACCACGATTATATACAGCTTAGGAAGAACCTTTGGGAATTATGAGAGTAACGACTATCGCAATCAACTCTCTGACTTCCCTATACCCTTCCTAATCTGAATAAAATCGTCTAGTAATAACTAGAAAACATAAAATAAACGCATCATGTTCCTGAAGGAGTTAATAATCCTCCCTTATAGACATTCACTTGGTGAACATGGTAAGGTCTTTGATTATACTACAAACTGGACAATACTAGTCATTAGTGGATGTACAATGTATAGAATACAACTGGACAATACTAGTCATTAGTGGATGTACAATGTATAGAATACAACTGGACAATACTAGTCATTAGTGGATGTACAATGTATAGAATACAACTGGACAATGCTAGTCATTAGTGGATGTACAATGTATAGAATACAACTGGACAATACTAGTCATTAGTGGATGTACAATGTATAGAATACAACTGGACAATACTAGTCATTAGTGGATGTACAATGTATAGAATACAACTGGACAATGCTAGTCATTAGTGGATGTACAATGTATAGAATACAACTGGACAATACTAGTCATTAGTGGATGTACAATGTATAGAATACAACTGGACAATACTAGTCATTAGTGGATGTACAATGTATAGAATACAACTGGACAATACTAGTCATTAGTGGATGTACAATGTATAGAATACACATCACCTAAAGATAATGAAAATAACATGATCCTAGCTAAAAAAACAAAACAAAAAATATGTATATATATATATATATATATATATATATTCTTCGAAAGTGTTATGCCAACAAATTAGATAAATTAAACCTGAAGTTCAGAATATGAAGTGAATATTTGCAATAAGTACGATTGGTACAGTACCTATAGTGAATAATTATATACAATTAAATGACCTGATTAATTATTCTGATAAATACGAATTTATACATTATTCTTACATTTGGTGTAAGGGTTATTTTAATATGTGGATAGTATATTGTCCTTAAGAGCTCTCTTAAAGCTGGCAACTGAAGGTTTGTCTTTAACCCTTTCACTCTTATGACGCAATTTTGAGGCTATTAGGGGTACTTTAAAGCCTTTGATACCATCAGGGGTATTTAGAAACCTTTAGTTTAGTTACTTCAACCTCTGCAGTTGTCTTTGAGTTAGCTGTGGGCAGAAAACTAATTTTGGAGAGGTAATTATAAGAGTGAGAGAACTCTATTTCTTATTGCTAATCTGGCAACCTCTGCGTCATAAAAGCGTGAAAGAGTTAATAGTCCTTGGCAAACTGTTGCACACCCGCACACCTTGGTACCGTATTGAGGTTTGACTTTGTTTTGATCTCATAAAAGGTATGGCTAAAACATTGGATGTATTGTTACGGAGTGCGTAGTTTGGGTTGTTTCTCGTTAGAAACATATTATTATTATGATTGTTATTATGCAAAAATGTATACACAAAAATGGCAAAACGTAATGTAAAATCAGAGTATTTTAGGAGTTGGAGATATTTATATGTAGGCTATCATTTGTATGATCGTACTTTCTAAGATTTCCTATTGCTGTTATAATACGCTTATGTGCTTTGTTAAGTGGGTTTAACTTAGTGTTAGATATGCCGCCCCACACAGTATTACGATAGGTAAGGTGAGGGTGGATTCAGGAGTAGTAGACCAGTTTTAAGGCCTCCATACATAATTTGAATTGAATTTGAATTGTATTGAATTGACTTTGAATTTGAATTTGAATTGAATTTGAATGATGGACCAAGATAAGCCTACACGGGGCTGGATTGGATGACGTGTTATTGGGAATGGCTTAGGAATTCGCGCTTGAGCAAGAGGTAATATTTCAAGGTGATGTTATGAAAAGGGTGATATCAATTAATCCTGGGCCTTAGAAGATACGATGACGCATTTATTTTCTGTTCTCATTTCAGTTACATTCAAGAATTCAGTGTTGCAGAATATATGGTATTTATGGTATTCAGTGTTGCAGAATATATGGTATTCAGTGTTGCAGAATATATGGTATTCAGTGTTGCAGAATATATGGTATTCAGTGTTGCAGAATATATGGTATTCAGTGTTGCAGAATATATGGTATTCAGTGTTGCAGAATATATGGTATTCAGTGTTGCAGAATATATGGTATTTATGGTATTCAGTGTTGCAGAATATATGGTATTTATGGTATTCAGTGTTGCAGAATATATGGTATTTATGGTATTCAGTGTTGCAGAATATATGGTATTCAGTGTTGCAGAATATATGGTATTTTATATAACACTGAATTATCTCATTGAGTTTGGTACAAATTGTGTTGTATTGTATGCTGATTATAACTCGTGAGTGTACACCTATTATTTATATAGACTTGCCGTCAGGCTATTTCCCTGGGGTGGCAGGGTCTGTGCAGTGAGAGTATCCATGTAACTATGTTTATTATGACCCGTGTGTGTACGCCTATTATTTGTATAAACTTGTAGCCGGGTTTCTTTCCTGGGGTGGCAAGGTCTGTGCAGTGAGAGTACCCATGTAACTTACTCTAACTACACCGTAATAGCCCCAAATGAGGCCAGATGGGGTGAAACAGGCCCAACAAGGTCGAGGCACTAATAGACCAAGATGAGGAAGGATATGAGGCTAACAGACCGGAACATTGGAGATGATGGTGAAGAAAGAGATAAATGAAAGAGGAGGAGAATGAGTGGGAGGAGGAGGAGGAGGAGGAGGAGAAGGAATGGGAAGAGGAGGTGAAGCAATGGCAAGAGGAGGAGGAGGAGGCAGGAAGGGAAAGAGGAGGAAAACAAAATAGAATACAAATTAATAAAAACACAGGAGGAGGAGGAGAAGGAAGAGGGGGAGGAGGGGGAGGAAAAGAAGACGATGAAAAGGAATAAGAATCAGATGAAGTATAACACGAAACAAACGAACGGGGGAAGCAGGAGAAAAAGAAGATGAAGAAGAAACGAAGCGATGAAGAAAGAGGGAAAGATAATACTACTAATACTAATAAGAATATAAGACTCGACAGACCAGCAAATTGTATGATACAATTAATAAGAAGGGAGGCAGGGGTGAAACATTAACTGAAAATAGGCTGAGAAAGTTAGTGGACGGAGAGCATGATAGAGAAGAAGAAGAAGAAGAAAAAGAAGAAGAAAAGAAGAAGAAGAAAACGAAGCAGAAGAACAACAAACAAAGAAGAAGAAGACGATGATGATGATGACGTTAGTGAGAGTGATGGAAATGAAAGAATAGAAAAAGAGAAAGGAATATATAATTAGTAAGACGAAGGACACAAAGAAAGCGAGAAAAAAGAGAGTGAAGAAGATAATATGGATAACATAATATTTGCAAATTAGAAGCTTGGACATTATAATTATGTATACAGTAGAATAACCAAACGAATGATACACAGGCAACAGAAGAGGAGCCCACACGCAATACTTTGAATAAAGGTCGCATTTATCAACACTTGGGAATGTCTTTTAAGGGGAGATGGCCCGTTTTTCTGGTACCCTTTCTTCCTCATGCTTATCCCCAATGGTTTTTGAGATTTTAAGACGTTTGCCCCATTAGTTTGTCGATTTTATGACCTTTCGCCCCAATTATTTGTCAATTTTAAGACCTTTTGTGCCCTTTAGATGTCGATTTCTTTTCCTGGCGAGCGATAGCATGCCTGTAATTGTGGAGAAACCGGCCTTCGGTCGTGACATTATTAATCTCGAAGAGGGATCTAATGGATGTTTTTTGTTTTTTTAAAGTGTGATGGAGGTCTAGGGGAGGAAATTAAAATAAATAAATTAACATATATATAAATAGACCCAAACAAATAACCACTGTCCCTTTAAGGTGGAAGGTTGCTGTATCTGGACGCTCTTCTCTCTCATGTTTAGCCCCATTAGTGTTGATATTTTAAGATGTTTGCTCCGTTAGTTTGGCAATTTTAAAACCTTTTGTGCCATTTATATGTCGATTTTTTCCTAGCGAGCGAAAGCAAGCCTGTAATTTTAGGAGGAACAGGCCTTCAGTCGGGACATTTTCCTACCGAAAAATGTACAATTTTATCTTGGAAGTGGGTCTAGGTATCTTTATTTAAGCTTGATGGAAGTCTAGCGAGGAAACTAATGAATACATAAATTAATAAGTAAATAAACAAATAAGTAATAGACCAAACCAACGACCACTACCCCCTTAACCAGTGTTCCTTTTAGTCTGGTTACCACTAGACAATAAGTAATAGACCAAACCAACGACCACTACCCCCTTAACCAGTGTTCCTTTTAGTCTGGTTACCACTAGACAATAAGTAATAGACCAAACCAACGACCACTACCCCCTTAACCAGTGTTCCTTTTAGTCTGGTTACCACTAGACAATAAGTAATAGACCAAACCAACGACCACTACCCCCTTAACCAGTGTTCCTTTTAGTCTGGTTACCACTAGACAATAAGTAATAGACCAAACCAACGACCACTACCCCCTTAACCAGTGTTCCTTTTAGTCTGGTTACCACTAGACAATAAGTAATAGACCAAACCAACGACCACTACCCCCTTAACCAGTGTTCCTTTTAGTCTGGTTACCACTAGACAATAAGTAATAGACCAAACCAACGACCACTACCCCCTTAACCAGTGTTCCTTTTAGTCTGGTTACCACTAGACAATAAGTAATAGACCAAACCAACGACCACTACCCCCTTAACCAGTGTTCCTTTTAGTCTGGTTACCACTAGACAATAAGTAATAGACCAAACCAACGACCACTACCCCCTTAACCAGTGTTCCTTTTAGTCTGGTTACCACTAGACAATAAGTAATAGACCAAACCAACGACCACTACCCCCTTAACCAGTGTTCCTTTTAGTCTGGTTACCACTAGACAATAAGTAATAGACCAAACCAACGACCACTACCCCCTTAACCAGTGTTCCTTTTAGTCTGGTTACCACTAGACATTTGTATACAGTTAACCTTTCCAGATCCGATTACGCATTTGTTTTCGGGTTTCTGGCAATTATTAGACGATTTTATTCAGATTAGGATTAGGGTATGGTGGTAGTCAGAGGGTTCATTGAGATAGTCTTTACGCTTTCAATCCCCACATATCCTTCCTAAGCTGTATACAATTCCCACAGATCCTTCCTAAGCTGTATACAATCGTCTAATGACAGCCACAATAAACTTCAAAATGCGGCATAATCCTCAAAGGGTTAAGAGTCCCTTGTTACAGTTAGAGTGTTAGGTGAATTAGTTATTAACAACTCTGGTTTATGTAGATTCTTCCTCAGCTGGGTAACTTGTCTAATGTTAGCTAAAACAAACATACATATATATATGATAAATCAATAATATACAATAAATATATAATAGATATATAGTCTATGTTAGCCAAAATATATGAACAAATAAATATATATATAATTAAATAGAATATAAACAAATACAAATGTCATCGTATAGTCGTGGATAGGAATTTCTGGACACAGTTTAGAGTCACATGTATGATACATTCTGGACACAGTTTAGAAGCACATGTATGATACATTCTGGACACAGTTTAGAAGCACATGTATGATACATTCTGGACACAGTTTAGAGGCACATGTATGATACATTCTGGACACAGTTTAGAAGCACATGTATGATACATTCTGGACACAGTTTAGAAGCACATGTATGATACATTCTGGACACAGTTTAGAAGCACATGTATGAACACAGTTTAGAAGCACATGTATGATACATTCTGGACACAGTTTAGAGGCACATGTATGATACATTCGCGAACTATTTTGATACACCTTTAGAGCCACAAAGATAAAATTACTTTGATTAACTTGTTAATGATCACCGGTTTGTTTTAATCGATTGGAGAGAAGAAAAGGGAAAAGAAAAAGAAGAATAAAAAAGACGACAATTTCCACACCTACTCCCTAGTTGACCCTTACCAAATGGCAAAAATATTAGCTTGATTACTCTAGCCGTTTGTGAGTTAAATGTTCAAGAGTTTAGGCTTACTTACTTGGAACAGGGTATAACTCGATTACTCTAGCCGTTTGTGAGTTATAGAGGTTAATGTTCAAGAGTTTAGATTACTTACTTGGAACAGGGTATAACTCGATTACTCTAGCCGTTTGTGAGCTTGCCAACGCTATTTGCATCCATTTTGTTTGTTTATGTTTAACCCTTTTAACCCCTTCACCACCATTACGTAATTTTCATCACATTCTGGTTACCATTAGACGATTTTCTTTAGTTTGTAATCCATCTATAGGACTCAAATGGGTAAATATGATCTCAATAAAACCTTTTAGTAACATCGATTTTTCTTAACTTCATAAGATCACCTAATTTTAGCCACAATCAAAAGTATAAAGGCATCATCATGCTGAAGGGGTTAATATAAGATGCCTTTCTTGAGCTTAAATAAATCTCGAGAGCGTTAGTTTTGTCTTTCATAATCTCAGGACAATCGTTTAGCGTTAGCTAGAATTAAATGGAATTGACGCCATTGTGCTGAGGTCATAAAACAATTGGAAATAAAAGGCCGATTTACTTTATGACGAATTTTATTAAGATAATTTTATGTGAACCAATTTGTCTAAAGATAATAATTTATATATACCTAGTTTGTTCTTTAATGCAAAGGCTGACACTGTTGTTCATTTAGGAAGCGAGAACAAGAGAGCGAGAGAGAGTGTGTTTGTGTGTGTGTTTTTTTTTAAATACATATGCATCTGATTCCAAGGCGACCTATTTAAACTGCTTAATATCTTCCAAGAAAAGCTGGAAAACTAACATAGTCATAAAGCAGTTTACATTGAAAGGGTTGAACAGGATCTATAGATGGTCTTAGTGACCCCTCACACGTTCGATGGGAAGTATGGGATCACCAGTTTTATACCAAACTTCATTTATCCTTCTCTTCACTATTATCCATCATTATCACCACCTTCTTTGTCATCATCATCATTACTATCATTCTTATTACATTATTACATTTTATCATCACCTTAATTATCCCCATTATCATCATCATTATCATCCTTATTTACACCATTCTTATTACTCCTTATTAACCTTCATCATCATTATCATCATCATCGTTAAACTCATAATCCCTGTTGTTATTATCATTATTGTTGATATGCACATATGTTATCATCACTGCCATCTCTATTCCCATATTATAAGTATCATCATTATTATTCATCACCATCTACCGTACATCACCACCAAATTTACTTCATCATTATCACTGCCTCTCTCATCATCATCATTTCCACTGCCTCTCATCATCATCATCATCATCATTTCCACTGCCTCTCTCTCATCATCATCATCATCATTTCCACTGCCTCTCATCATCATCAGCATTTCCACTGCCTCTCATCATCATCATCATCATTTCCACTGCCTCTCATCATCATCATTTCAACTGCCTCTCATCATCATCATCATCATTTCCACTGCCTCTCATCATCATCATCATCATCATTTCCACTGCCTCTCTCTCATCATCATCATCATTTCCACTGCCTCTCATCATCATCATCATCATTTCCACTGCCTCTCATCATCATCATTATCATTTCCACTGCCTCTCATCATCATCATCATCATTTCCAATGCCTCTCATCATCATCAGCATTTCCACTGCCTCTCATCACCATCATCATTTCTACTGTCTCTCTCTCATCATCATCATCATTTCCACTGCCTCTCATCATCATCATCATAATTTCCACTGCCTCTCATCATCATCATCATCATTTCCACTGCCTCTCATTATCATCATTTCCACTGCCTCTCATCATCATCATCATCATTTCCACTGCCTCTCATCATCATCATCATTTCCAATGCCTCTCATCTTCATCAGTATTTCCGCTGCCTCTCATCACCATCATCATTTCCACTGCCTCTCTCTCATCATCATCATCATCATTTCCACTGCCTCTCATCATCATCAGCATTTCCACTGCCTCTCATCACCATCATCATTTCCACTGCCTCTCATCTTCATCATCATTTTCACTGCCTCTCATCACCATCATCATTTACACTGCCTCTCATCATCATCATTTCCACTGCCTCTCATCACCATCATCATTTCCACTGCCTCTCTCTCATCATCATCATCATTTCCACTGCCTCTCATCATCATCAGCATTTCCACTGCCTCTCATCACCATCATCATTTCCACTGTCTCTCTCTCATCATCACCATCATCATTTCCACTGCCTCTCATCTTCATCATCATTTTCACTGCCTCTCATCACCATCATCATTTACACTGCCTCTCTCTCATCATCCTCATCATCATTTCCACTGCCTCTAATCATCGTCACAATCATCTTTTCTCTTCTTCTGATCTTCGTAAGCCTCTTGTTCATTATCACTCCCATATGTATGTATGGACTATGATCACTCCTATATTCTTCATGTTCGTAAACTTTTCTCCATCTTCCTTTTTTTCCTTCTGATCACTATAAGCTCCTTGGTCATCATCACCCCTATCCTCCCCATTTTCAATCAAATTATCACCATTTTCTTCTCATTTCAAACAATATGGACAATTTGGGTAAACAATTGGGTAACTTAAGACTTACACAATTCTGGATTAGGTATTAGTTAATGAAATATGTTATAACAAGCAAGGTTCTCAATCAAATATAACATAATATTAAAACAAATAAAGACAACCAAAGGAACAAAATACAAACAAAAAACTAAATTTTTAGCTTTCAAGCATCGATACAGAACCATGTATGCAAATATTTCTATTCAGGGTGACACATTTGCAGGCATTCCGCGTGTTTATATAAAGGACCATTTGCATTGACATCATAGATTTTCCGGTGCGCATGTCGGGGTTTCTAGCGCAAGTTGTTTGCTTGTTTTTTGTCTTGTCTTCTGCAAAATTTACAGACACGAAGGCTGGTAGTTTCTGTGGAAGTGAGGCCTCCATAGTCTATTTTCTTCCAGCTGATGGTAAATGGAATCCTTTAGTATCAGATTTATTTATTCCTACTGGAAAAATATGATACTGCTATGTCTGTGCGAAATATTATTGCCAAGTTTTCATAATTAGCAACATACATAATATTATAATAAGTCGTAGGCGTGTGCATAAACCTTTAACCGTCCTGGTAGTGTAATGGTTAGAGTGTTTAAAAATATGTGTGT